>JARQWA010000014.1:0-465990 GCA_030294605.1 Ambrosiella beaveri
AACCCACAATCTTTTGATTCGTAGTCAAACGCCTTGCCATTGGGCCACGCGGCCTCTGTTTGCTAAAATAGTAGTCTTTTAACATACATTCTGAAGGTGGAAGGGAAGCACAGGTGAAACTCAATTAATGGATAATAATGCCCGAACTAGAAACCATAAGGTCCAAACAAATATTAAAATTACATCGGACCAACCCAATATTGACTGACAGGTCAGGCTTGAGTCAAGAAAGCGTAATATCATAGTCTTCACGAGTAGCAATCACATAGATTCCCGCCTCCATGGACCCTTCACCGGCCCATGAAACCGACTCCCAAAAGACATTACACGCTTTTCTCCAAAGCTTCTTTGTCCAGCCCCTTCTCTGCTCCACCTCTTGATCTGTATCAGGATTCTCAACCCCTTTCACATAAACCAAATGCCGAGTGTCCTATGGGCTATCAGGGTCCCTGGATCCCGGCTTCTTGTCTGTTGGAGTGACTTGTGAGCCTGATATGTTGCAATTACCACTAACTCGGGGTTTGATACCTTTCAATCTCCGCTTTATGGAAGATATTCATTTTGACCAAGAAATTAGTTTAGGGGTCTCCGTGTGTTGCGGCTCAGGAGTATGTTGGCATCTGGTTGATACGGTGGCTCCACTGTGGCTTATAGTTGAGTCGTTCTCGGCTGCGTCTTCGGAGACTTGGTTATTTAAGGTTAACCCAGGTATTCTTCGAAGCAGTGACATCCCGAGATACGAGCTGCTTCTTGCCGGTGAATTCAAGGAGAATTCTATGTCACTCCTGTCCGTATATGGCTTCATACAGCATGATAATGGCCGTGCCTTTCGAAGGAGGGTTCAATGAGATCAGCTTAAGCTCGAGCTAGAGATGGAAGCCCAGCATTGATTAAGATATGCTGTTTTTATAGACAAGTTTAAACTTACCTCACAGTCGGCGCACACTTGGGACCATGTCATGACTAGTCCTTGGCATTTGGAACTGCTCTGAACTCCAAGTCAGCTATTGCCATATTCACAGGGACTTTCTCAGTATTTCTTTCACTTACATAAAAGTTGGCATAGGGAAACACCCCGCCATTTTCGATTTGCCATTAGAAATTCCCCATTGTTAAGAGCAGGTGAAGAGATAGTACTGTAAATAATGATACAAATGTTAAGAGAAGCGGTCGTCGATATACAGGTCGAACTGGAATGATTGCCCAAATCTAAATACACAAACCTTGACACAAGCTTATGTATGAAACCGGAAGAATGACATGGTAACTTATCTTGAAGCATCTGGACGTGTTGTGGCGAACATTGTCACCAGCTGTATATATATGTCCGCTTCTGGATAATGTTATTACTCCACCTTAACCCAGTTACTGACTGTGACTATGAAAGTACCTTGATAGCCATCTCGCATCCATTCTTACATTCCCTTCATGTAGCTATGAGGATAATGAGACATGATCTCCAATAGCCTAATAGCTGTATCTCTAATTATCCATCCAAACATCAAGCGATGATTGATGACAGATGTCATCACCAGTCACGCTGACTAGACCAGTAACATGTAGCGGGCATGTTCCCTCTCGATACATAGATGTCAAATTACCTGAACGGGTTAGCAACATGAAGTCAGCCAAGCCAGCTTGTGGTGTTTTAAAACCCTTGTTAAGGGTATGATCACGTGGAACACCGAGAATTGTGGGTTGGAGAGTTGATCTCAGGCGTACATACCAGAATGCCCAAAATAGGTCTTGTATCACAGATAGCGGAGGGATCACAATCGATGGTTCTCCCCCCCCTCCCCCCCCTTTCCCCCACTAACTTCTCCTCAGGTACCCGGCCATTCCGTGAGCTCTCAGATTTTGAATCATCAAAACTAATCTCGCTGCGCTCATTAACATCAGGAGAAAAAGCCAGCTTTCACCATATGCCAGCCCCACAATGGCTTTCACCAATAAGAAATTCCGCAGCTCCAAAGACGCTGAGGTCTTCGCCGGCAAATACCGCGCGGCAATCGGCAAACACCCTTTCCTCCTCTTTGGCCTACCTTTCCTCACCATCATCATCGGCGGCTCCTTTGTCTTGACGCGCGCAACGGCCATCAGATACGAAAGACACGACCGGAAGGTCCGCCAGGTGTTACCCGATGATCTTGAGAAGACGAGACGGGCGGGGCGCAAGGTGAATTGGGAAGATGAGTATCAGGTACGTGGCTAATAGAGACGAACCTATCTGGTTGGTTTAGTGAACAGAAGTTGTCCATGAGGATATTACAGTTTGTGGCACTTAGTGACTAACGGTTAGTAGCGGCTTTGCGCTGATAAGGATCTGGAAGCGTGGCAGCAGAAGAGAGCACCGAGACTACCCGGTGAGCCTGACGGTCGTCTGTAAGGAGGTTTCTGTCTGGAATGCGAACAACGCAACTCAGTCCTGCTCTGGATTTTACCCCCGAGCATATTCAACCACACCGTCAATTTGACGATGATGATATCATGGCAGATGATGCCCCGCTTGTGCCACATGAGCCATTATTCTACAATGCTAGGAATAGACAAGAGAGAAGACCCTTTACGGCCCCATCCATCAGGCCTGCCTCGAGCCCCTTGCCAATTATATGCCAATTAGCGTTTCCGAAACTGTCTACGTAGTCGGGATCTCTTTCTGCATTGGATACACTTTGGCGAAATGGTTATCCAGTATTCAGTGTCTGGTTCGTCATGTATGGGTGCATAGATAGCGCTACCGGACCGGCACTCATATCTACACATCTCTTTACGCATGTAACAATGATCCAGTTGTATATATCGCGCAGTACATATGTAAATTTCCATATCTCTGAATTTCTCACTGCAAGGGGCTCAATAGCAAACGGCGCAGTAAACCACGCATCATCAACTCCGGCGCAGGTCACGCCGCCAAACGGAGGAAATTAAATGCTCGAATGGCCAAATGTCTCATACCTCGCTTCTCTGCACCATTCCTGCGATATCACGAGATTGATTACGCCTCTCCCCAATTTCAACAAAGGACTTTGTCATCATTCGCATACCCTACGAATATCACCATCCACTGGGCTGACCTTACCAGAATTGACTTCTCTCTCTCTTCCAATATCTACACACGAGACGCAAGGGGGGCCAAACCCGGATCTAGACCTGGAACTGTAGGTCAAGACAATCAAGAACGGTGACGTCGTCGGACCCTATCTTGCTCACGGCGGCAAAACTACACTTACCCCTCGGGAATATCCCGCGCCTCAACCTTTTTCTTATTGGATACATCATTGCGTGAAGACTGAACAGTCTTGTAATATTGTAAGGAGGGAAGCAGGGTGAGGACGTGATGTCTTGGGCATTGCCTGATTGGGAAGTCGACGTTGGGCGTACAGGAATTTGAGGAGTAATTGTCCGAAGAGATAGAAGAACGAGAAGCAAGTCCTTTGCGTTTTGAGTTTATTATTGTTCACCGCTCTTTGCTGTTGTTGCTGATGATAATCTTGTTGTTGTTTCATGTAGATGAGCTATTTTCTCTAGGACAAACGGGTTAGAGGCGACGGAAGATGGCGGTAGAAGAGGAGTAGAAGAGAATATTGAAGTTTCGGGAATCTGAAAATCCTGGGTTATAATTTAGGGTTATATGTGTAAGCCGTCCAACACGATGGTGGGGAAATCTTATCACAGAATCATGTAGCCATGCGACGTCAAAAGCACAGACAAAACGATGACAAGTCAGATTCCACCAAAAGGCACTAATGTAACCACTTCAACCCTACAAATGAAAACCTACAGTTCATCTCACATGAAAAGCAACAAAAAAAGCAATATCATGAACATACAGCCCCCCCCCCCCTCGTCTCCTGCTGTTGGCCTGACGGAACCGCCCATGATGCAAGGGGACAAGTCACAGAATTTCTCGCGACCATCCGTCTCACATCCAGCCGTTCGTCAGTGGGCAATTGTCAGTCTCCCTGTCGTATAGGCGGGGCCTCAACTTCAGCGATGCACACGGGATTCGTGATGTCTGTGATAAGATCAGGTAGTGGTGGGTGGCATCTTGATGGTGTGAGAGGGTCTGGACCTGTTGGAGCTTTTTGGGGGAAAAAAGCCAAAATGGTTCCTGGTGCCTAAATGTGGCAAAAAGTCAATGTAAAGGGTTTAGTTACCCAATTGGGATATTGGAAGAATTAGGGGAATTTGGGTGAAGTTGTTTGTGTTGGTTGAAGATATGTTTGCTGTTGAAGTTGTGTAGATGGCCCAAAGAGGAAAGCAAGTGATGTGGCTGAAGACGGTGAATGAATAGGTGGCTTGATATACTCGATTTGTCAATTGCCTTTTTGGTTAAAGTGATGTGTAGCGGAGGATGGATGACGGCAAGTGAGACTTCCGCAGACGCGATGTTGTTTAATGCTTGCATTAAGATTGCTTGCCCGCTTGTGAATGAATAGCTTCATAATGTGCTACAGCCCTATAAGCTGGAGATGCCTGGAGATATGGGAGAGGCGGGAGATCTTTTGGTTCAAACTTCCCATCTTTAGTGCTCTTTTGTTAGACTTGGAGTTGGAATCTATTTAGTTTGCCCAGAAGTTATGGGACTCCCACTTGTAAAAGTGCCACGAACGTAGAGAAAACAATTGAAACGAAACGATGGAAGTTTACTTGCCAGTCGACTTCAGTGAACTGACACCAGAGGCCGACCAAGTTCCAGATTACAGGATCAAAAACATGTACGACAACTTTGCAACTTTGGCCTCCTCACACCACAAAAACTAGCTATCTACATATCAACCCAAAAAAAAAGTTACCTCTTCCCCTCCGCACCATCCGCCATGATACCAACCCGCAACCCCAATCATCCGCCATCAACTAACCTACGTCATATAAGGCAATAACCCACTTTCTGTTTTCTCCATCGGCTTTGTCGAACCCTCAACCCTCAGGCCTCTCAGCATCAACCCTGAGCACCAGCTGGCCTGTGTAGAGCGTGGCAACAAGGGTTTAAACAGTGAACTGGTGAACTGGGTTGCCTTGAGAAGCTGGAAATAGGAGGGCTGTGTGCTATTATTTGGTTGATCCGGGGGAGCGGACGATGATGGTGGGTTCTTAGATGATGGGGTGGCTTGTCGATTGATCATGTGGTTGTCTGTTGGTGTATGTGTGGTCGTTCCTGGTGATGGGAGGTGGTTGACACAATAAGGACTTGTTTTTCAAAGATGATGGCACAGAAGGCCAATGGAATCAATTAGTCAATCAGCAATTTCTGCTTTGACTCTGATGACCACAGCATGCTGTTACTAAGAACATCAGCAAATATCTATATAGCTGCACCTCTGCAATATGCAATATCTGTAGTGAGCAACCACACTCTGCGACCAACAACTCACCACATCCCGCCATCCCACCACAACCCCACAATGCCGACTGCCCCCCAGTACAGTACAGTCTAGTCCCGTCCATCTGCAAGCCCATCAACCTGCACAGAAGCCCAACCTTCTGTCCCCTGCAGGGGCACAACTGGCCAATCCAAAAGGCCAGAAGCAGCCTTTCTGCATGTCTAGAGTAAACGTATACATAAGTACATATATATATGGAGGTATATCTTCTAACAAGCCTCAGTACTGTGGCCAACTCACACACACACACACATACATACATGCTACTGCATGTATGCATGCACCCCATGCATTCAGGTTCCACCCGCTGACATAACTTTTCGAGAGTACATGTTTGCATTTACATGGTCCCCTCCAAATGAGCCAGCTGCGAGCCGTGATTGGTCTGTTGGACCGTTAGTCCTGTCTCACAGCTTGGGTTCGGGTAGTAAAGTGAATGAATGTATATATATAGATGTCTGTATGTTGAGATTTGGGAAGGATGCAAGGGAGAGATATGGCGGTATCCCTTGCGTTGGGTTTAAATGAGCAAAGGTCTATCTGCTACCTGCTGCCTGATGCAAGCAGCGGCGGCTCAGGGTCTCCAACTAGAATCAGGAAGGTCGGTTTCAACTACATGTAATGTTTGTTGAGTATTTACATTTTCAATAAACAGGTTTCAATGTTGTCATGAAGAGAGTCAAGTTACAAGAAATGCATCACGTAAACAAGAGTGTGTGCGAAGCAAAACGTGATTTTTTATTATCAATCATGATCGTAGTGGAACCAATTCTTTGCAAGGTCCAGAATGCTATGGAAATACAATAAAAACATAAAATGCAACCGAATATGTCCAAGACACCCGTAGGCATTGTCTGTTACCCAAAAACTCCAAACCCTAGAACCTAACCCATAAAAAAAAAACTCCACTAATGCTAATTGTGTGACAAAGAGATTATGCTGAATATATAGAAAAACAAAATGAAGGTCGATGGAAAATGAAAAATGAAGATAGCGACGAGATTAAGCTGAATAAAATAGTAAAAAAAGAGACGTGAGAAAGATGACAAAAGAAAGTTTAAGTGAAGTTTGTTTTGTCAGATGTCTAGGAAACATTAGGCGCCGAGTGGCGCTCGACAAACGAGACTTGCCCCGTCGTCTCATCGCCAAAGATAACACCGCACCGCTTCCACCCACCCCGTCTCAACTGCCCCTCGGGGCTCTCCTCAACCTCCTTGGCCGGTATCATCTCGCGTTTCCAGGAAAAGTTGGTGACCGCAGGCAAAGACACGGCGATGACATCTGACTCGGTGTCAGAAGCGTCGTCATGGGAGAAGATGGACTCGGCGTCAGAGGAGATGTCGGAGGCAATGGTTGAGGCGCTCCATCTTGATCTCAAGACGGGGATTTCCTCCTCCTCAGCGGGTGAAGAGTAAAATTCGTCAAGAAGAGAGGCGTTGGCGGCGTTCATTTCCTCCTCGGATTCTGGCTCGCTGAGAAACTCCTCCTCTTCCTCAAACTCCTCGTCATCATCATCCTCGTCGAAGAAAGACCCTTCTTCAACAGCGTGGACAACCGTAAGTTGCTTCAAGTTGCGTACAGAGCGAACGGAGACGGTCGAAGAAGGGTGGCGGGGCGTCGAAGGCGTGAAGAGGAATGGACGCTCGTGGAGGCGCGGGGGCGCAGTGTAGACTGGATGTGAAGAGAGAGGGTTGAAGTTGAGAGTACGGGAGTGACGGTGGGAGAGAGACGAGGTTGTGGAGGCGGCGGAGGAGATGGAGAAGGTAGGGGAGACGGGAGTGATGGGGGCGAATATGGGCCCGATGGAGGAAGCAGAGGATTTCCGGGAGTGTTTGTTGAATGAAAGAGGCATTGTGATTGTGTGTGGTTGTATGTGCGAGTAGTGGATGTGGTTGTAGATATGACAGTTCAAGTATAAACAGGAAGTTGTCAACTGCTTGAGGCTAATGATATATGTTGATGATGTGTGTGCGTGTGTCTGAATGTTCAAGTCGTAGTCAAGTCGTAATCAAGTCGTAACAAGACATATAAAATAATGCAAGAATGTTTTGCTGTTCAAGAAATGGAACTGTCGTTGGTGATGGAGATAATGATGATATCCAAAGTCTATCAGCAATAAAAAAAGTTATTACTGGGCTCATCCATCCTCTATATATCTTCTTCACCTCTCTCCATCTTCTGCTCTGCCGTCACACTGATGAGGGTGTCTTTTTAAGCACCCCGGGCATGTCTCAACTTTTAGGCTACAGGGTGTAAATAATTCTCGCTAAATGAAAAAAGACAAGAAAAAAAATACACTATTTAATGAGCCCCAGCTGCAGGCAGTGACGGGCGATCCTTTCGCTCTGCTGACTGTTGCTGCTGAAGGTGGAGGGGTTAAACTTGCAGTGGGGGTTTTTAGGGCTTTTTTATTGCCTAGGGATTTGCAATTTGTGGGTTGCTGGTAGTGCTGAAAAGGACCAAATGATAAAAAGAACCGGCAGAATTATTTGAATATAGAGGATTGAATCTACGGATTAAAATCGCCGATATATGTGACTCCTTTTTTTCCTTTTAAAAAAAGGAAAACGGAAGACTTCTGATGATGGTATAAGCAAAAAAAGAAATGTTTATATATGTGATTAATTGCCGGAGATTATGACAAGCAACCAAACAAGACGACGGTTTGTAATGTTGAGAAAAGCTCCCAATAGAGGAGTTTTAGATCCTTTGAACTCCTTAAAAAAGAATAAATACTAGGAAGACAAGTTGAAGTTTAGTGGCGAGCGGGTAAAGACAAAAAAAATGGGCGTATTTGATTGGGGTTGGATATAAGGTACGGTATGATGCTGATGTGGAGTTCGGTGTTGGCGTGGGTTTTCGGGTGTAGGTGTGTGTGTGTGGGGGGGGGGGGGGGGGGGGGGGGGGTGATGACGGTATATACAATCCCAAAAAGACGATGTTATTATATCCGGCCGATAGACGATTATCGTGATTCTGAATCAACTGGGTGCATCTGATGGTAGCTCGTTGTAAGAAGCATGAAAGCAAAGTGTTAAATGGGAATCAACTGATCAGCCTCACACTAATGAGGGCATTCACCGCCTGTATTCTCCCAATCTGTCAGTTCAAACAGAGCCCAAGAACAGAGAAGAAAAAAAGACACCCATGAAACCCCCTCATCTTCCTCCCCCTCGTTCCCCCGCTTTACCAAACCTCGTTTGAGTCAATCATTCATCTCCAAATAAGAATCACGAGTTCAAGGTTTCCTCTCTCTCTCTCTCCTCCTCCTCCTTCACTCACTGAGATGGATATGGACTGGAATGAGGCCGTGAATATCGCCCTGTTGAATTCGCTGATGTTGGTTCGAAATAAGCAAAAATGGAAGGGAGAGTAATGGAAAATCGAACTTGATAGAAAAAAAAGTGAGGCACTCCACTCGTAATGGAAATTTACTTGGGGCTGAGAGACTAGTTAGCCAATATCGCAATGACTGGATAATGACTTTGGTTGACACTGTTGAATGTGGGTGGGCATTTTGACAGATTGTCTCATCAGATGTAATCACTACTTCTTATATTCAACCTATAATCAACTGCTCAGCATGTTACAATATGTCATGAGGCAAGGTATCATTTGTTGCCTATAGACAATATAGTAGAGCCCATGCTTTCTCTGGGGTGATTAAGGATGGCATGTCTACTGGGTCCATTTAGGTCTGGCGAGGTAAGACTAGGGTTTGCAGACAAGTTCATGCATTCAATAATGCAAACAATAGTCTACAACGTTCATGGATGGACCAGGGCTTGGCGGGGGCAAAAGCCATGGCTCTAATTATTCAATTCACCCAAGTGTGTCGTTTGTGTACTTGTTCATGAGAACTGACACTGAAAAAAAAGTTCAAAGTACAGCTGGCACTGGTATTGTGAAGTCTAATTGCCAATTTTTCAATTCCAGTTATTTGTAAGATAATCTCTGCTGCATCTGCAGAGGACATTTCTCATCACTATCACTTACACCTATCAAAAAAAATCTAATTGTCAAATGCAAGTTCATCTGCACATTGGCGCCTTATGCTGAACATGTTGCATCATTGCATCTGTGTCACTGCTACACTGCATTGTCTGCAATTATGAAAACTAGATGGCAAATGACTAAGCACAGACCCCTCCTCCACAATCCAAGCCAGAAGAACATCTCCAAAAAAAAAAAAAGCATATCCCTAATAATTGAATTTGAATTTCTATGGTGACATCGGTCTGCACTTTGAACAAGCCTTGTCTGCCTGGTCCACAACAGTGATTTTTCTTTACATGAAGCAACAAATAAAAAGCACAAGCCACAAGCTTAACCAACCCTACATTTAGCCCAAAGGAAATCATCATATAACTCATTGCCCTTGAAAAGATGCTGCAAACAAACAAGATTTTCGCCGAATAGATATTACACTCCCCGCTTCCTCAATCCGTCATATTCGCCCTTCATTTTTCGAGCGACTTGCTCTTGCAGAGATATTTGATGTTTCATTCATTCACATATATATTATCGTCTTTCCTGCCAGTGGCTGGTGGTATAATTTTTACCTATCCGAGCAACTTTTAAATAATATGTCACCGTCTCCCCATGTTACACCACTGCGGAACTACTGAAATTTAGAATATGTTATATATTTACAAAACCTAAATTACATATTAGATGGCCAGTGTCCATGGAGTTGGTAATAGGTGGAGCACCGGCCTCTTGGATGTGTGTGTGTGTGTGTGTGTGTACCTACATATGTATGTGTGTTCGACCGACAAACACAAGTATCCCACGCAACCATATATTTGTATCACAGTAGCAATTGTCTTGCATTTTGTCTTGCCTATCGTTCCAAATTTTTGTGCAATGGAAAGTCACTCGTTTGCGGAGATGGGCGTGGCAAAGAGCGGTAGGACGGGTTCCTGGTTCTTGGATGCTTGATTGTTGGTTGATTGACTTGTCTCTCAGGCCCTCCCCATGTCAGAGAGGGTTAATCTCAGACCCGATATTGTTGCATCGTGGCTTGAAAATCATCACGTTGCAGAATGATTTCTTGCCACACAACATTATTGATAACTGGCCAGATACAACGTTCCGACCAATGAACGTCTTCAACGACAACATTTCCAATTGTCTCATTCCCAGACATTCGGCCCCTTCAACAGTCTGCTGACCGACACGAATAATCCTACTGGTGAACATCCATATACTGTCATCCTCATCCTCATCCCGCGATATATATACGAATTGCCCCCTCAAATATCTTCTGACATCACCAGAAATGATAACAATCCGTATAACTCTATCGATCTGCACCGCCATTACGACGTCTCCTCCTCCGTCATGTTTTCGGTCTTCTTCATGATATGTAAATGGCCATAATATCCAGATTTTGTAAACCTGTACCCATTAATTCATCTTGAATAAAGAACTCATTGACGATATTGTCCCCAAGTAGGAAATGTTCCTTCCCTGCATCATCATGACCAACAAAGATCAAACACCGTCTTAAATACTTAGTGTGAAATTTCATATTTTTCTTAGTTTTTAGTATGTACCCACTTTACCGTTTTTTTTTTAAAAAAAAACGGACCGCTGGGCTCATGTAAAGCACGAATGAAGTCATCTATCCGTCTGAATATCTATTTAACTGCCCCCCCCCCCCCCCCCCCCCCCCCCCGACCCCACCCACTCACCCACACCCCGGCGCCGAAACCTGACCTCCTACTAAAACAGGACAACCCTCTCTATGTGATCAATCCTATCTGTCCCGATAAACAATGGTCATGACACCTTCAAGGCCATTAGATGCCCCGTGCAGACGGAATTATAGGAATAAAAAGTTGTTAATTTGTGATTATTTACATAGAAAGTCTCGACTTCTTTCGTCATCATCATCATCATCATCATCATCATCACACACACACACACACACACACAATGTTGCATATCTTCCTGTTCTTCTCTGCCGCTCTGTCGTTTTTTTTTGGACAAGTGTATGTATCCTTTGTGTTGATTAATCATGATCACTAACATAAATAATCACGTCCTTTCTTATCCTCGCCTGCACCGGCCGTCCTATAGCTAACCAATCACACTGGTACTAAACAACCCACCATCACAAACTCGGCTGTGTCTTCACATCTATTTCCACATATCTACTCCACGATATCTTCCCATCCCACCATCATATGTCGGTCTGGTGTGATTATATATCCAGGCACCGCAATTTCCATTTCCCAAATTCCGAAAGCCAAGAAAAGAGAGTAAAAAAAACCAACCTATATGCTTTCCAGTCAAGTCCGTATAGATTCCCACCGTCCATTCACACCGTGTCCAAAAGATGCGATGGATCTATATATCACCACTATTCCCAAAATGGTAATAACCTCTTTTCTGAACTTGTCACAATCGGCAAAAGAATCAATCAATCGTCCAGCAACAGAGGTTATTTTTTTCACTGGTAACCTATATAAATATTCACTTTCCATTTCCCATATGCACTTTTTCTTCCTCTCTTTTAGCCGTTTTTACTCTTTCCGTCATACTCTTACAGTCATTAGCGCCACAGCTAATTCCGTTGCCAGGTACCGAGGTGGACATTATCGGGATCTAGATTACTCTACAAAAAGATACACCCCTGGGTCAGCGAGTCGAGACTATTCGTTTTAATGAGATTGGCTAAAAAAAAATCATCGGACAAAGACCACATTTAAAAACAATAAAAAAAATAAAACACCCAACGGCGTGGCGGCCTGACGGCGTGGCGCTGCGGGATGAAATGGAACGACACGCGAGGTTAGATCTTATCGCATCGGAAGGATGGTCGGTCGGTGATGTGATTGGTAACACGGACAGATGAAATGCGCTAGATGAATATGGTGATTATTTAGGGTTACAATGGTCACGTTGAAGTAGTTGCAGTCGCTTGTGGGGGTACCTGCATCAGAAACGGACCCCATGAACGTCACTTTAAACGTCAGGTGGTCAATATGCAAAATAAAGAAAGGTATATAAGCTGATGATTTGTCGTTGTAGATTGTTATTATTGCTTTTTTCTCTAGTAACAGATATATCTGAATGACGATGATCTCACCCAGTAACATCGGTTTTCGCGTAGATTACCATAGACAAAAATATAATCCCCGCCATACCTAAAGAGAAAAAATAGACTCAGGCCATGGGAAATGGTGGATGTTTATTGGCCGGCGTATGCAGGGGGATGGAGCTAGCGACCTTTAGCTCTGATTGTTCAGCAGAGAGCGTTTTACTTTCTGTTATAAAGTTGATTCTCGACTCGACGCCAAGGTGCCGAGTCTGCCAAGGTGATCACACAAAAGCCAAAACTTCAAGATATCGTGATGATGTTTGGTGACGGATCAGATTAAGAAGGAAGCCTATGCAGTAGAATGGCGACTTCACATCACCGACTGTCAACATCACGATCGCAAAAGATCTCGTGCGAACAGTAAAGTCAGTTATTTGGTCTCATCGTTCTTTAGAAGACATTTTTCACCGTCATTTGTCATGATGGTTCTCACCTAATTGTGAGATCGCTGACGCCACCGACAGGCGAACAGCCACATCTCAAATCATACATCCAACCCCGCTCACCAAAAAACATCACGACCCTAGTTTCTACACCGTCCGTCCCGTCCCAGGTCCAGAACCCCCACGCAGCCAGATATATCCTGTCTACCGTTACCACCGATAAGCATCACAACAAAACGTCAAAATACCCAGATCCGGCACCTGAATATCTGTGTCAAATAAAAAAAAAAAAGTCGACCGGGATCGCCAAAACGATCAGCCTCGAGGACAAGGACAGGTTCCCTCATTGAAAGGGGAACTTTGTGTGTTGTGTCTGTTGTGTGTATTGCGTAAAGACGAAGCGGTTCGGCTGAGCAATTGTGATGTGTGTGAGGAGAATCACTAAATATTGATGTGACCAAGAGATCAAGCTGTGCACAAAGTACAGGCTGTACGCCCAATTCGGATTCATCATCTCATTTCAACGGGACAAGTTGGAGTTATTCAGAATTAGGCACTATTTGTTTATGCGGTTTGTAACACAATTGTTTAGCAGAAACTTGCCACGAATGTCTTGGGATATTTGTAAACTATTGTCGGTAATCTGACAGATAGAGGTTAGGATTTCCGTCAATAATTAGATGAACTCAGTAACTCAACTCGGTATGCCTGTATGTCAGACATTCGCCATGATCCAAGAACTGATCGGAAGAAGCCTATTGTGTTGTCCGCCTTCGGAACGAAACCAACCACAACAACCACAAACTACCTCCTCAACATGTTCAAACCCAGGGTCCACCAAATCAATATGGATCCCTCATTCGACCCTGTGCCATCAACATGCAGCAACAAGAACAGGAAAAAAAAAACTTTATTATTATCGCATCACCGCTTGTTCTCTTGCGCAGCTGTAACAGGAAGGAAGAGAAGAAAAAAAAATCGAATACAAATCGTGATATCTCCAGGGATCTTCCTCTCTGTTCCAATCGTTGACCGATCTGAAATTCGACATTTGTTTCCGTAGTGGGTTTAGCGGGTGTGGGAAAATAAAGATGAAAAAAAAAAAAGAGAAATTATTTATGGCGGGGCTGAGTAAAAATGGGTAATTTCTATTTTGGGAAAGAATTGGAAGATAATGATACAGGTGATGGAAAAGGGAAGGCGGTGGAGGGGGGGGGGGAGAAGAGACTTTGTGATGATGGCCATGATGATTTGGGGGGGGGGGGGGGAAAGACGATAGCGAGAGATTGTAATAGCCGGGTCATTTGGAAAGTACAAGATGCTGATGATATATAATGTATTGTGGTGTAAAGCTGACGGGTTGATTATTGCGGCCTTGAGATCTTGGTCCTTTGACGACATGAAAATACCGAAACGTTATCTTCTACCAGAATATATGCATGAAAGCACCGTAGTACTAGTTACCTACCTACTAATATCCCACAATTCAGCTGCAATCATCTGAATATCTACCACAATGTCCCCTCTCTTTCCTCCTCACCGAATCTACAAACTGCCCATACCCATTCACATGGCTAACCGCAAAGCAAATGACAAAGTAAGCAAGGATATGTAACCGACCCATGCCAATCTCTCTACGCTTACCTGGGATGATCCCCCCTCCCATGTCCTCAGCTGTTCGCCCGCCCCCATCACTGCGTTGCATCGACTTCCCAAAATACACCCACGCATCGTGACATCACCGCTTCCTTACCACCAACGGCCGCCCTTTCATTGATACATTCATCTAAAGGTCTTTTCCCTTCTGGGATATATATGGGAATTACTAGGGGGTATGGCAAAATCTGCTGTGCACTGTGCATGGCAAAACGATATATACTTGTAAAAACCAGCAAAAATCAGCCCTAGTCTCAATTACAGTGCAATATCTTTCTGTAAATTTGTTACATGTCCTGTAACGCCCTATAATCCTAGGGATATAACCCTATGTATTATAAAATTCCAATGGAATGAAATATCGAAATTTATGTCTTTTTAATTGTATAAAGTATGGTAAATATCAGTAACATAAATACTTTGAAGTTATGAGTTTTGAACATATATTTTTTGTATTTTTTTTTCCAGATTATAGCTCTGGGATAAACAGGAAAAAATGACATTATAAGTACAAAATACTATGTATTCAAATGCTTATTATTTGAGTTCTAGGGCTGATGATAAAATAAAAACAGTATCACTAAAATCTGTTGATCAAGAGCAATTCAATAACGCTCATTGCATCTTGTGAGTCTAGATATTCATCATTTTGTGGGCCTCTACTTTGACTGGCACGGGCTTATTTTTTTGTGATTTTTACAAGTACTTACTATCGTTTTTCCATGCACAGTGCACAGCAGATTTTGCCATACCCCCTAGTAATTCCCATGTATCTCCACCAGCTAGCTCTGTTGCTGAATATTGTGTAAATGTTGTGTAGGACAATCGATTATCGTGGACTGAGACATGAGATAATAGGTTACGTGCATTACTGGGCGCGAAATGAAGTATCCCTTGGGTAGGAATTGGGGGGCTTTTGGTCTTATATGAGTCGGGTGCTGGCTGACTATTGCAGGTGACGCTGTCGAGTCATGTGTAGATATCATTTTAAACTTGCGCCAGACTATATCCTGTACGAGTTTCTAATTGTTTCACTCAGCTAATCATTAATCGGCATGTGAAATATCAAACAACTCAACTACACCCCAGCACACTCTATGTAATACCCCTAACCTGCGTAAGACCTCGTGACTTTGCAAGATATACCCAATGACATCAAGCCACTTCGCTCCATCTAAGACAACAAAGCGAGATTACCAAGCCACTGCCCTCTACAGAATGCCACATTTATCTCACTGATGACCACTCTCCAACATACAGCTAGCCATAAGCTTCTCTACTCCATAGCTCACACACACTCTTCAATACCAGAAAATCTTTTTTGTCGTGCCGGTTGTGACTGTGGCCCAGCACCCGATTTGCCAATATCAATAATCTCTGGGTTTTCAATAATTATACTATACTGTTGAGCAAGCAATGTCAGCTAGGCTTGAATGTGCAATTGTGAACTGATTATATGACAATGAAAGAATAACAGTAGACAGTATCCAGACGGAAATCAGCTAGTATACCTATACTTTTGCCATTGGACATTGAGTTTTCAAAATTCCATCTCTCGCAATCATTCATGTTGTAAATCTTGTTCTCATTATTATGATTCCATGCATCGACCTTCTCATCCACAAATCCCATTTCATCTTTCGGTCCTCTCCGGCCCAACCCCACAACCACCACCACTGCTGCCCACTGCCACGATAGAACTTTCCATAACAACCTTATCCCATTCTGCACACCAAATCCCAATCTCACAACCATCACTTTTCTCACCCCATCGCCAATTCCAATCCAAGTCAAATCCCCCCTCCCTCCCCCACCGTCTTGCTACGCGACGCCTCCCAACACACAAATCCGCCTCTTTTCTAGAATCTAGAAGGGGAGAACAAACAAACAAACAAACAAAAATAGCCTCGCTCCACCTAAGACATCACCAGTCTAGTCCGCCCCTTCACCACCTTTTCACCCTCTATGGTCGCAGCCAAAACAAAAAGCCACAGTTCCCCCATAATCTACCCAGACAAGCCATCACTAGCCCATCAGGTGTGAACAAAACATCATATAATCACCGTCTCCCTTCTCCCTGAGACTCCAAACCCCAAGTCACCAAGTCCCTTTCATGAGGAGCTCAAGTCACTCTCCATTATTTCAACCTCCAGTGACCTCACAAACTGCCCGGCAACATTCCTATACAGGCACAATGACCCGAGGCTCCTGTTTGCAAGCACTAATAATCACTATCCCATCGATTGGTTTCATATCACAATCCATCATTCCGAGTCCCAACATTCACACGTCCACGGATAATCGGGTATCGAGTTCTTTCAAAAACAATCTCAACAAAAACAAAAACCAAACGACCAAAAGTAAGTCGAACAAAAATTAATATATCCCTCAGAGAATCAAGTTCCCGCTCACCTTAGGAGTGAGTGTGCCAACGACTGCCACAATCTACGAATCAGGTGATGCATTCCGTCTCATAGACCTAGTAAAGCTATGTCCCACTGCCCACCGCTATTGGTCAAGGCCAACGTCAATGGAATCATGAGTAACAATACATGCAATTGTAAAGCAATGTGGTGAGACTCCAACATCTTGGCCCCCGAAGAGAGCCAATACTAGTCGTCTGGTAGCGAAGTTGACACACGAGACTACCTGCGCTTCTGGTCTGGATGATGCGAGATGATATACTGAGATTTCCATTTGTTTGTCTACAGGAAGTAGTCGGGTGTTCTTCTCGAAACCTGCGGCTCACCAGCACGCGGGCATGGGTCGAATTGAAGGCTGCGATGTGAAAAGAAAGACCAGAGGTTAGCAACATGCCATTTTACCATATGTATAATTGGCATCAGCCAAGAAAAATTTCCTGCCGTCAGCTGATAAACTTACAAGGTATATTTGAGGTGCTCGTCAATCTCCATTATAGCCGCTTGGTTACCACAGCGGTAGCAGTAATTTGGTGCCGAGAAGATGGTGACAACATTGCGATCTTGCGACCAGTTGTAACCCTCCATAACCAGTTGATGAGCACGTGCAATAAGTGTCAGGTTGTTGTTGTGGTTGAAAGCTTCTGAAATGTCTTGACCAAAGGTGTAACCAGCACCACGCGGGGAGATACCCCAACCACAGCGGTCATCCGGGTCAGACCAAAGCAGATCGCACATGGGGCCTTCGTGCGGCACCTCCTGGATTCGGTCAAGACCACGGATGTTGTCAAGAGTGTCGATGGACGGAGACAGACCACCGTGAAGGCAGAAAATCTGGTTGTCGATGAGGGCCGTCAAAGGCAAATAGTCAAAAAGATCAGTGAAATACTTCCAAACATTGGCATTGCCATATTTGCGCAGGCACTCATCGTAAAAGCCGTAAACTTGGGTGATTTGACGAGACTCGTGATTGCCGCGCAGAATCGTGATGCGCTGGGGGTATCTGATCTTGAGGGCGACGAGGAGGGTGACAGTCTCGACAGAGAAGTAACCACGGTCGACGTAGTCACCTGGATGGATAGTACACAGTGGTTAGGTTGGCAGTTATATAGGCGGATTAATCAAACGTACCCATGAACAGGTAGTTGGTGTCGGGGTTGGGACCACCAATCTTGAAGAGCTCCATCAAATCGTGGAACTGGCCGTGAATGTCACCGCACACAGTGACGGGGCATTTCTATGAAGAACAAGTGATATTGGTTAGTCTGGTGCACGGCGAAGAAACAGTTGCAAAGACTTGGGAGCAGCATGGCATCATATTATGCTCTGCGTGCAAAGTATGCTGCGAATGGAACCTGACAATTGTGTACAACTTGGATGAGTGCTCGGGCTGTCATGATTGATGCACGGTCATGCTTACGTACCACTGGCTGAACATTGGACTCGGTTTGAAGAACTTCTCTGGCCTGTATAGATCGTGACGGTTAGCTTGTTATTTCTCCTGGATTTAAGTGCTCGGTTAAGACGCGTAGTCTGCCACTTCTATTCCCACCAACCTTTTCACACAATCTTTGAACATCCAGCTCGCTGAGCTGCTTGCACGCCATCAAAGATTCGATCCAGCCATCTACCGTTGGCACGGTAGCTGGCTCCAGAGACTGCAGAGGAATCTCCTGGGGCATTCTGCCTACGTCCTCCATGTTGGTATCCATTGTGGTTATTGGTAGGTATGTGAAGTTGTATAGCTGATGGCGGGCTCTTTTTCTCGTTGATATCGCCGTCTAGATCAAGTGGTCGGCAAATAAGAGTTGAGGCGAGGGTATATGGGAGTTAATAATGTGTTGGCGGATATACAACACGGGGAGGGTGGAGGCGGTTGGGTATTGGTTGGTTAAAAGGAGATTAAAGTATGGGAATGAAAGCTGCAACTGATATTATGGCAAGGCTAATCAGATGGGTTAAAAAAGAAGCGCAGTTTGTAACCGATCGCAAGTTCGATGATTATCAAGATAGACGAAAGGTATCAATTGAAGTAGCCGATCAGCGGAAAGACAAAAAAGCAAAAACAGAGCCAAACAATGAAAAGTAGAAGAAGCGGATAGAGGGGGTGAGGAGGGCGGCGTCAGCGTCAATGCTTCTTGAGTCCCTGTGGTGGACAATTCCACAAGTCGGGGCTCGGTGCACACGAGGGAAAAGGAAGGCTAAAGACAGAGAGTGATATCGCGATAGAGGGAAATTTGGTTTCCGAATGGCCAATGTATTGTTAATTGTCGCAGTGTCGAGAGGGATCGTGATAGGTCGGTAATATCTACGTTGTTGAAGACAGGAGGCTGTTTGAAGGGGTGGGGAGGAGGTTCTGATAGTTTATGATGTTGAGCTCCTTATAGGTACTTTGCTGAGGATACAGGCGCTAAAAGTATAGCAAGGTCTACAGTTTTGGAGGCCAGGGTTAAGATGCAAATGTCGCAACGAATAATGGTGTGAACTTGGGGGAAAAGAATGTCGGTAATTTTGTACGCGTATTGTCTTGGACATGTGAACTATATCGTCTCGATTTCTATTGCAAGCCAAAAAGGAAAACTGTAGGCTATATATGAATCAGATCGCTTTTTTCCGACGCTTTGAGATGTTTACCCCTAAAATATCTACCCCGCTTAGAAATAATTATCAAAGGCTTTTCCCGAGAAGTCTTGACAATAACTATAGGGTTAGCTGGCTTTCAATGATACGTGAAAAAAGGTTAGACATACTAGATGCTGTTTGACGAGTTGTATTTAGTATTTATATATATATGGATAGAAGATACCTTGAAGATGGATAATTGATTGTCCTGGAATTTTCTAACCTATCCTGTTTCTGAGATGGACTATACATATCCCTTAACTCCAGAAAGCTACCGGATTTTCAGTCTCATGTTGGTAAAGACATGCAGTATAGTCACGTGACGCGACACAGTATATTTCAGGTATCATCCACATATTCATTATTGGCGTTACGTCATGGACATTACCACCATCGTATATAACAAAAGTTTCTGGCCAACTACCCAGACGTCTCCAGGTTCTTTCCCACAAGATTCTGAAAATCTAGTCCCACTTCGCCCAGAAACTTGGCATGCTCCTTGGCCCGTGACAAACACTCCCGCCATTCCTCGCCGCCCTTGTCGGTACTGCTGAGTTGCCTGGCCAGGATGCCATTGAATGTTTCTACCATTTCCCTGGCCCACTTGACACAGGCACTCATGATCATCGGCTCAAAGCAAGCCTTGAAGCACGCCACCGTGTTGCGGATGACTTTGAAATATACAAATGAAATCTCCCATATATACAGGTGCAGATCCCCTTGAAAGATGCACTGTCTGGCGCGTTTGTGGATCATATCGGAACGAGCCACTAAATACGACTCCCGCGCTCGGTCTTCAAACCCCAGACGAGTCAACCAATTAATGTTCTGCCTCGTCTTGTTCAACACTCCATGCGTAGTTTCCAGCTCACGGATGACAAGTTCGGCAAGCTTCCCACACCGCTCCTCGACTTTGAAGGTGATGAAGTCCTGGGCAATTGCATTGTTCTTGAGACCCCGTGCCAACGACTTGAGCTTTTCAACGCGGGCAACAGCAGGCTCGAGATTCTGGAGTGAGATGTCGATGTCCAATTCGTCCATCTGGCTCTCAACCCACCGCAAATTCTGCTGCTTACCGTCAACCTCGATAAGCATATCCTTAACGTCAGAAAGCGTCTCCAGTAGTTCAGTATTCTGTAGGAGTCCTGGGTCTCGCGATGCGAAGTAGTTAAGCGTTTCCTTGGCTTTGTTATTCGCCTCCATTTCAGATTGAAGAGAGCGGCGCAACTCCTCGATCGCTTTGCGAATGTTCAACATCAAAACATTCTTGTCAGGGCTTTCAGGACGTTCCGTTCGATAGATGAACGTGTCCTGGCCTACTCCTCGCACCATGATGGCATCAGCCAGCTTGCTGCGGATAGCTGCCGAAGGATCCCCGGTACTAGCCATATCTACAACCTCTATGTCCAGCAAAGGCCAGCACCGATCCGCCACGAGCTTTGTTGCGGGGCCTCTAGCATCGGGTCCGTCGTTCTTGCGCTTCTTCCGGGAGGCAATAAGCAGGTGATCATTCAAAAGAAAGATTTGCATTGCCCGGCGACTCTTGTACGTGGCATTGTCGAGCTCAATCCAGGGCCCGCCATTCTGAAGAACATGGCGGCTCATGGAGTTGGGCAAAAACTTTTGGGAGCCTTCAACACTTTTGTAAAGAGCTTGCATCTGCGAATTCCAAAGCACACTCCGGTCTGTGATTGATGATCGTTTGTCACGCTTACTCATACCCGCACCAAGACTGAGCCCGTCGACGGAGGTGGGATCATCTTGTGCTTTGGAAAACGTAGTGCGCAGAGCTGTTGTATTGACCTTCAGCTCTGCCATGAGGTTGCGCAACGTCCGCATCTCAGTCTTGAGCTTTTCAGTTTCCTTACTGATCTTGATAATCTGACTGCGGTTTTGCATGACGCTTTGTTGCAAGTCCAAGGCCGCGCGTGCCTTGACTTTCCTCAGTGAATCTTCGAAATCGCGGATCTCTTCGTCTGTAGCTTCAGACAAAATGCTAGAGATGTCTGTAAAACAATGGGGAGTTAGACAGTGGACAGTTTGAGAGATATATTGTCAAGAACATACACTGATCAACAACTATATTCGGATCTCGCAAAGCCTTGAGGTCCACCTGTGGCCCTGATCTCGGTGGACCGCCGCGGGACGGTGGTGGTCGACGATCGCGATCGCGGGGGCCACTGGGCATCTCGCCACGACTGGCGCCTCGACTGCGAGATCGCGGTCTGCTTTCATACTGTTGTTGACTGGTTTGTGGGGGCATCGGCGGCATTGGCGGCATTGGAGGCATCGGCGGCATGGATGGCACTCCCGCCTCCCAATCCATGGCATTGTTTTGGTTGAATCGTGTAGAATAACGGCGCTTGACTAAATCAGAGGTCTACCAGACCGAGAAGTCAGATAATTATTCTTGGTGTTAAATCATGTCGAGTTGAACAGAAACGAAAACTTCCAAAAAATAAACTTACTTTGTCACCTTGAGGTGGCGCAACTCGACGCCGGGCCTCCGGGATTGATTCCGGGATAGAGCGCGGGGCGCTGGGAAGAGTGGCCCCCGACCCGGCAGTAATGGTCGCATTGTTGGCAGCAATCGGGACAGACTGTACGATGGGGCCTGAAATTTGCTTTGCGGAGATGCCATTTCGGCCCTTTCTCTTGCCGCTCCGCAATGAAAGAGACATGGTGATGGCGGGCGGCGATTAGGAGGAGGCTGTTAGCGCGGGTTGAGATTCTGAGAATTATTACCTCTTATGTGCTTGTTTGCCAGTGGGTTTCATTCGAAAGTAGGTAATGGATATTGAGCTCTTATGA
This sequence comes from Ambrosiella beaveri, assembly GCA_030294605.1. Lineage (NCBI taxonomy): Eukaryota > Fungi > Ascomycota > Sordariomycetes > Microascales > Ceratocystidaceae > Ambrosiella > Ambrosiella beaveri. The sequence goes on from JARQWA010000014.1 coordinate 22,385, forward strand.
TGCAAGGTTCTTAGGTTTGTGGTAATTGATAATTCGGAGTATTCAGAAACAACAGTGGTGAGGGGCTGATTATGGGAGCTACTGTGTCTGGCATTCATCATCTTGACAAATGAAGCTGTCTCAAACTTTAACCCTAACTATTTACGCGCAAGATAAGTAGCACACGACCCATAGGTTGTAACATATGGGTTAAATAAATTTAGTAACCCTTAATTGTCATGAACTAATCACATGTAGCCACTTACATCGTCTCCCAAGTCCAAACTATCTCGACTGAGAAACTGGCCTTGATGATTATTAAAATTGTCAATCTATTAATGCTACTCGGGTGTTTTGTCGCCACATATGGTCGTTATCTTCTTCCGACGTTTTCAGTTTGGTTAACAGCGTAGTTGGTTGAAGCACTTCCAGCTGAGATTCTCTTACTATATATTATGAACGATAGTATGATGTACGTTGAGGTTGGTCTGGCTATCAAGTTTTTCAATAATCACATGTCCAACGAAAATTGAGACGAGGCAGATTCAGAAGCGAATAGCATGTGGCAACTATTAGACTTGATACAGAATGACGGTCGGCCAGCACTGGGGAGTACTTGCTATATCCGACTTGCCGGAGCGGGGTAGTCGACTAACGTCAACGAAAACGCCATTCGTAATCTGTTTTCATCAATTTCGTGGCGTAGATAATGTTAGCATCAACCGAAAATGCATCATAATTTTAAAAACTTGTCCCACCTTTTATTCTCTTTATAAATATAAGTACGACTCGACCTCCCATGATATCTGCATCACAGAATTCTTTGCCCTTATCTTCAAATCCTCGATCGCCTTCTACAATGATAAACTTGTCAGATTGCGAACCCCACATGTGCGTGTCACACAACCAAGGAAACAAACTTCCCGAGTGCGAGTTACACGAACCTGACCGTCCCGACTCTCCCGCCTCAGTGGCTACGTACGAGTCATGGTAGGCGCAGCCGGCCCCGATAAGCGACGCCCCAATTGAATCGGACTATTGCCTATTCTACAGTCGCTATGAATTTTTCACCACACAACTCCCAATCCCCAAGGGGATAGACCCTGAAACGTGGGTCCCGCCAGTAGTTTGAGGCTCACAAGACAAGGCCGGACTCAATTATGAGTTGAGCTACAGAAGAGGTCGTAGAAAGATGCTAGCCCATGTCAATGTGCCTTTACTATGAAATCCAAACCCGCATCTATTCGCTGCTACCATCCACAGTGGACTCGCTGTCCACCAAGACAATTTCGGCAATATGCGGGATGCCTCAGTTGAAAAAGAGATCGTACAAGCGTGCGGGGACGTACTGGGCTGGAAAGACGATCAAAGCCGAGTGTCATCATTGATCGGTATGGTATTTGTAAACTTGGAATACCAATGGCAACCAGGCGCGGTTGAGCGTTGGTGGTCCATGAAGGGGTCCTTCGAAAAGCGCTTCATGAACAATTGGTTTCGAGATTTGATTTATTTGATTGAGGTGGAATGGGGGGTGACCGAAAATCAGGCCATGGCTATCGTGGAACGTACCCAACCACTTCTCAAGATGAGAGTTTTTTTTTAGGTTTTCAAGGTTATTCCATTTCAGATTCTGTCTGCTATCTAGAGGTCTCCTGTATATAGCTACTGTGCTATTGTAACAGCAGTCCTGCTGTGGCAGTAACTTCTTTTGTGATCTTGCCATGCACTGGTCACTCTAACTAGAGTTCATGCAATTACATGACACACAATCTACGCTATGAAAACTCTTTACTAATTAACTAGATCAAGATATATATCATGGTGTCCAGTTTGGGGGTACAGCATTGGTCCACCAGTAAAGTACATTGATAAGATGTGGTGTTCATCAAATATATACAAATCTGGCAGAGGTGGTAGAAAACAAGTGGTGCCATTGATGGGATTTGAACTCACTGATTCTTGAACAGCTGCATAATGCTCAAGAGGTTTGCTAGGAGTAGTCTACTGTCTACGTCACAAAGGCTCAAGAAGTATGTATACATATCGATATATTTACTGGTGAAAATTTGGAATACTTTGTTAATATTCGATCCACTCAGAATAGGTTTAGGCCAGGTCGCTGCTCAGGTGGTTGCTTATGACTCAAACAGAAGAAATAAGTATGCCAATCTCTGGGAAAAGCAAGGAGTGCGGCAGATCCCAGATAAGTAGATCTTTTCCACCTTGTTTGATCTCGGCTGCTTTGTATATATCAAGAGTGTAGACGCTTCGGGTTCTGTACGGGTTCATGTTTTGTCGCCACTGCTTCTGTGACGTAGGTCCCGACTTTTCCACCAATGGACTCGATTATTTCAGGCCGGTGGGTTCGTCTGATGCCGTGGTAATTGTCGTGCTGTCAATGGAAGATTTGAATTAACACTGCCGATTAGTGGAGAACGAACTCTCCGAAATGAGACGGCAGAGTAAACACGTCTCATTTGACCAGACTTTGGATTCTGTCACTTCATACCGATTGATGACACAACTGAAAGCAAGGTTGAGATTGATGATTTCGAAGTTGAACGGCATAAGTTTGGTAGGGTTGTCTTCACTCGGGGTCTTGCCATCTTCCGATCGTTGGCTGGTGGGATTTTGGACTATCCCATGGCCCTAATAGCAAGAGAATTCGATAAGGAGAATGTTCCGAAAGGGGCATGTACACAAGCAATCATTCCCATGAATCCAACACCACATTAACGAAGATGACTGACCAAGTCTTGAGTATATGATCGACCAGGAGAAGTATAAATTGCTAAAGGAAGCGTATTTTTTTTTTTGAAATACCTTATCCATTCCCTAAGATTCCCAAAGACGTTGCGAAAAGGCAGGCAGGTTACAGCAGCCAAAGTCTTCAAAACAAGATACATGAAGCGGCACAGTGAACGCCTGGTGGTCAACAAGGGCCACACGAGCGGATGTTTTGTGGGATTTTTGCATAAGATTGAAAATGCTAAGATTGAGTACACAAGTGATTTGCTCTTTGAGGGTTTCATGTTTACTGTGGATAACTTGAATTCTAGTCAGAGTATGACAACATTTGGTGACTCGGGGGATGCCATCTTTGATGCTGATAACAATTTTGTCGGCATCATTGTCGGCGGTGACCGTCAATAAATCCGCAGCATTATACTTACAGCGGAATCTATTCTCTGCGACATGGCATTCATCAATTCTCTCCAGGACTATCTTATCCAGTTCTGCCTCGGATAACATGAATCTCTAAACATCATCCTTAAGTCGTTCATATTATCTTATGTTTCTTGCACCAGAATCGAATGTGAAGATTGTACAAATGTGTTTTGTTTCCATGAGACGGCTACTGAGCTTGGGTTGAATCTTACAGGAGACTTACGGCGGACCTGGCCCATCGGGATAGGTTAGCATGTGGTGTCCCGAGCTGACAAGCTGGACGAGTTGCTGACGACGGAAGTTATCGAGCGGGCTTGGTAATGAGCTTGGGGGGAAGGGGGAGAAGTCAACCATCGCCACCGGAGATTGAAGCGTTAATAACTTTCTGGTGGGAACCGGTAATAAAATGCCAAACCGCTCATAAATCCACCTCTTCAAAATCCCCAACAAGATACGAGCATTGCAACTTGCTCGTGCAAGTGACGTCATTATGCGTATGTTCACATGCAGTTAGCCCATTATATGTATCTAACGGAATTAGACATTTTCCCCTACCTTGCATCCCACTTCTTCCTTATATGGTAATTTGAGCGAATGAATAAGCAGAAATGGCAGAATTAGCGGGAATTAAATCCTGCAAGCATTTTATTTTATTTTTTTTTCTAGGTAAGCGCAGAGAAAAAAAAAAACTGGAGCCAGTACAGTCGCCTGGTTACCAGCAGTTCCAGTTCCCTCGCCGGCACCAAACCAACTCAACACTGAAATAAATGTCCCTACCCACAACAAGAAGTGCCCATTGACCGAGATATATACTCCAAGAACCTAAACTTTTCTCAGCCTTGGCCCGCCTTGCTGTCTTGGCATAAGCCGAAACGATCCTGCTTCCGCTGGCCGCAACAATTGATACCCCACTGCGGCAAATACCGCTGTCGACACCTGTTTTCTGCAGTCCGATACCCGTCATGGTCCAAACTTCTACTGTTGTCAAGGCTTCGCTGGCAACCGCCACTGCCGGTGTTGTCGGTATGTTTACTTTTGTCAGCGAGTGAGCACACAGTCACTAATCATAAAAATGTCTTTAGCCTACGCAATCTACTTTGACTACATGCGGCGCCGAAGCTCCGAGTTTCGCCGTTCACTGAGAAAAAATGAGAAGCGCATGGCAAGAACTCAGAAAGAGGAGGCTGAGGCGGCCGTGCAGCAGAAGAGACAGCGCGTGAAGTTGGCACTGATGCAGGCGCTGGCGCAAGGCTTTCCCACAGATGTTGCGCAGAAGGAGGCTTACTTCATGGAGCAAGTTAGCGTCGGCGAGCAGCTGAGCGCGAACCGTAAGTCCCTCTATCCTTTGGGATCTTTCCTCCCCCTCAGGTGTGATCAAAGTGCCCGAGTGTGACTTGGTACTGACAACTTATCCATGTAGCCGATGCGGCTCTGGAGGCAGCCATGGCTTTCTACAAGGCCCTCAAGGTCTATCCCACCCCTTCGGACTTGATCCGTATCTACGACCAGACCGTCCCCAAGGTATGTTTTCGAGTCTTTGCGTAGCGGCTCCCATCCCACTATCTACGTCATGCATGACAATATGGACTGACAACATCGAATCAATAGCACGTCCTCGATATCCTCGCTGAGATCATCGCCCTCGACCAAGGCCTATCCAGCTCCTCCCTCTTCAGCCCCTCGTCCGCCGTCCGTGCCCGTGCCGCAGCTGCTGCTGCCGCCGGTGGCATCGTCGAGGATGTCTCCGGTGCCGTTGACAGTGACCCTGAGGAAGTCGACCCGGAGGTCGAGCTTGCGGCTGTTGTCAACGAGGTTACCGAGGCTGCCAAGGAGGGCATGGAGATCCTGGGCGAGATGAAGGAGTCTGCTGAGGAAACTATTGACGAGGTTGCCGTGGAGGCTAAGGAGAATGTTGAGAAGGCTGTTGAGGAGATTAAGGAGCAAGAGCAGGAACAGGAGCAGAATGAAGAGGAGGTTAATGAGGTTGAGGTTGAGGTTGAGGTTGAGGCTGCTGTGGAGAAGGAGGAGCATGTGGAGAAGGAGGTGCATGAGGAGGAGGAGGAGGAGGCTGAGGTTGTCGAGAAGGATACTGAGTCCGATGAGGGTGTTCAGTCTCTGGCCAGCAGCGTCGCGCCTGAGAACTAAGACAGTGATGCTTGTTATCACAATACTCAAAATTGGTAGACTTTTGTACGATTATCTTGAGAATATTAGGCTTTGTATCTATTGAATATACGGATATCATAGCAAAGGGAATGTATCGATGTAGATTTTAGATTAGTATATATCTTGCATACTAGAAAATTCACGCATCACCGCTGCCATTAAGTGTCGATACGGTCGTCCTTGATTCATCTCAGCTGTCCCCAAACGGTTATTATCAAACGGACCCGTAGCACCCGAAAGCCCATCTCGACAAGGCATATCAAGATGCCATTATTTTTATATCTTTTTATTTTCTATTGTGCAAAAAAGTATTTGGCCACATACAGTAACCTTAGATAGTACATGTAAATATGAGCCGAGAACAATGGTGCTGACCAGTCATCAAGATAAGCTCATGCTAACAGGATTCCGCAGTTCCCCGTTTCGCTCCGCACGGACCCCCGGGTTTGTTTACCCTCGGCCTTTCCATTCCATCCATTGAAATCAACACAAAATGTTCCAACATCAAGTCTTCAATATTGAATGCCAATGTGATCAAATTGAAATCTTCATATCTTATCAGTATATAAAACACTCAGCAAAGATCGCCTAAATGCAATACCAAACAATAAAACTAAAATGAATCAAATATCTTTAAGCATCAACCCAGACTCCCAAAGAAAACACAAAGTAGAGCAACAAAGTACAACCACCATCTTACAGCTTGTAGTTCCCCGAAGACACTGCCTGCTTCCCCTTTATCTTGTTCCCGTCCATATCCACCACCTCTCCCTTCCTGTTTACCACCTTGACCCCACCCTTCCGCAACTCCGCAATCGTCTCCTTCTCTTCTTTTTGCTTCTTCGAAAATCCTGCATCCAAATCTGCCCTCTTGGCCCCCCGTTCCTTCTCCCGTCTGCGCATCCGTGCCTTGTCGTCTCTCGAAAGCTCCGCCTTGGCCAATGGCATGCCGCCCTTGGTGACAACTTCGCCCTTGGCCGCTGTCTTGGCAGAGGCCGAGTACACTTCCTGCGGGGCAATGGCCGAGTCGACGGTGACGCCGGCGGCAGTGGTGGGCATGGTGTCTTCCATGGCAACAGTGGCCACGTCGGAGACGACAGTGAGGGAAGCCTCGGCGGGCTTTGGTTTATAATGCCATGAGGAAAGGGCGTCAAGGCGGCCAACGATGCTCTTCCACATTTCCTCAACCTCTTTCTCCTCACGGGCAAGTTTGGAGTCCGAGGTCGACACATATGTATCAGAGTTGGTATTCTTGATATATTCCTCCTCGTAAATCTCGGCGAGACCCTTTTTACTCTTGGTGTCATCAATTTCAACGAGTCCTCTACAGTTGTCACTGCCAATGTGCTCATCGGGTCTTCTGCGGATGACCTCGTCAAACTCACGAGCAAGAATCCTGCGCTTGATCATATCCTCAATGTTCTCAGTGACCTCTGGGGTGATGACTGGCACAGGCTTGCCGACATACTCAAAGTCGAGATCCTCCTCAAGCAGTGAGTTCGCGGGTCTTTCAGTAGCGGCAGCCTCACCGGACAATGTCCATTTTCTTTTCTCGACAGCTGCAGCCTCGAGTTGGCGGATTTCTTCGGCGAGCTTTGCTTGTCTACGCTCGTGGGCAGAGCGGCGTGACTTCGGATTACCAGCATCTACATCGGAAAGGTCATTGCGGTCATCCTCCATATCAGAGTTATCAGAAATATCTTCAAAAAGATCACGTTTCACATTGTTCATCGCACGATCGACATCCTCTTCGGCAATAGGCTTTGGGGCACACTTGGGCTTGTGGGCTCCGGGAACACGCTTCTTAGGCGGTGGCGCAAAAAAGTCCTTGAAATAGATTTCGTTGGCGTTAAATTCAGGTTCGTTGTCAAGATCCTCATCATCGTCGTCGTTCTCATCTTCGGAAGCGCCCTCAGGAGCAAAAAGATCAACATTTCCAAAAGTAGGGCCGTCATCTTCATCATCTTCAGAAGACTCAACTCCATTATCGTCATCGGTAGAGGTTGACTTCTTTTTCGACTTTGAGTTTTGGGAGGGCTTGGCCAAAGGATCGGCGTTCCAATCAATCTTCTCCTCATCGCTGTCGTCGAGAACCTCGCCGCGAGCATCAGCTTGCTCAAGGAGTTCAGTTTGTCTGTTGAACTCATCGATATTGAAGAAACCGTCATTGAGGCCAAAAGGATCTTCAGTGTAGGATTCCGTCTCCTCCTCTTCATCTTCCTCGTCGTCCTCCTGGTCATTTTGCTCTTCAAAAGCATCGGCCATTTCTTCATCCTCATCCTTGGCACCTTCGGCATCCTCTTCATTATTCTCGATACCAGTGAACTCGTTGGCAAAACGGCCATCATCCTCAGAAGATTCCTCCTCACTATCGTATTCTTTGCCGAAAACTTCCTCCTCGTTCTTTCCTGCGTCGGATTCACTGCCATGGGTAGAATCAACGACAATCTCATTCTTCTCTTCCAGTTCCCGCAAAACATCCTGCGAATACTCCAATGAGCTCGTTATTATCTTCTGCGCTTGCCGCCAAATCTGAGAAGTCTCCAATTCATCAACGTGCACCTTGCGCAGCTTCAACGCTTCCATCTTTTGTGTCAAGGCTTCGGAACGCTTCCGTTTCTTGTTCAGTTCCCGGATATGCGCATGCTGTTCATCAGACACAGTCCCGGCAAACGCATCAAGGGTCACCTTAACAAAATTCAATGAGGAATCTGGAATATCGGAAGTCGGGCGAATAAATACGTGACGGTTGTCGCGCTGTATAGAATCGAGGAAAGCCTGAAATGGGTTGGCACCGTCGGCCATTGTGGAATGCGGATTGGTGAGGGTTTGAGAAGATGATGTATTAGATGATCCAATGCTACCGTTGGCCATTGTATCTCAATGTTTGGCCAGAAAACGATGATGGAGTTTCGTGTGCGGGATCGTTTAGCGGGCAATTGCTTTCTTCTGTGGTAATTGCCGGCTTATCGTAGTGTAGCTTGAACTTTTTTTTCTGCCACCATCAAAAATTTTTTGAGGGGCCCAGGATGCAGAGCGGTCTGAATATGAAAGTGTGGCTGAATTGAAGTCATGAGCAGACATTTGGATGTGGTGCACTAAAATTAAAGCACTCACGTACCATTGGAATAATAACTAGCGGCTAAAAATTCCTCAAGAGTTTGAAATGAAACAAAAGGTATCACAATTTTAGATGACATTTCAGTATATATGCGCATGTTGTTGGGTGTGGCGCATATATGTGTCGTCGAAAAAGCGGTGAATCGCAGATTAACTAGATAGATTTAGATCTTATCGCATCATCGACGCCTGTAATCAACATATGATTAACATGTGATCACCGGCTGCTGTTTGTTGTCTCGTCTGTTAGGTGTTCAAAAGAACAGATTGCCAATTCGAAGCTTTCAAATACCAATGTTCTGCATATTTTTTCCTAAAAGCTGCACCGTCACATCAATGTAGTCCAATTGCAAGTGGCAATTTGAATGCGGTACCGAAATCCTGTTCGCGCAATCCTATGGTATCAGATAACCCTATCGGTTGGTATGTCGTAAACGCATCCGGACATGGCTCCCCGTCATCTCGAAAGGCTGATGCCCTCCCATTCCCATGCCCAAAGATGCCTGGGGTGCAAGGCCACAACGGGCTCCAGAGCCCCATTGAGTGAATACAAATCATGTCAATCATCTGCAGAACATACGGTCAGCTGCATCGTGACAGAGACCGGAAAACTGCATCTGTGATCAACTACGGATGTGGCTGCTTGTTGGCGGCATCTATGGAGTGTAGGGGAGTTTTACAACGTGAATGGAGAGGAAAAGAGGCCGGTCGGTGCGGGCTGTTATCATGACTCCACATAGATCTGCAGTTGTGAGCAATGTGTGTTCTTTGTGTGGTGGTTTGGTGCAGTATGCAGCATATATGACAATAATTGTAAACGAGGCGGTTTGCAGAGGACAATAAAACTGTCGAGATAGAACACTAACGTGATACAGGAGAGACAGTGCATCTAAAGTTGCAATTGCAGGCGGAATGTACTGGGTGTGATAGACAGAGTGGAGGGTCACTTTGAACAACCAAGATGATACAATACAGCCAGAAGGCGATTGAATTGATTGAATTGCTTGTCTAGATGAGTCTTTGATATGCAAAGTATTGGCTCGAAGGGATCTTTCAGTTTTATGGTTGCCACACTTGCTTTGCAACCATGACGTGATGCCGCAGTTAGTTTACAAGGTAAGCGATTAGACGGTCAGCCAAGACGTCGTCGTTGGGAACACTGGAGACGACATCATAACCCCACACCCTGAGAATAGGCCCTAGATTGGATGTAGTTGATTCGAAATGCTCTTTGTTCCTCCCTATAATCATCAGGCGGATGAATATCCACCGCAGAAAATAATCCGTGGTTGCAAATCGAGGTGGTCGGGAATATCAAGCATAGCCCGTGCGAATTAAACGAGATACCCCAAAACTGACGCTCACACCAAAACCATATTCAATAATGGTGATATCAGACTCAAATGCCCATGATCCAAAAGAAGCATGCCGCCTAATTGATACCCTGGCGCATGATGAAGGCTATCTGCAGACTTCGCATGCAAGATGCAATTCCCGCGAATGGAGGAGTCGGATAGGAAGCAATGTACCAGTAGACTAGGGAGGTTCTTCACGGAGCTGTGAATCAGAAATGCAATGTGTGAGACGTGTGAGTGGATGAAGTGAGGGGAAGCAACCGTAGATATTGTCATCCGACGGATTAGAAGGTCGTCGAAAGCTTTGGGAGGGGACTAGGTTGGGCGGATTGGACGAATATGAGTAAGAGAGCTGGGGATGGCCTGGATGGAGCATGTATCGTGGATTCTGGCGTTGGAGACGTGATTGTCATAGATACGTGCATTGATACATGATGAGTATGTGCGAGAACGAAGCCGACCACTGGAATTAAAGAGCGGATAGATCCCGGATCGGGTTCTTCGGTCAATTACTTATTATAAGGTCGAAGCTAAACGTCAGAAGACTCTGTAGCTCAATTAGATTTAACTCATTGTCTCACATGTCAAAGGGTTCGGACATGGCTGATAAGTTCCGCATTCAGAATAATGCACACTGAGTATTACCAGGCGATGAGCGATGTTTCTCAACCCTTACTTCTATAAACCTGATGCAGATCATATACTTACAAACATCATGAAGGAGTTGACCTTGTCAAGAAGCTCGGGCCTAGAAACGTCAAAAAAAATCAGAATTGACTTTGCAACGTTCATGACAACGGCACTCGGTAACCAAAAAAAAAAAAAAGAAAATTAGGTGGCTGGCAGGGTTAGAACTGAACACCCACGCGGGTAATTAGTACATGCATGATATAGCAGTTCCAGAGTCATCAACGCCTGCAATACGTAGGTTATAGGGCACTTGCCCCTCTATGACAGGCCTATGGAGGGGTAGTCTGTAGAGGTGCTCAAGTATCAGTGACGTATCGACTCATGTTGGATGGAGCTTAGCTGATACCGGTCACCAGCGAAGCTCGAAAGTGAAGATCAAGATGATGACGGGCTTATCTGTGATCCCGTATATATATAGCTTAATCGCAAGATAACAACATACTGCATGCCCTATTTTGAAGGAGTTAGTAATAAAACCAAGATCCAACTAGAAAAAACACGGATACCCCCAAAACCAACTGCTCACTGCGCCCACTGTGTGAGTCTCAAACAAGCAGAATTTTTCCCTGTCAGTTGGCTGCTTCCTTTGTGCTTGTCTTCTTCCTGCACTCCCAGATTCACCTTGGTTAGAATCACTCCATACCCATTTTTTTCTTCTTCACTTGCGCTCTTCTTCTCCCTCTCCCCTTCTCTTCTGCTCACTGCAGATCTAATCCACAAATCTTGATATTAGACAGTGATTTGACGGGAAACATTTGTTTGTTCTGGTAACCATTACACAATATCCAACTGCCAGCTTTTGTTGTCGGATTTCTTCGCCGGCCGCTGTTGTCAAAACACTATCTGTTTACTCTGTCACCTTCCCCTCCCCCCCCACCTTTTCATCTTTTCCTTACCACTTGCGATTTTGTGCTTGCGTGCTGAATCGCCTCGTCACTCTCTGAACATCTAATTTCTGCACTCGACTCTGTCTACGATTCAACTCGACGTGCATCACTGGCCGTGAAAACCTGCCAACTCATTACCATCTAATTCCAGTACCTAAATCGCTCTGAAAGCATGGGCGCTCACAAGTTCACCTGGTGAGTCCCACCGTCCCCCATTTCCGACTACTCGCCTGCATCTGTCGCCTACCAATTACCGCGAACCGATACAACGCACATCATATTGCGCTTGCTATAGAGCTGTGGCTGGTATATGAAGTCTATTATCTGATATCGTATATATCATGGAGGTTGTGTATTAGTCACATACTTACAATTGTTCGACCACGACATCATCACCTGTTAACATCTATTCCACCTCGCCACTAGCCATGTGCTTGTACTTTCGTGTCCCACCCGTCTACTATTCTTCTGATTGGCGAATCTTCTTCCTTGAAATTGGCTAACATACAGTTTACAATAGGTTCCAACCTGCGGGCGAGGTCATCGTTTCCGGTACCTTTGACAACTGGGGCAAGACTGAGAAGCTTGAGAAGGTCGGTGATGTTTTCGAAAAGACCGTTACTCTTCCTGACTCTGAGGAAAAGGTTCTCTACAAGGTATGTTTGCTTTCACAACGGGCAAAGACCCCGTGTGGTTATCACCAACCCCACCACCATTCCTTTGTAACAGCCCTCAGTCTGGTTATCATGTTGTTATCCTTTCAAAAACCGTCTTCCCATTGATTTTATCACCTCTTCGGAGTTGAAATCTCGTCACATGTCAATATTGAGACCAGTCATGAGTCGACCACATCATAGAAAGGCGCTATCATGAGGCCCAGTCGTACACATAATCTCGACCCTTGATCGCTTTGTTCCACCCGCTGTCCATTTCCGCCCGTCGAAAAATCCCACCTTGTTATAAAAACTTTTCGCCACTCGCTCAGACGTCATACAGGCGCTCTGCAAATCACATCTTTTGCAACTCATGCCCCCATGCCCGGTCAGCCTTGAGGGCCAGATTCCCTGTCAACGCGACATGGGACTGCATTAAACATCTAGACTATCTTGTCAAAATTTTGCACTTCAAACAGCCACGTATTGAATGTGCGGATGTCTAGGGTGATAAGATTTGGACAACGAACCGTGAGAACACCATGGCAATAAAAGCAAATTATGAAAATGGATCGGCATCCAGTGGTGTTGACGACGGCGCCGTCAATGGACTATTTGATTGGTTGAACAATAGACACATGGGCTCTGTGCGTTCTTTTGCATATGATTTGTATCACATCGAAGCTTGATATCAACAGCTCATCCATACGTGTCACCAAATAAGTTGTGTTACACTCAACTACATTTTCATCACACAACCATCTATACGATAGCCCAAACTAACCATCATTTAACACATAGTTCTTCGTTGATGGCGAATGGGTACTTGATTCTGCTGCTCCTCAGGAGACCGACGGTTCCGGTGCTACCAACAACGTTTTGACCGTCATTCTCGATTCCAAGACGAAGAAGAAGAACAAGAAGAAGGCTCAGAAAAAGAAGAAGAAGGCCGCTGCTGCCGCCGTCGTGGCTGCTGAGGATGAGCACGAGGAAGATGAATCGCCTGCCGCTGCCGAGGAAACTCCCGTTCCTGTCGAGGAGACCACGACTCTTGCTGAACCCGAGGCCACCCCGGAAGAGACTCCTGCACCTGCTGAGGAGCCTGTTGAAGAGACTTCTGCTGCCGAGGTGGTTAATGGAGAGAAGACGACTCCTGTTGCTTCAGAGCCTATCGCTGAAGAAACTCCTGCCGTTGAGGAAGTCGAAGAGGAGGTTAAGGAAGAACCCGTTATCGAGGATGCTTCTCCTGAAACTGCGGAGGCTAAAGAGGAGGTTATTTCCGAGGAGCCCCTTGCCAAGACTCCTGCTCTTGAAGAGACTCACGTTACTAAGAAACCTATTGTTGATGAGGTTAAGGAGGAGCCTATCGCTGAACAGGCTGTCGCTGAGCCGGCTGTTACTGAGTATACTTCTGCTGTCGAGGAGGCCAAAGAGGAGCAGGAAGCTGCCCCTACCACTGAAGAGCCCGCCGTTACAGAATCCGCCGCCGCCGAAGAAACCAAGCCGGAGTCTACCACTGAGAAGGCTTCTGTTTCTGTCGCTCCTCTTCCGGCCTTTGGCGGCGCTGTTAACTCCGTTGTTGCCGCCGAAGATGTCACTATTCCTGTCACCGAGGAAGAGATAAACGCCAATGTTAAGTTGGATGAGGAGTCTTATGAAAATTCTGACGCCCTACCTGGTGGTGTCCCTGAGTCTTGGAAGGCCGAAGCTGCTGCTGCTGCTGAGGGGATACAGGAGGTTCCCGTTGAAGAGTCCACTCCTGCCGCCAAGGAGGAGCTTGTCATCGAGGAAGCTAAAGAGCAGGAGGCCCCTGAGACCGTTGAAGTCAAGGAGGAGCGTGGTATCGAGGCTTCTGTTGCCGAAGATGTTGCCGTCCTTGTTGAAGAGACCCCCGCCACTGAGCAGGCTAAGGAAGACCCCGCTCCCGTTGAGGCTTCAGTTAAAGAGGTCAAGGAGGCTGAGCCCACTGTTGAGGAAGCTGCCCCTGCTGTCGAGGAGGTTAAGGTAGAGTCTGCTCCTGTTGAAGAGACCCCTGTTGCCGAACCTATCATCGAGGAGGCCAAGGAGTCTGAATCTGTCGTTGAAGAGACTTCTGCCGCCGTTGAAGAGGTTAAGAAAACTGAGCCTGTTGAAGAGAAAGCTGAGGAAGTTGTCCCTGAGGTTAAGGAAGAGCCCAAGAAGGAGCCCGTTGTTGAACCCACTCCTGAGCCCGTGGTCGAGGAGGCCAAGCCCACCGAGTCCGAACCCGTTGAAGTCCTTAAGGTCGAGGAGACTCCCTCTCCGGCTCCTGCTCCTGCCCCCGTTGAAACCAAGGTTGAGTCGGTGGCTGCTCCTGCTCCTGCGGTCGTTGCTCCCACCAAGATTGAGGAGGCCCCCAAGACTATCTCGAAGGAGACTACCCCCACACCTTCCACAACCACTGAGACCAAAAGGTCTAAGCGTTTCAGTTGGTTTGGCAAGATTTTTGGCTGGCGGTAAAGGATGGCGGTTATCATGTTACTTGGTTTCTGCAAACTGAGTAACGGGGGTAATGGCTATGTGTCTTGTTAATTTTGATTCTCTTGTCTATTCTTTGTGGATTGTTATTTTTCTTTCTTTTCTTTTTCTCTTTTTTTCTTTCTTCGTGATAGGTTCTCGCTTTTTGTTTTGGGAGACTCATTTTTTCATTTTTGTTTTGGTTGATCATACCCAAGTTGGATGTCACAATTTCCTGCTGAACTATTTTGTGTTTTAATTCCAGAGTCTTTTTGATATCTGTTAGCGGGAAATGGGATGGATGAGTGGTGAAATGTGGTGGAGGTGGTGGTGTTGGGGAGGAGTAAAAGGTTTTGGGATAGTGGTAGTCAATATTATTTGTTATGATATCTTGTGGTCTTTGTTTTGATGGGGACCCAATGTCACGTTCAAGAAGTTGCAGTGAAATACTATTGTACATTTGTTGCGAGGTTCAAGGTTAACATGCATTTTGTTAAAATCTTGTGTTTATTACATTTGCTGACTGATGATTTTAGCCTTATGATCAATCCCAATAACCCAATGCAAACAAATCCATTCATCCCATCCCACATCACAATGAAAACAAAAAAAAACAAATTATGATAATGTACATACAATCATCTCCCCTTCCCCACCCCATAACCGCCAAAACTACTACATTTGCCGTTGCCCTGCATTACTAAACAATGAAACACCCTGATTCCTCTTCTTCTTCCCTTTCCCCTTGCCCTTGCCACCCCCCGCCGCTTCTTGCGCCAACTGCATCTCGACAATCCGCTGCTCTAACTCCATATTCTCCATCATCTTTTCATAATCGGTCGATTTTGTTGCTGTCGTCACCTTAGTTCCCCAGCAAGTCGCAACGGAGACTAATTCTTCACTGGGTTCCGAGTCACCGGGAGGGCCACCGTCGGCTTTGGTGGGACCTGATGACATGTCATTTCCAATGTCAGGAAATTCATCGCGATCGTTGATGAATTCGCCGCGGATCTCATAGGGCCTGCAGCATTCATCTTCCGCTGCACTTTCTACAAAGACACCAGCATTCCTTCGCATCTCGACATCGAGGCGCCGCTCGGTGCGCACACGTTCGCGGTCCTCCTGGGCATCTTTGTCGGCATGTCTTCGTTGTCGGGCTTTAAGCTCCTTACGGAAAGGCGCCATAGAAGCATCGGGGAGGATTCCAGACCAGTCGCACTCAAGGAACGTTACGGTGCAGCCATTTGGGAGGTGGTTGAGCCAACGGGAGCGGCGGCGGAGGTCATCGTTCATGGCTTGTCCAGCGGAGAGAGCTGTCACTTTGGGTTCCAAAGTTGAAGGGAATGCGACAAAAGATCCGTAATGCTCTTTAAGGATCCTGATGTCGAGAGGAGAAAGGTAGAGATGTGGGGGCGCGGAGAAGAAGTAGAAGTCTGTAGGAATTATGACCTCCCCTGGTGTAGATACCGCCTTTACACCCCCAGAGGCACCTGGGACCGCTGATGCGACGGGTTCATCTGGCACGTTGTCCATCACCGTCAGGAGCTTTTTCTTGGCTTCGGTGATGGAGGCTACGGCATTTGTAACGTAGTCATCAAAACCAAAGTCCTCAGCCAAATCAGTGGCTACCATGACATCTAGAGCATCCATTTCCTCTGCATATTGCTGGTTCATGTACTCGGTCGTTCCCTTCATGACACGAGCATAGTCAAGGACATTGGGCTCAAAGTACCAGGGAATGTCCTTCCCTTGATCCAAGTGGGTCTCAACACCGTCTTCGCTGGCGACATGCGGCAAGGCAAGAGTGGATGCCGACGACCGGCTCATCAAAGTCAAAGTAACTGTATTGCCTGGCTTGGGGACCTCCTTCTCCTGGGCAGCGTAAAATCGCACCGGTCTCAAATCCGTCTTGTACGCCAAGTCATCGCATAATGGACACTTTTGCGGGGCGTTCTTCTTAGGCGGCGCCTCCGCATTCGGGTCGTGTGGCGGATTTACCAACCGTAATGCGCAGTGCAGACAGTAAATGTGCCCACATTTTGTAATCCGAGGTGCTGTCGGAGGTGACATGCAAATTGGACATTGACTTGCTTGTGAAATAGACGAAGCAATTACTTGCCAGACATCACCCCACGAAACCATGGCTTCCGAATTGGATGCAACGTTGGGATATTTCTTTGTCGGCGACATGACAAAGCGGTAGTTTGAGTTTACATAAATTGCCTTGTCCGGAGCCTGGTATCTATAGGCGGCATGCTGCGGTGTTCTCCGCCACGATAAACTGTCATAACCCCCCCTATTTAAATGCGCCGCATGAATCGGCGCCGCATAGTTGATTTCTCGTGTGATATCGACCTGGTTACGACGGCTGCTCTGCTTGAGTTGCCGGGTAAATTGGTTCAAACTTCGAGGGTCTTTGACATCCATATCGCCTAGGGAATCGGATATGTGGACTTGGTGCCGGTTGTTATTTGAGGCTTTGTTACCCTTTTTGCGTTGAGGGACTTGATTGTGGCGGGCGGATGGGTGGGACGACATCGGAGGACCGGTGCCAGGGCGAGGAGTGGCAGAGGTGGCAGAGGCCGAGGGGCCACCGGAGGATGGGGGAGTAATATTGCTTGACATATTGGAGGATCGGTTCGAGTAGTGGCAAAGTCCAGAAGTAAGAGTCAGGTAATGAGAAAGTGGAGATGGGAAGCAAGATAGCAAAGATGTGAAGAAAATGGTCTGGGATAAATGAATGACGATGATCCGAGATCAGTTCTCGAGCGACTAAAGTAAAATACTAGAAGCAAATTCTGCCGGTTGCCAACTCCGTTCGTCCCGCAATCAAGACAAAGCTTGACCACCCGATATCGTCAAAGACAAAAGATAAAAGCTTCCCAGAAGGAAACTGAAAGCAACAGAGTATTCACAAACAAGCACCGATTGTTTACACAACAGGGGAAAAAAGAGTACGTCATCTACGAAGTGAGGAGGGGAAAAAAAAAGATCACGTCCGTGGAGCCATAAAACAAAGGTGGCGGCGAAGGACAAAAGAGGTAACTACGATTTTTGCGATGGCAACGGTTGCTGAGTCAGGATGAGAGATGGGGAGAACAGTATCGGTGGACTCACGAACGAGACCAGATGGGGGCATATGGGAACAGTAGGAAGTGAAATATAGGTTCAAAAAGGCATGAGGCAAATTACATCGAGATTGACGAGGAGTAAAGAAGCTGTTGTCGTGAAATCCGGACCCGCAAAGGATGATGATATCATTTCCAACCGCAGTCATCTTGCATGGATGAAACCTAAATAACCCTAACATTCGCTTAACGGGGTGTCTATATTACTAATGTTTTTTGTGGAGTCAAGGGATCAAGTGTAAGAGAAGAGAAAAGTGGGGTCAAGTTGAATTTGGCCCGCCATGACATCTAGTAACTGCTGCTTTGGGAACGGGATGGTGATTTAGGTGACTTGAGGTGTTTGTCAGCTTGACTAAGAAACGAAAATCGGAGTTAATGGTGGTCTGGGTGACGTGGTGGCAAGGGTAAAATGAAGTATAAAGAGAGGCCGTAGATGTTGAAGATGAAATTGAGTTTTTACTCTTTCGTTTTGTATCATGAACTTGTTACTTGGACCTTCACGATTTACGTTTTTGCGGCATAAACTTAGAGTTACTAGACTTGTGACGTCAAGATCCTTTGCTTCGTTCCCAAACATTCGTGTAATCCTTCCGAACCCTTCCCCATCAACCACGCTTCAATAAACCAAAATGGTCTGTATAACCCTGTCCATCTGATGGCCGTGCCGCCCATTATTAACATCCACTCCCTGCTAGTCTTCCGAGCTAGCCGGTGACCATCCAACTACCATCACCGACTGGGTCAAACCCGGCGACAAATCCGGTGAATTCAAGCGTCAGGTCTCCACTTTCCGCAGCAGCATCTCCACGGACTCGAATGCCGAGTTCCCCGCCGAAAAGGGCCGCTACCATCTCTATGTCTCCTACGCGTGCCCGTGGGCTCACCGGACGCTGATTGCCCGTAAGCTTAAGGGACTCGAGGGGTATATTTCGTTCTCGGTGGTCCACTGGCATATGGGGGCGAACGGGTGGCGGTTTGTCAGGGAGGGGGACAACCTGCCCGGGGAGAATGTGGTGCCAGATCCGGTGGAGGGACATAAGAATTTCAAGTTTTTGCGGGATGTCTACTTCAACACGGAGCCCAGGTACTCGGCGCGGTTCACAGTACCGGTGCTGTACGATAAAGTGACCAAGAAGATTGTCAACAATGAGTCGAGTGAGATTCTGCGCATGCTGAACTCAGTCTTCAATCCCTTGTTGTCTCCGGAGTATGCTGCCGTTGACCTGTACCCGGAGGCCTTGCGGGAGAAGATTGACGAGGCTAACGAATGGATGTATGACCTTATAAACAACGGGGTTTACAAATCTGGATTCGCCACTACTCAAGAGGCATATGAGAAGAACGTCGTTGCATTGTTTGAGGCCCTGGATAGAATCGAGAAGCATCTCAAAATTACCAAGGATGAGGGGCCTTTTTACTTTGGCAACACCCTCACCGAGGCCGACATCAGACTCTATGTAACCATTGTCCGCTTCGATGTAAGTGACCCATGACTCCATCACAACTCCGCTATCGAATTCTGACTAATCTGTCCAAACAGCCTGTCTACGTTCAGCACTTCAAGTGCAACATCCGCGACATTCGCTCCGGATACCCGTACATCCACGCCTGGCTGCGAAACCTGTACTGGAGCATTCCCGCCTTCAAAGACACGACTCAGTTTGAACATATCAAGAAGCACTACACCAAGTCTCACACTCAGATTGATCCGCTGTCGATTACTCCTGTGGGTCCACTACCGGATATCTTACCGTTGAATGAGGAAGTGCCGGCGGTGGCTAAAGCCCAAGCAACCCATATTTGAGATAAGATTGGATTCCATCAAGTCATACAGTCCGTATTTATATATACTGAATTCAAGTTAAACTAAATCTGAAAAACTGTACATCTGTTGGCCCATTTCTTTAATATTGACCATATTGTGTTTCCTATATTGTAACCCTAACACATAAGGGTCTATAGCAAACCTTATCAATCACCTTCAATTCGCCACCATCACCACCCATTTTACGATAGCCCTCACCATCGCACTTAAAATTGACATACACACAAATGTCCCACTTAATAGTGCCCTCAGTCCCCTCTCATGAGGAACCTCTGTCTTCTTCCTCCCTTATCCCCAACCACGCACACAAAGACCTCGTCCAGGCCGTCTCCTTCAACACCTACGGCGACCGCTGCGCCACCGGCTCCGCCGATGGGAAAATCCGCGTCTTCAACCGCCAGCGCGACGGCATCTGGACCCTTCACGACATCTGGGCCGCCCACGGCGGCGAAGTCCTCGAGGCACGTAACCAAATTACCCTTTCCCCAATCTTCAGCTGCTAACCCGCCACCCCCCGCCATAGCTCCAATGGCTCCCCAGCTCCATCTACCCCTCGTTAATCGCCTCCCTTGGCATCGATGGCCACTTTAAAATCTGGGCGGAAACTCCCAATGCCCCGCTGACCCGCCGGTTCTCCGCCTCGCGCGCCGCCATCCGGCCCGCCCATGAGTCCCGGTCTCCGCGCGCTCCCTACCGGTCTTTTTCCCTACGGCATGACCCGGATACTCGGCATACCTATCTTGCCCTGCTGACATCTGATGGCGAGCTATCCTTGCACGAATTTGAGATGCCGGAATCGTTGAATACCGGCATCCTTCTTGATGAACTACGTGTGTGCCCGAAGCCACTGCGGGGCGAGGAGGTGGCGTTCAAGGTGTGTTTTGACCCGAATCAGATGCCGTGTTATACGGCGTTGAGGGCGGGCGTTACTATTGATTCACTGGCAGTTGTAGTGGCAGCTATGGACGCAGTCAAGATTTATCGGACCAAGGATGACCAGAGGAGTACTATGGGGGCCACACAAACGGGCAAGGCATGGTATCTGGCGGCGGACCTGCACGTATCGGATCAGGGGGTTCTTGTGCGGGATGTCGCGTGGGCGCCAGGGAACATCCGGGGTTTTGACATTGTTGCGGCGGCTTGTCAGGATGGGACGGTGCGGGTGTTCAAACTGGAGACCCGGATCTCCCTAGATGATGGGCGCAGCTGGGCGATGAAACATGTCTCTAGAGGGCCCCTTAATGGATCTGGAGGCACAGGGAATCAGAATGGGGGACTTTCAGGGCTGGCGGCTAGTCTTGCGCGGGCAGGATCGGGCCTTGGGGTTGGCGGGGGAGCCGGCGGGCCATCTGGAAAAGAGGTGGGGGCGAGGGGGAAGGAAGGGGAGGTGGTACATGACTATCGGGAGGTAGCAAAGTTGGAGCAGCATCAGGCGCCGGTGTGGAGAGTGGGGTTTGACGATGACGGGCAGATTTTGGGAAGTGTGGGGGATTCGGGGAAGCTGATTTGTTATCGGCAGATGCCAAATGGGGGGTGGGCCAAGAGTTCGGAGTTGAAGATGGAGCGGAGGGAATGAGATGATGAACTGGAAAACAGTCACATAGTGATGATAACGATAATCTAGATGCGATCATTGAAACGATAAAATGCTTTTGGTATTATGCAACAAATATTTACTGTCTGTAGAGCAGCCAACGTCCACCAAAATAGGTAAACAACCAAAACCAAACCCTTATAAACCCTCTAATTCACATGGAACACACAATCTACCGACGACCACGCTTGCCACCGCCGCCCTGCTCTGCAGCTGTTCTCTTCTTTCCTTCCTTCTGCCAAAACTCCTTCTTCTCCTTCTTCTCCCTCTCCGCCTTCTTCGCCTCCATCGCTGCCAGCTTCTTCTTGAACTCAGCCCTCTTTTCATCCTTCTTCGCCTTTCTCTTGGCCTCCTTATCCCGGCTGATCGTCGCCAACATGCTGACCAACGCCCGACTCTTTTTCTCCTCGCCGCCAAGGACCACCGCCCGCTTAGCCATATACGTGTCCTTCTTCTGCTTCTTGGCCGCGACAATCTGCGACTTGAAGGGGAGGGACGCCGCCAGGGACTTGAGGACCTTGAGCCCGTTGAAGCGACGGGTCTCGCGCTCGATCTTGCGGTATTTCGAGTTCTTTTCGAGAGGGGTCGGAATGTTCTCGGCACGGCGGATCTCACCAGTGAGACGCATGGCTTGCCAGCCGATGAGGTTGGTGGTGGGGTTGTAGAAGCGGTGGGGCTTCACGGGGTACCAGGCGCGGAGGAAGACGATGTCGGAGATGAGCACCTTATCTTCAAATGTGGCACGGAAGTGGCCGTCGGGCTTGGACAGGGCCCGCTTGATCTGGCCACGGATACCGGACACGGTCTTGATGGCAGCACCTTCAAACTTGGCGACTTCAAGCGCCGTTTGGAACATATCCTTGATAAATGCCGTGTTCTTGAATACCTTGTACGGGACACCAGTGAGCTTGAGCTTCTTGACGATCTCAGTGGACTCATCGACCGAGAGGACAGTACCGGAGGCAGCAATGCGGAAACCGGCCGTCTTCTTTTCGGAGAGAGCGTTGAAGGCAACGAAGCCAGTGTTTGGTGCAATCAGTGGGCCGTAAAAGGTACCGAAGCAATGCATGTGCTCGGGGGTATACTTGAGCATACGGTTGCGTGTCCGAGAGTCCGAGATGGAGTAGACGGGGAGTGTCTGGAAACGGCGCCAACCAAGGGAAACGATCAGGGGATCGTTGGTCTTAAGGATCTTCTTGTGCCAACGATGTCTCTTGATACGGACTTGGATGAAGCCAAAGCGGTCTTCGGTAGGTGCAAGACCACCAAGGATAATCGGGTAGCGGGCGTTGAACTTCTCAACGAACTCTGCAGGGACATCCTCAAGGATGACCTTGGCATACTTGCCGGCGCGGTAACCCTCAATCTGGACACGCTGTCGCTCATCAAGCTGCTCGTACTCTTCCTTGTTGATGTCAAGTTGCTTTTGAAGCAAGGCCTTCTGCTGATCATACCACTCGTCCTCGCCAAACTCTTCACCGGCGCCATTCTCCCGACGGGCAATCGCCTTGTCGTTGAGGAAACCCTCACGATCTTCCTCCTCAAACCTTAACTTGAGCTCCTCCTTGCGATTGCGGTTGCGCTCACGCTCAGCTTCAATGTCCTCGGCAGTCTCTTTCTCGGGGGCCTCGTCTTCGTCCTTGTCAGCGTTGGGACCAAACTTTTCGCCGGTTTCCAAATCTTCGTAGGCGCCATCACCCTCGTCGTTGCTGTCGCCGAAGAGGTCTTCGTTGGAGCCCAGCTCAGAGCCAGAGTTATTGCCACCTGAGATAGTAGCCTGGGTGGCAAAGCGACGACCGAGCTCCTCGATGTTGTCCGAGTTTCCCCACTTCTCAGCAAGGGCCTCGTAATCGTAGACGGGAATAGTCCGATCTTCTTCTTGGGCCTCATATGCAGAGGCAAATTTCTTCTTGAAGAATTCCTCATCATCTTCATCCTCGATGCTCTCTTCGAAGTCATCCTCCTCTGCATCACCAGCCCAGCGCTTTAGAACATCAGCAGGAGATATGTTGTCATCGTACAGCATGCGAGCAAGATCCACGGGTCGGTAGGAAGGGCGCTTGTGGAGTTTGGCGACATGGGAAGCCATGTTGTCTTTCCAACGCAGAGCGGCAGCCTCTTCGTCTTCGTCAAAGTTCTCATCAGAGTCCTCTTCAGCCTCTTCATCGCCAGAGATGGAGCCAAGGTCAGAGTCTGACTCAGCAAAGGCAAGTTCCTCGGAGGCAGTTTCACGGTCCTTGCTGTCTTTGAAAATCTTGCCTAGACGTCCCTCATCGAACTCTTCACCCTCAACATCGCTACTCTTTCCAAGCTCTTCGTCCTCCTCATCATCGTACTCAGGACCCGCTTCCTCATTGTCATCCTCGCCAGCTGCTACGCGAGCATTACGCAGGGTCTTACGACCGGTATTGTTCTCCTCTTCCTCTTCCTCAACTTGTTTGATCTTATCACCACCTCTGAAAAGCTGGACACCCTCGTCAGTCGTACCGAGGAGCTTTCGCTCACTCTGTAAACCAATGATCAACTCTTCACCCTCACCACGCTCAACAGGCTCTTGGCTGTCCTCGCCCTCAGCTTGGCTAAACTGGAAGCCCTTTTCACGCGTAATCCAGATGGCGTCACCGTCAATTTTCAAACCACTGCGATCAGACATGGGCGCGTGAATCTTCTTGTCCTTTTCGTCAAGTCTCCGCTTGCCGCTCTTCTTGCCAGAGAGCATCTCTGCGGCTTTCTCCATAGCTGGCGTTGGGCAAGGATCAGGAAGAACCTCAATAGCTGAAACAGTAAAGTCACCGACACCAGCAACGTGCACACGTTGTCCAGTAGCTAAGAAATTGGTGCCACGGAGATATCCAGAGACGACGATCGATCTATCACATTTGGGGTTCTCTTCGATCTTGGTGGGGTGGGTGATGTCGCGGAAGGAATCCATGACAGCGTAAGGGTGAGTATTACGCCAGATAAGGGGCCGGGGGTTCTTCATGACAGAAAGGAACCTGGACATGTTGTGAATTTCACGGTCGGGGTAACGGCCGTTAATAACACCAGAAAGGTAAAAAAGGGGAGCTCCCTGATACAATTCGCTCCAAAGACGTCTCTTAAGCTTGCGCTTGGCATCTTTGAGCTGCTGAGGTTTCCGGAATAGATCCAGATGTGTCAAGATACCAAAAACGTTACCCGGCATACCGGTGGCCACCAACACATTGAGGAACTCCATAGTTTCCATTTCAAACCCATAGTTTCCATCAATAAGCAATAACACGACATCAGCAACCTTGGAAATGTCGATCATGGCTTCAATCTCATTAGGACATTCGAGGAAAGTCAGGCGTTGTTTCTTGGAAGTAACGACAGTCACGGGACCTTGTGGATCAGAGATGGTCTCTTTGGAGTAGCGGCGGATGAGCGATTTGAGGAGGGTGGTCTTGCCGACACCAGGGGGGCCAACAATGGTGACGAGACGGGGTGCGGGTTCATCGGGGAGGCGATCGACAAGGGGGACGTGGAGGCGCTTTTCTTTGATCTATTGATGACAGATTAGTTCAAGGAACCTCATAATGTAGAGGTATTAGTCGGATGGTGGAAACGTACATCGTGGGAGCGGGCCGCGGCACGGTTGAGACGACCGGCATTCGCATAGGCAAAGGCTTTGGGGTTGTGATCACCAGAAGGCGCCGGCTTCTTCTTGTCCTTAGAGGACTTGCGATGCGGCTTGTGTATTTGATCCATGATGGACAATGTATGTGTAGAAATCTGCAATCAGGCAGTTCTGCTATATTATATAGAAAAGAAAGACTTCACGCAAAAATGCGTTTAGGTATCTCACAAATGGTAGGTATATTGAAGACGTCGCCGCCAATCCCTCACCAGCCGCAATAGCCAATGCACGAAGAAAATTCACTTGCGCCTAAGAAAAAAAAGCTTTGTCTCTGGAAAGTGTTATCTTATCGTAGCTATCGATATACAGAATCCCTGTAATATAGATGAGCCCCGCTTTTACTCTGCCGAGATCATGGTATGGTTATCAAGGTGGAGCAGACTCCTCATCAATTGTAACGGCACGAGAGCTTCGCATTGCAAGTGTTCAAGCGTTCGCTTTGAAATGAATGCGACGGAATGTATTGTTGAAATGTCTTAATGACGCTTTCAGGTAGACTCAATTGTGTAATTGGGTAATCATGAATGGTAAAATCATCACGATCCCGCTATCATCTTGGCTTAATAAATAGTTAAAATCTAAATCCTTAACCCGTTTCACAATCACAACCAGTCACCAGAATCTCATCATCCAGCTCTTCCAAGCTATCGCTTCCATGTATCATCCAGGGATATCACTTTGCCCTCTACTCACCCGCCTCACCCAAACATCCAAAGCCTCATCCAGTCACGCGAGGCGCATAGAGGCCCAATGACCTCATCGACCGACAACCTCCGAACCGTAGTCTTAAACTTTGCAGCTCGTAGTCCTAATACCTGTGTACCTCTAGAGCCCAAATATGTCAAATACGCGTAATCCTGCCCAGATATCACTTTGAAGTTCTGGGCGCAGCTGGGGATGACGTCGGTCTGATGGATCGGTGCGTGATTGCCGTTCTGGGATGGAATAGGTTATAGGCAGCTGTATATAAATATTGGAAGGCACCCGAGAATCCATAGAGTAATTTGTTGTATTTTTTCATGTTCTTGAGATTTTGGAAATCACAGTTTTTTTTCATTCATCACAGATCTTTTTCTAATTCACACGTTATCAAAATGCCTACCTACATTGTATGTTTGATTTAGTCTGATCTGATCTGATGGGATGCATCATGACTTGCAGCGTCGATTCCATTACGCCGCAGTTGCATATCGCAGATGGCCTTGTTCCAAAAACTAACCAATTTATTTCATGAATAGGTCACTTGCAAGAAGGATGCCTCCGACGCCGAGGTTGCTGCGTATGTCTACACTTTCTCATGCCGTCAAGTCGCGGTATCTAACATGGCTTTGCTACAGTGCCAAAGACTACGCCAAGTCTCAAGGTGGTGAGATCACTCACGAGTACAACTTGATCAAGGGTTTTGCGTATGTCTTTTCTGTTCTATGAGGCTTTAAGCTCCGGATGAAACCATCAAAACTAATGCTGTATTCTCTCCACAGCGTCAAGTACCCTGAGAACACCGTCCAGACTCTCTCCGAGCACCCCAATATCAACTCTGTTGAACTCGACGGCAAGGCTACCATCCAGTAAATCTACTCAGCTATGACTTTTGTAGATATATAGAGAACCAGGCTTGCAGCTGGTTAGAATCCCAGAATAAAGAAAGTAAATACTTGAAGCCATCCTATCTGATCATGACATGCATGTGAGCTCTACATCTTAGCTTAGATGTGCAATTCCTACGGAGCCCTTCCTGGAAATGACCACAGAAACCATACATAAAACAGCAAACAATTTAGTACATGATGAAGGAATAGTACTGTGTAATTCATGTGTCAATAGCAATCAACTTTGGCCCTTGTTATCAACGACCCCTCACTTGAATTCACCCAATCACATTCCATCGGGCTCAACCCCGCCTCACACCTGACGCCACATCCGCCACAATTCCCCAGGTCTGGAGCTATATACCCCTGTCGTGTTTTCCAACTTTCCACAACGACGTCAGAATCCCGACCAGTCGCATGCAAGAAGCTTTGAAATGATGCCCTGATTGTAAACATTTGATAAGTCATCGCATGACTCAACCCAACACCACATTGCCGCTTTTTTTGTGAGAAGCACCTTGTAGATATCCTTTGAGTACATGTTCGTTATTCTGTACAAGGGAAAACACCAAATACATTGAGTGCTAATCTCGCATTCTGTTATTAGAGTACATTTCGCGAGGATACAATGATGCGACCCCAGGCTTTGCGCCTGCAGCATATGACTGAGCTGCCGATGTGCCGGACTTTCTCTGTCTTGCACGCCCGCAGAGTCCAAGCTCCTCACCCTAACGAAGATATTATTTCTCAACTAGCCTCCCAACTACAAAAGCCTCTGAACCTCAGGGATCTCGTCCGGTATGTCGCCATCCACGCGGCCATGTGCTTGGGTACTTACTAACACTGATCTCTCTCTCCCTCTGCCTAGTTACGGCCGGCCACCGCTCTCCGACGAAGCCCTCATCGATTCGGCCAATAATGCTCTTCAACTGATTCCTATTCGTCTCGCCCACCGCATCCAAGCTCTACGGTCCCTCCCGTTCATCGTCGTCAGCAATCCCCACATAAAGAAGATTTACGAAACCTATATGGCCTCCTTCCAACGCCTGTACAAGTCAAAGCCATCAGAAATTGCTGATTCAGCGGCAGAGAAGGAGTTCACAACTGCCCTTTCCAAGCTCGTGGAAGCGCATACAGATACTATCCCAGTTCTCGCAAGGGGGTTCCAAGAGTCGTCAAGATATCTGCAACCAGGGGCTGCGACGAAGTTTCTGGATAGCCATCTGAGGGCAAGGATCGGGACGAGATTGATTGCGGAGCAACATTTGGCGTTGCATGATACTACATTTAATCCGCCAGAACTTGATGGGCCAGATCCCTATGTAGGTATGATTAATACGAAACTGAGACCGGCACAACTGGTGGAGATGTCGGCGGGGTTCGTGGGGGATATCTGCGAACTCAGATATGGGCAGCAGCCCGAGATTGAGATTGATGGCGACAAGTCGATGACGTTTGCTTATATTCCCATGCACCTGGATTACATCTTGACAGAGCTGCTCAAGAATGCCTTTAGAGCAACCATTGAGAATAATCCCGACGAACCCATCCATATCACCATTGCCCCTGAGCCATCAGATGAGAAGCTTGAACCTGGTGATCCGGCACCGGGTGTGACTATCCGGATACGTGATCGTGGACATGGTATTCCGGCGGCAGTTTTGCCTGATATCTGGAGCTACTCGTTTACAACAATGGACGGCGCCAAAGGTCAAGAAGATGACGACGATTCGACCATGTACTATACCCATGGCGGGTTGGCGGCTATCCAGGATCCGGGGATTGGCGGGAGTAGTTTGGCGGGATTGGGGTATGGGTTGCCGTTGAGTAGGGCGTATGCTGAGTATTTTGGGGGTGGAATTCAGGTAGAGAGTTTGTTTGGTTGGGGAACGGATGTCTTTTTGAGATTACAAGGACTGGGGAAGACAGTTGTGGGGGGACTGAAATGAAAGGAAAGTAACTTGAAGCGTAATCATTAGGAAGACAGATATATCCAAGGCACATACATAGTTTAAAGGAAACATGAATAATATTAGTCCATAAGCTAATAACCCAATTCAACATGTCAATCAATAAACATTGAACAATTTAACAAAAAATAAACAGCTCTAATTAAAACACGCAAATGACGAACCACAGACAAAAATAATATCAATAAGATGATGTAGATCGTTTGTAAATAAGGAAGAAGCATTGTGATGCTAAGGGGTGGGGGGCAAGTTTAGGGGACCGAAAGCGGCCATTTTCGTATCCGTGACAAATCATATCAACTCTAACGGCATCCTCCGTCGTCGCAAACGATTACTTTTTCTTCAAGTTTCTCCCTTCTTCTAAAGGAAACAAAAAAAAAAAAAAACAGAAACTATCATGACGCTTACAAGTTGGCAAGTTCAATGTCAATCTGTCTATCCATAAACGTCCTCCGCTCACCCACCAACTCCGTCTGTAGTCTCTGCTCCACGAGAGCCCGCAGCTGCTTCTTGGTCATGGTATCCAGGTCGACCTCGCGCAGCACAGCCTGGATAGCCTCGACAATGGCAAGATCATCGGGGCCACCGCCAACATTCTGGAAGTCCAGCTGCGACTGCGAGCGCATCATAACGCTCGACCGCTGGTGCGCAAGGCCAGGCGACACACTCGACATGCGGTTCGTGGCATTACCAAGACCCATGGCAGAAGCGCGGCCGTCAGCGTACGGCGACTGGTGTCGCGCGGGATCATTGAGGCCGCCGCCGATGGAGATCATGGATTGCCGGTTCATGGGGTTCATGCCATAGGAAGGCGAGGGGGGCATGTACGTGTTGCGTTGCATGCCGGCGGCACCACCGTAGGCGGAGCCGGCGGGGACGGCAGAGTAGACGGACTTCATCTCGTCCATTTCGTACTGGTCATCGGCGTACATGTATTCTTTGTCAGCGTAGCCACGACGGCCGGGCAGGTTGTTCATCATGGCGTAGTCGTCCCAGCGCTGGAGGGGAATGGAGCGAGGGTCGAAGACGCCGTCGTTGGCGGCGACAATCTTCTTGTCACCCTTTTCTCCGACGACGATACGCGTGTTACCCCACGAGAAGTTGTCCTGGTTCCAGAAGGAGTAGATGGGCAGGATGAAGGAGTAAACGGGAAGGGCTATGATGTAGATGATCATCCAGCCGATGTGTTGCCACTGACGCTTGAGGATGAAGATGAGGGCCTGCAGACCGTAGACGGCGGCAATCATAATGATGGAAATCAGAGGGAACTGGCCGTGGTGACCAATTATGGTGTACAACAGATAGATGATGTAACCAAAGGTGGCCGGCAGAATGGCAGTGGAGCAGAGATCAAGGAAGACGACGAAGCGCATGGAGAAGCAGCAAAAACCGCACATTTCTTTGAGTTGCACCAGCTCGAACAGGTTGTGGATAGTCGAGTTGATCCAACGACGACGTTGCGATAGAAGAACGGACCACGACTCGGGTGCCGCAGTGACACAGTAGGCGTCGGGAATGAACTTGAAACGGTGGGTAGGGAAATACTTGGTCATGAGGGTCGTCAGATAACGATCCTCGCCCAGGGATAAAAGGTTCTTCTTATGCAGAGTGTCGACATCACAAACAGAGTACTCGCGGATAACATCGTTGGAGATGATTAGAGGCTTGCGCTTGTCGGGAGTGCGGAGACGGTACATGGAGAAACTGTGGAAGTAGTTGGTTAGTTAGCAGTGTTATCAAAATGATATGCTGTGTAACGTGGCACAAGAGTTTTTGATATCAAAGAGTACTTACCATCCAGGAAGACAGGTGACAGAACCAAACAGGGACTCAAAAGCCTTGGCCAGGTGATGAGAAATGTAGTATTCGTAGACTTGAATCATGGTCCACCAAGTCTTTTCATCATTCTCGAGAGCAGTCTCGCCGCAAATACCCGCAATCTTAGCGTCACTGGCGCAAGCGGCAACCAACCGGTTCAAAGAATCCTCACGAACACACGTATCGGCATCAACCATCATCAGGTACTCGTAGAGCTCGGGATCCACGCCAATGATGTTGTTGATCTGGTGGAACATTTCCAGCTCGAGCGGGTTCATGGGCGCGCGGTGGTGCACGCGGTTGAGGAAGGACATCAGAAGAATCTGTGAGTCACGCTTACCGCGGTTACCGGGCTTAGACATGGACGATTCGGACTCCTTGCCGACCTTGACGATGACAAGGTAGGGGACGACGTTGCCCTCGAACTCGTAAAGCCCGGAGTAGACCTTGCCGTAGTTGAGTTGCTCGGCACCGGTACCAATGGACTTGAAGGGGAGCGCAGGAGGATCAACCTTGGGGTCAACGCCGAGGATATCCAGGACGATCTTGGGCGTAGGGCGATCGTTGCCTTGACCGACGATGATACCGTCACAGATGACACAGATGAGCTTCCGCTTGTTGTCGTAGGTAAGCGACGTTAGAGAGTCGATAGCCTTGCGCAGCGAGTCTTCACCCTCAGTGTACGCGGGGACCTGACAAATAACAAACTTGTCCTGAGGCTGCGGCCGCTTCTTAGGACCGAACTGCAGGGCAGCCAGGAACTTGACCAGGATGGTGGCACAAACGATGATGGTAAAGGCCAGAAGCATGTAGTTGATGACCTGGCAGCGCGGCGAGTTGCGGAAGTCAGGGATGCCCATGTACCAGTTGTTGAGAATGCAGTCGACAGAGTCGTTGATCTCGGTAAGAGCCGTGGAATTGCTGGCCTTCTCCTGACGGAGCTTCTCGATGGCATCGTCAATGTTGCCACCGGTGTTCTTCTGGATCATGGTAGTCAGATCACTGTTGAGGAAGTCATACGAGTCACTGCCCGACATCCGGTCGACGGTGTAGAAGTAGTCGGTCAAATCATACAGCTTGTTCTTGTAGAAGAACCACATGCGGCTGTAGTCCTCGGCCTGCTCCTTGACCGTCTTGCGCGTCCAGACGAGATCACCCTTGTAGTACTCCTTCATGGTAGGCTGGAACTTGGTCCAGTACCAGTTAGGGTCCGTCAGGTCCGAATTGACGAAGTTGGTACGGTCGCCGGACGTGTGGATGGCGTTGGAGTACTGGGCGGCGGTGGAGTCATTGTGCTGCAGAGTCAGGTACTTGTTGGAGACAAGGTTCGGGCACGTCTTGTACAGCGGGATAGGGAAGTAGGCCGAGAGGTCGAGGCCGGCCAACGGCTGCATGACCGACGACGTGACTTGGATACTACTGGTGCCATGGTCGAGCTTCCAGAACTTGGAGATGTCATAGACGTAACCGTGGATCGAGACGTAAAAGTCGTCGTCGCCAGTGTGGTAGCCGACCTCCTTGGAGTTCCAGACCTTGTCCTTGTTAGGGCATAGCACATTACCGAGACCGATAATCATGAATAGGACTAAAGCATTAAGCAGTAAGATGAACCACACCAGCACAAACTTCTCACGCCATGCCTGCCGGACATCAGGACGGTGCATGCGGCCGACAAACCGGAGCAGCGGAGACGGAATCCACCAAGTAAAGGCCCAAACAATGGCGACCCACACGCGCCGCTTCATCGGCACAGGCACCGACTCGATCTGCTTGCCCTCTGCCAGCTCGGGATCTAGTTGGCCAATGAATTGGCCCTCCTCGTTGTAGTAGACCTGGCCCTGGTAGGTGTCACCCTTGTTGCCCAGGCCATAGTCGCCAGCATGCACATTACGCAGACCGCTCGGGGCAATGGACGGGGCGCCTTGGGGGCCATTCTTACCGAGCGTCATTTGGCTGACATTGCCCTGGCTGTAGTTACGCTGGTGCGCGCCAATTAGCTGCTCACGCGACCCGTTGGAGCCTCCATCGAGCGGCCCGGCAGTGTGACTGTTGTAATACGAGCCGCTAAAGCTGTTGTCAAGCGGCATGTTGCCGAGCATGGTTGGCGGCGGGTCGGCCGGCTTCATGTCCAGCATACCCTCGGCCTCCCACCAGGCAACCTCGCGCATCCACACGCGCTCCTTGCCGACAACGACCTCCCCATTACTCCAGCCGCGGGCCATGAGCCAGTTCTCGATGCCGTCGCGGCCGTCCTTGCAACCGAGGGTTGAGAAGCGCTGGACGAACTCGTCCATGTCGAAGTCGGCGGTGAAGTCAAGGCTACGGTTACGCCGGTTGGCCCACTCTGGCAGACGCCACGCCCGCAGCTGTCTGGAGACAACACCTGCTGACCACGCCGATGTCACTGATGGCAACGCAGCGAGCGAGGCAGGAGACTCATCGGTGGGGTGAATATTGAGGTGGAACCAGGCACGGCTGGAACTGAGGAGGTTGGCCAGATCAAAGCGGCCGCGACGGCCCACTTCGATGCCGGCGTGGGGGTTGGGGAATAGGAGCTTCTTGAGGAATCCATCGTCTTCAATGGCAAGGGCCACGCGCTCTAGGACAACCTCGCGCTTCTCAAGGTCGCGTTCCCGGTCACGGCCCGCGTTGCCGGACATGTCGCCGAGGTCAGGGCCCACGGCAGCCACGGCAGTCTGGACCTCGCGGGTTACCGAGGAGCCAGCTGGGGGAATCTCGACGCCATCATGGATCATCTCCTGGTTGATACCTTGGGAATCATCGAAGATAGTGCGCAGGGCAATGGCCTTGCCGAGCTCGATGTCCGGGACTTCAATAACGGTGATACAGACGGTGTCGCCGACGTCAGTCTGCGGGACGCTGGCGGCGACGGAGCGGCCGTCGATGGACTCGAGGCCATCCTTCATGCGGGTAATGTGAGAGTTCATGGCCTTATTGGCGCGCGAGATGACCCAGTCGACAAGGGCCTCGTAGAGGCCGGCAATAAGCACGGGGCGATCTTCGGTGGAGCATTTGTTCATGAGGATGTCTGGGTCGATGCCCAGAAGGCCGGAGACGTCCTCGCAGATCTCCTCAAGGTCGTCCGAGTCCAGCGAGTAGTCGAGCGTGTTGCCCAGCTTGAGCAGACCGGCTAGGATGGAGATGAGGTTCCGGTAGTTGGAACCCTTGATGCCAATGTCCTTGAGAGCATTCCGGAAATCCTCGGCCGCAGCCGCATCGTCGGCGGCAGGCAGGTATGACGGAGGGTCATAGGTGCCCGTCTTGGACAGCAACGAGTACTTGTTGGGAGTCTTCAGACCCAGGAATTCCCGCTCAGCGGGCGTCGACGCTGAAGTCAAGAGATAGTAGAAGATGTCAAAGGTACGGTAGCCGGCCTCGGCGGGCACATCAATGAGACCACCCTTGGTGTCGATGCCGGACTGCGACAGCGAGAAGTTGACGGCGGTGATATCGCCGGTCAGGTTGAGGGTCAGGGCAACAGCCAGGGCACTCTGGCGCGGCAGGGAGGGGTTGAAGGCGGTGACGGCGCGGAGGAAGGGCTGGACGGCTTCGAGACCGCGGAAGACTATGGGGGGCATGGAGCAGGGGAAGGAGAGCAGGAAGGGCGACAGCAAGGACGGGGCCGACTGGTGCAGGGAGCTGATGGTGATGAAGAAAAGCACGACGGTTAGCTGGTGATCAATGATATAGTGACGGCCAGGTTTTTTTTTACTTACCCTAGAATGACGCAACCGTCCTCGGCGCGGCGACGCGCATGCTCCCAGGCCCGGGCAGCGAGAGCCGAGTCAACGGTGCCGCCTACCCGGCCATCAGGTCCCATCTGCGAGGCGGACAGCCAGGTGTTGACGACGACACTGGTACTGGCATCGAGCTGGTAGGGCTGGCCGGAGAGATAGATGTTGTGGATGGCGTTGAGGAGGGTGGTGGCGGAGACCTGGCCGACGGAGTGGTTGCCCCGGGCGGCGGACTCCGAGGCCATCGAATACATGGACATTCGACTGGCCATGGCAACCGGATGTGGGTTGCGGAGGGTGGGGCCGCTGTGATTATGTGGAGGGAAGGAGATGGAGGTGTTGGTCGTGAGAGTCGTGAGCAAGTACAGGCGTTAGACGGTGGTGGTGGTGAATGTCGGTGGGATATCACGGCGGTGAGCTCGTGGATGGGGCGACAAGAAAGGTAGTGGTGTATGTTGGCGTGAAGGATATTATGGAATATGGAGCGTTGGGTTCAACGGTCGAGACGTTATTAGTAGCGAGTGACTAACTATGCTTTTTAGGAAAAGGCGTTTTGGTGAAGCTCCGCAACGAAGCTGTTCATGTGTATAGAATAATAGATGGAATATAAAAAATAAGAAAATAGAAATAAAATAAAAAACAAATAATGACAACGACCGTTTATTATGGTGGACAAATTCCCAAGAGCTTCTTGTCAAAAAAGAAAATTACCCCGAACGAGTGGAAAGGCAACTTTCTCAAGACAGAAAACCCAAGATGTGTGTGTGAGATGGTTTGGTGATCACGAACACTGAGAAAAAAGCAGGAACATAGAACTTCGGGACGGAGGATACGGCGGAGGAAGAGGAAGGAGGAAGGAGGAAGGAGGAGAAGAAGGAAACAAAAGTAGAGGCAAGCAAGACAAGGCGCCTTGTGAGATTGGGAGAGAGGGCGAGGACGAAGGAGCAACGGCAATAGCGGTAGCCAGTAGCCAGAAGCCAGTAACCAAGCACAGGGACACAGCAACAGGTACAGGAGCAATAATTTTTGATGAACAAATAAAGTAAAAAGAAAATAAAAGGAAAAAAAAAGAACCAATAAATCCTAGATCAGCTCTATCGCTATTCTCCTGCTACCGGCTTACAAGACTACTAAATTAATCCACTAACGCTTGGAATTCACGCTGGACAAGCTTGTGTCAAGCTTGTAGCGGTTCCTTTTCTGGGTGCAAGGTTATTCGCCTACAGATGGGGAACACCGGCTGAAGAAGATGTATCGTGCGTGGATCGTGACCCGTATAAAAGAAGCCCACCACCCAGTGGTTTAAGTTTCCAAATAAGAGAGACAAGAGTGTATGCAACAGACACCACCACCATCGCTCTTGCCATCATCGTATAGCTTCACAGCTTGCATGCCCCTCGTGAGACGAGTTTCCACTCTGCCGCAAGTTTGACCATTGTCACCAACCATGTCCTATATATCAGCATCATATTCTCAAGTCTCCTTCCCAATCCACACGATGGTGAGGCACTGCTTTGCTGCGGATCTCCCATGTTTTGGGCTATTTTTTTTTTTTTGACTTAGCTTCTTGCCGCTGTCTGCATAATCACAAGGCTGGCTAGTCTGGATATTTACACTTGGTATAGTCTGGGAACTAACCCACTATGATGAACATGTACTGGGGGCCATGGATCGTGAGGGTATGGCCTCTGTTCTAAAAACAGTTCTTTTTTTTTTATCAGTCCAAGGGACTCTGGCTCGGCGGAGTCAACAAGAGTCCTGGCGAAATAAGATGTATACGATCAATCACAATGTTGGCCACAAAAACAAAGTCACGTCATAGAGAAAAGTTTAGATAGGTATAGTCCGTGTTTTTAGCCTCCAATTCATACTGACCCTTTAATCGCTCCTGTCATCGTCCTCCAAGTGTTTTTTTTTCTGTCTCTTTTTCCGCCATCAACTTTGAATAATATATACAAACTCTAGCTAACACAATTACTTATTTGCGCTTACTTGCTTACCGATCTCTAAACCTTTGTTTTTTCTTCATTATTTCTTTGTCTTCTGCTTTCATTCTCTCCCTAGTGGTCAGATTCCAATTATTCCTCGGCGCGGGCCCCCTGAACGGAATAATCTGTGTGAACAGAACTGTGGTCCCTGGCGCCATGTCAAGCTAAACGGGCAATTACGCCAGGGGTCAGTGGGTTTGGAAGGATTTTAAAGAAACATGGGAGGACAAACATGTACTCAGTGTTTCTGGTTTCAACTTGGCACTGTAAGTGAGATCTCAAAGGTTGGCGAGCACAGCAACGGAACGAGGGGCGGGGAGTGAGAGTCAGGGATGAGGATTGGTGAAAATGTTAGATTTTGTAAATTGGTACATTGTATATATTTACATGATCTATGGCGCCCTATATTTATGGGTTCAACTTGCAATCATGAGTGGTTTATTCAACTCTGTCGGTTGGCTTCTAGAGAGGCGTTCATGCTGCAAAATGACCATTTCTGACACATCGATTCCATCATGCAAAGACTGGCATTGTGAGATCCAATTGCAGGCGAACCCTCATCATCGCTGCTGATCTGACATTACCTTTTTTTTCGAGATCCCAAAAAGTAACCCCACCATCACCAGCATCCATCTACCCATCCATCTCGCCCGCTTCCTAATATATATCAACATGTACATGTCTATAGTTTCCACTCTTTGAAAAGAGTCCTGTCTGTTTACGCCACTGGTGGCTTCCCAATAGGACCTCTCCCTCTCCCTCTCCCTCTCCCTCTCCCTCTTCCTCATTACCAGACCCGTATACAATGTCGAGACATGCACGCAGATACAGATGTTGCTACTTCCTTGCTTGCTTTCTTGCTTGCTATTGCAGACGCAGCCCCGTATTCGACCTTGTTCAAACTCCACACCTGCTGCTATTATAAGCAGGCAAGTGGCAACTATAGCCCGAGCCCGATCCTGTCCCCCATCTGGTCTGCCCATTTGCGGATTTGTTTTTTTTTTTTTTTTTTTTTTTTTTTTTTTTTTTTTTTTTTTTTTTTTTTAATTCTCTCTCGCTGCGCGTGTTAATTCGATATCTCGAGTGCGCAAAGCTTCTTTTGGCGGACAATTTATACATTGCCCTGTGTGCACTGGAGTTTCTTCAATTCAATTGTGTGATTATCTTGTTATCGCAAGCACAAGCTTGATCACTGAATTAGCTCCCGGAGAGTCTTGTGGACTGACTGACACATTCTAAACCACCCGCAAAGTAATTGGGTTTCTTCCTTGATATTCATACTCCGTCATTACGGAATACACACTCGTTTTTTTTTCTTTAGCAATTGGATCTCTGTGGGGAGAATCCGCACAAATTTCCCACCATGACCGAACGTGAAGATCGCCGGAAGAAAGGTGGCTTTATGAGCATGTTGCGCAGTGTTAGTTTGACGCGCAAACCTAAGGTACGCATGAAATCAAGTATAGCCAAGTCCCGCAGCCGCAGAAATTATGCTAATACACCAGATATAGGCCAAGGATAACCGGCGAACCAGCTCCATAGAACCCGGGCTGAACAGACGTGCCTCAACATCGTCGCGCCCAGAGATTCCCAATGATGCGGTCTCTCGGCGTCGTTCTTACCACACCGAGACTTTTAACCCAGCGCAATCCCGGACGGGTCGGTCCAAGGATAAGAATAAGAGCTTGGGTACGCGGAATTCGTCTGGTCGACTGCAGCGTTGGCCGCCAGCAGGCATGACTAGTGAGGATGTCCTGACGGAGCGGAAAGCGCAGCTGTTGATCAACCGAGGGGCTTCTACGCACAGGGGATTCAAGCGGCCCATTCCGCATTCAGATGACATCTTTTTCCAATGTTACTCTTCGTCTTCGTGTAAGAGTGGTGGTTTGACAGGGTTGGCGAATAACAAGGAGATTATGGCGGAGATGCAATCTATGGTGTTGCAGGGAGTCAATCCCGACAACAGATGGTCGCCATGGTACACAGTAGAGCAGCCCAGTTATACCTTTTACCACGGCTATCTCCCGGGTACCATCTCTCTGAATCAATGGGCCTGGGGCGCCAGCAAGGTCCCTGAAAGAATACAGCTTCGCCGGTCGCCCGTTGAGGTCCGTGACACCGATCTTGTCGACATCATGCAACGTCTAGAGAGGCTCCAGGACATTTCTGTGTTTGACGTGGACGAGGAAGACTATGTCTACAAACATTTCATCCGGGATCCCGAGCACAAGTCTCGGTCAGCCAGCCGGTCAATAGAAAAGCAAGCACAGGATCTGGCGTACGTGTTGTCCCGGCCGGAGTGGATTGACTTTTCTCAAAGTCAGAATCAGCTTGTCACGCAGTTCATTTGGACGCCGTGTCCACCTGAGAAGGAGGAGGAGTTTAAGAAGTTCTACCACCAGCTTATGTTGACATGGGAATTGCTGTTCCGCCTGACGCATCGCAGGCTGCCGGCAGATATCAAGAAGCGGATGATGACGGACATGGCGCCGTCGGTGCAGTGGAGTTTGGCGGTAGCAAGGAGGTGGCAGGAAGGGGTGCGGATAGAGTCTTATTCGACGAATCCGGATGATGGTAAGTGGGGATTAGTCAGGGAATCTTTTTGAGTAGGATAAGTGCTAACGAGGGATGGTAGTGAAACTACGGTTTATCAACAAAAAGCAGCAACAAAAGATGCTGAGACGATTCGCCAGAGAATTAAAGTGGCCGAATCTCAGCAGAACGTTGACTGAGATGCGTGAGTTGGACGACACCAACGACCTGGTCAAACTCAGTGAAGACTCAATGGCCTTTTTCAGTGGCCTTATTCTCCCGGGAGTAAGTTTTGCATTCGATCTCTACGATTCGTGGCCATCACCATTATTAACAATGACTTCAGGACTCTTTTCCCTATATCGTCATGAACACCCTCAGCGACATTGACCCCGATCCCGCTAGCGAGATGTTAGACAACCTTCTCATGGACTACCCCAACTGCGGCTTCCAGTACCGCAATAGCTACACCTACTGGACTGCCACCAGCATTGTGGGTAAAGTCCTTGCCCCCACCTGTAACTCGTCCATCGGTGGCTGGGTGGGCCCGGCCCGGCCCATTTCCGACTTTGATCGCACGCAGATTGCCCGACTGGTTGTCCTGCGGCCGAAAAAGAGGCTACGGGCTAAGGATGTGGAGAACATGTGGGAGGATTCCCACCCGTTGGGCCCACAGGGTGACGAGTATCGAATTGACGAATATGTACTACCGTTGCCTAATCAACAGGATATGGTTGACACGGTGCGCATTGAGTTGATTCAACTGGAGAGACAATCGGACCGGGACCGCAAAGCGGCTTCTAGTGCTGCCATGGGTAGTCTGCCTGGTGCCGAAAACGGCCGGCTGGCCACGGCCAAGGATGGGACGCTGTCGGTCACGGGTGCCAATGGGAATACGCCCGAGTGGTACCATGCCCTTGTCATCTTTGCGATTGACGGCATGTCATGGCCGCTACGGCTCCAATTTGACGTGTCGTTCATCGCAGCGTGGCCGTGTGCGGACGGGCCGCATCCGTTGTTTGTGGACTATGCGTTTGAGAGGGTGTCGGTGGACAAGATTGTGCGGGTGCACAATTGGGGGAATGTGTACAAGGGGAGTCAGCCGTATCGGACGGCATCGGTGGTGAATGATGAGGGGGATGACATCAAGGTTTTGTTAGTGGAGGCGTTTGGGGTGAAGGACAACGAGGTGCTGGCGCGGGCTTGGTGTGCGCATTGGGGGTTGAGTGCGGTGGTGGCGGATGTGGCGTCGACTTGGTAAGTTTTGAGGGCAGAAAAGAAGAAACAAGGGATAAGTTGCTAACCTACTGTGTTTTTTAGTATCTCGTGTGCGACAAGAGAGGCGTATGCCGCGGCGGTGACAGTGGTGATTTTGGTTGACTCAGCGTTGTATGAAGAGGATGACGAGAATTAGTCGGTTGAGGCTAAGTGTAGGTTTTCTGCGTGGTGTATCTAGAATTTTTTTTTCTTTCCTTTCGACTTGTTCTTTTTTCGATTTTTTATCGTGGGCTGTCATTGTTTTTGATACTCTATTTTGCTGGTTGTTTGTTTCTTTGTTTCTTTGTGGGATGACTTGGGTTTTGTCAATATGTTATAGATTTCTTTTTCTTTTTTTCTCTCTCATTTTATGAAGATTTGAGGTTGTTTGTTTTGATGTCCCTGTTCTCGTGGTTTCTTTATGATGCGAAGGAAGTTCATGATATGACGTTGGGTGGTGGTGCTGAGATGATGGAAAGAAGATTTAGGCACCAGAATTTCTGGAGGATGAGATGCAGATGGATGCAACGTTTTGAGATTTTCTTGGGTAGTTGGTCTACGGGAAGGTGTCAGTGATGGAGTTGCTTTGATGCTGAATATATTTTATCGTATTTTGAGAGAGATGTATTGCTAGGCTGCGATGTGGAAGCAGAGGTTATCATTCATGCGATGCCGATATAAGCAGAGTCCCAGGGTTACCGAGAATCGCCCGACGATGCTTGACACGATCCTCCCACAACCTTATCACCAACCTTATCACCAAATAGTAAGCCCTTGATATGGGATAATAAGATAATAAGCTATGTAGTCTATATCACCACAATATAAAGCCATCAACTAAATATAATCTTGACAATCTACAACAAGACGCCGACCCCACGCCATCCTTCCCCGTCATCATGCCTGTCAATGGCACTACCCCAACTGTGGCTAGGCCTTGTTAATGCCTGTCTTCAGAGACAAAAAAAAGACAAGCACAAACGAGGCCGGCAGGTCGTGTCGGACGTGCGAGGAGCGACAAAAGATAGATCCTTAGGGAGTAGAGCTTATCAGGGTGAGGGTGACGGGGTGTGATAAGTTTTCTTTTACAGAGACCTTTATGATGGGTTTTGTCCTTTTTATTTTGAAGGTGAAAGTTAGTTTTGTTTTTTTTTGTGATTGTTAAGAGAAGGTCATCATTTTATTAGGGAGATATTTTGATTTAATATTTTATTATTTATATTTTACACTTCAATCGTACCTGATGCCGTTTTGATGAGAACAAGCTAACACCATTTTAAAATGTCCTCCCCAAACAATCATCCCCCCGACAACCCCCGCCTCCCTAATGTCCAAATCATTCACGCAACCTCCCGCCACGGCCCCCGCTGCTACCAGCTAACCACCGCCTCCCCGCGGCCCCCTCCCGATCTCCGCACGCTAGTATCCTCGCCAACATCCGACTCGTCAGAATCATCAGAGACTAAGGCGAGGGCAAAGGTGCGAGAGGCGGCGAAGGAACAGGAGGAGAATAGGCGGAGAGAGATATCTGGGGATGGCGGGGGAAGTGGCAATGGAGGTGTACGGGTGCCTGGTGGTTATGATGGGCATGTCGAGGGAACAAATGAGAGACATCAGGAAATGTCGGTGCCTGGTGGGCAAAATGGCCGGACACTCCATGATTACGGAAGACCACAACATGCACAATCATCTTCCACCTCTCAAAATCACACCATGTCACTCTCCACAATTAACACCCACACCCCATATATCCCCTCCCCATCCCCCCTTCGCAACTACGGCACCGCCTCCTCAACATACTCCCACTATCCCGTCCCCAACGTCTACCCACCCCATCTATACTCCAATTCCATTTCTGCTTCTACCCCAATACCCATGTACCCTCCATTTGACGACATGCCGCCCCCACAATACTCCCTCCGCGCCAGCCAGTCCCCAGACCTCCCGAGTCCCCTGATGACCACCGAGACAACGGCCCTCTTGCGGTCTCCAATCGAGATCATACCGCCGAGACATGATGCCGAGCAACAGCGGATGCGGCACCGGGTAAGGGCGAAAACGGGCTGGTGCCGGGCGTGCTTTCGGTGGCTGATGGGGGCGACGTTGGTGGTGATTCTCGTGATTTGGTCCATCATCTATCTGATCCGGGGGCTCTCCAAGATCGGAGTAAGTAATTATCCCGTCTCATTAGTACCTCCATCCTAATACTAACAATTCGCCCTTCCACCCTAGGACATTATCTCTGACGGGTCCTCTCTCTTCGGCCGCAGATATGATACCCTTCCAAACGGCCACGTCGCCTGGGCTCCCGGCTCACTCTGCAAACCCACCCCCCACCGCCACCCTGTGCACTCATTCCTCCTCTCTGCCACTCCTTTCACCAATCTCACCATCGTGCAAACCCTCGACCACTCCTGCGACGACCAACAGCCCAACAGGCCCGTACGCCGCCCCTTTGTCTTTGGCGACATCCAATTGGTCCCTGCGGCGGCCACCTCGGGCAAGAAGAGTCCACCTCCAAGCGTCTCGGTGGAGGTTCTGTCGAATGACAAGAGACTTGGTGCTAGGGTTACGTGGGATGACACGGTGCAGGCGCTAATGGTAGTTGCCCCAGCGGCCCTAGAGCGCTGGAATGACGGCAAGGCACCCTGCGTGCAGCTCCGCATCACCGTTGCCGTGTCGCCGTCTATGCAGATGGACCGCGTCGAGATATCAGCGACGTCTCTCGAGATAGTTGTGGACCCCAAGGTTTTTGTAAGGACACAATACGCCGGCTTTTCGTCAGTCTCCGGCTCCTTTACGGCCCTGGGGCCACTGACGTCAAATGTTAACACGACGATCGAGGCCGTTGTCTTGGGCGTTAGTACTGTCTCGGGCAAGATTGACGCCGTGCTCCCCCGGACTGACCTCCTAACCGTCACCTCAGCCTCCGGAAACGTCAACCTCAACCTCATCCCTGCATCCTCGCAAACCTCCCCTGCCCTGCAACCCTCGATAATCAAAGTCAAAACCCTCTCCGGCCACCTGACCGTCCGCGACAACCTGACCGCTTTCCCATTAAGAGACTACCTTTCCTCCGTCGTGACAACTTCCGGGTCACTCCGCGCCGAACTGCTCGCCGGCGGCACGACGTTCCTGAATACGGTCTCGGGACATCTTGAGGGTATCCTGCAGCCGGTGCTAAATCCGGGAAGCACCGGGTGCGGGACGCAGATGAAGTCGAGTACGGTGTCGGGGCGGCATGGGCTGGTGGTAAGGGAGCCGGTGGTGGGGGGGTTTCCAAGGGGGGATTCGGTGGGGTTTGCAGTGTTTGAGGAGGGGGTTTTCGATGAGGGGGAGCGCGGGGCCAGAGAGGTGTCTTCGTGGCTGGCGACGCATAATGTGGCGGGGCGCTATTCGGATAGGGAGATGCTAGGGGGGGCAGGATTTGGGCTGGGCGGACGGGAGAGTGAATGGGACGGATTGACGTGTTTGAAGAGTATGCACTCGACGGTGTCGGGAAATCTGGATTTGGTGATGCCGCCGAGTTGGCAGGGGAGGTTTGCTATCAAGACGATATCGGGGTCCATTGATGTGGAGGGGGCTGACTCGGAGATTGACGAGTGGTATGTGGCGCCGAGGACGGTGATGGGGCACAAGGGGAGGGGCTTATCGAGTTGTTCGATTAATACGGTGTCGGGGAAGATTCATGTGGATCTGGGGGGGCAATCTGTGAGTGTCAGGTCTAAGGAAGCCGAGGTCGAGGCCATGTTTTCTTCTTGATTTTCTTTTTGCGTGGAAAATGTAAATGATAATGATGATGACGTATAAATAAGTAGTACAAATGAACAATTACCCAATCTATCCAATCTAACCCTAACCCACAAACCCACTAGTGATCCAATGATATCGTACATCTTCTTCCTTGCCACCCAAGCTCACACGGCCGTATCCCGCTCCGCCGTCCCCTCACCCAACGTATTCACCACGCTCTGATAACTCCCTAAGAATATAGCCCCGCCAATAGAAATCCACATAACCCGCGGCCCAATACCCGAGAAGAAAACCCGCACGCCCCCTTCCTGATACGTCTTCCGCAACATCTGCACCACGCTCTTCTTCTCCTTGTCCAACATCGTCCGCGTCTTGAGGACATCCAACGGCGTCGTTGCCGCCGCCGCAACACCACCCGACACTGACCCGTACGCCGCCGATTCCAGAGCGGGGACGTCTTTATCATTGTTGTTGATGCCACCGCGACGTGCCCGCCCGTACCCCTTGAGTGCTTCCCACAACGGGAACTGAATAACCGTAAACGGCACCTCGCGCATCACCGTGATCCCCCACCCCCGATACAGCGCACTCCACACAGCGGTAATCCCCTCAGCTGCCCTCAAATCCAAAATCGCCGCTAACGTCGCCCGCGAGCGCCCCCCATGCTGCCCCGCCTGCGCCCTCTGCTTGACCACCTCCGTCGGTACGCGCACAGCACACGCCGCAACCTCACCCGCGCTCGCGGCAACCAT
Organism: Ambrosiella beaveri; assembly: GCA_030294605.1. NCBI lineage: Eukaryota > Fungi > Ascomycota > Sordariomycetes > Microascales > Ceratocystidaceae > Ambrosiella > Ambrosiella beaveri. The sequence goes on from JARQWA010000014.1 coordinate 66,497, forward strand.
GTGCGTCAGGGCGTCGGAGGTGACGCTAAGTTTCGGGAGGGCCTTTTTGGCGGACTCGTAGGTGCAGAAGAAGAGAGCGGCGCCGGGGGCGGAGCCGACGAGGGCGGAGCCGATGCCGCGGTAGATGCCGTGGAAGCCGCCGGAGGCGAAGAAGCCGGGGGAGGATTGCAAGCGGGTTTTGAGGGTGTCGAGGGGGAAGAGGGAGAGGTCGACGGTGGTGCCGGCGAGAGCGCCGGCGATGAGGGCGGTATGGAAGGAGGGCATAGGTGGAGGGAGAGGAATGGAGGAATGAGAGTGGTGAAGTGTACCGAATGCCAGCACGTCTCTTTGTTAGTCTTTAGCTTTTGGTGAGATGAAACAAGGGAAAAAAAAAAGAAAATTACACAATATGTTTGACTTTCAAACTCAACTCATTCATTGCCGTCATCCTTTCTTGTTTCCTTCCTTCCTTCCCAAGAAAAGAGCCTTTCTCACCGTGGCTACACAAAGTCCCCACTTCCCCTGCAATTGGCCAATCAGCGTCCGCCATCCTTATCAATCAGTCGGCCCGTCGTTGCGCCGAGCGGTGAGAGGGAGGTCGAGGGGATCGCCACCGGGTATGGGCCAGTGGTGGAATATTTAGGCACAGGAAGGAAAGTTTGAAAGTGAATGAGATGTTGTGCGACGTCGGAGGGGGAGCAATTGTGGGTGGGGACGGGGGTGTGGGGCTAAAGAGAGGACGTGGTGACACAAGGAATATTTCGTGAAAATTTCAACCCCCCTCATCACCACCAACTGCACCCACCACCCAACCCCGCAATGTGATTTCTCCCTTCCCCCCAAAATGCCCACCCCAATCCCCCTCCCCCACTTCCTCTCCACCCTCCGCACCCTCCCCCTCGCAACCCCCCCGCACCGCATCTCCCTCGCCATCTCCGGCGGCCCCGACTCCATGGCCCTTGCCGCCCTCTTTTCCCACGCCCACACTATCGACCCCTCGCTAACCCTCGCCGCCCCCCGCATCCCCGGAATCGATGCCTTCATTGTCGACCACGGCTTCCGCCCTGAGTCATCCGCCGAAGCGGCGTTCGTCGCTGAGGTCCTCCGGAAATCCTTCACCAACGTGGCACCAGTTGTCGCAGCGATTAACTGGGCGGACTACGGGTTTGCAGATGGGAGGGAGGCAGCATTGGCGGGGAATTTAGAGGGTTTGGCGCGCAGGGCGAGGTATCGGGTGCTGGGACGGCTGGCGAGGGAGAGGGGGTCCCGGGCGTTGTTTGTCGCCCATCATGCAGGGGATGTCTATGAGACGGTGGTGATGAGGATGATCTCAGGGGTCCGGAGGCCCAGGGGATTGTCAGGGATCCACGAGACGGGGGATATCCCTGAATGCGAAGGGATCTACGGCGTGCACCGATCCGGAGAGGTGGATCTCCGGGGAGCCAGAGATGTCAAGTCTTCGGTTGTCCACAGTGAATGCGGAGGTGTCAGAGTGTATAGGCCCCTGCTCTCTTTCTCGAAAGAAGACCTCCTCGCGACGTGCCGGGTAGCCGGTATCCCTTACATCACCGATAAGACAAACCAAGATCCCACCCTGACCCCCCGGAACGCCATCCGGTACCTTGCCGCCAACTACACGCTCCCCCGCTCCTTACAAAAGGGTCGAATCTTAAAACTGGCCGCCGACTTCCGGGAGATCCGGGAACAGCAGGATGCTGAGGCCCGCAGGTTGCTCGGTATGCTGGTGATTACCGCGGACCTTGCCGTCGGCAAGCTGGAGGTTGACGTGTCGAAAGTGGACCCGACGGAAGATTTTCGTCGGTTGAAAATGGCCCTTTGTTTGGCGGTGAGGAGGCTTTTGCAGGTTGTGTCGCCGAATCAGCATGCACCCGAACTTAAAAATATCCCCCCAATCCTCCCCAGGATGTTTCCAAAGCTGTATCCTGGGAACTCTGTACATCCACCGTTTTCCTTTCATGGGTTATTAATGACGACCACGAGACAAACCATCACGCTGATCCGACAACCCTTTGCCAAAGACCCCGCCACCATCTCCTTCCCACCATCTCCTCTAGACCAAAAACAAAATCAGGAAGTCACGGAGTCTCCGTGGCCCCTGCCGCAACTCTGGGACAATCGCTTCTGGATCACCCTCCGCTCCACGATTCCCCACCCCCTCGTTATCTCCCCACTAACCCCCGCGTCCCTCTCAGCCTTCCGGAAGCAATTGCTGCGACAGACGGCCGCCAAGTTGAAAGAAGCATTACGAAGAGGCCGGGACAAGGGACGATTTACATTGCCCGGTGTCTACGTTTGTGGTTCTGCCAAGATTGGAAAAGGTGAATTGATTGTTGAGGAGAGCGAAAGTGGAAAGATGACGTTGTTGAGTATACCGACGTTAGGTATTGGCCTTCCAGGCGTTGACCGGTGTCTTGAGACTCGTGTTTCGTTCAAGATGATTGAACCAGAACTCCGAAGTAAAATAGACTCATAGAAATAATCAAACCTCATACAATAAAAATTAACATTCACGACTAACGAAAACAAAAGCAATATCATATAATAATAATAATAATCCTGGTATCACACACCCCCCGGCCCTGATCGCCGATTCACCCTTCTCCCCCATTTACAACCTCCGAAACCGAACCCTCTAAGCTCCATTCGGAACCGCCGCCACCGCCGCCATCACCGCTCCCTCCACAGCCGGCGGCACCATAGGCCCCGGCCCCCTCTTCGGCACCTCCCGCTTCCCATTCGCCTTATAATACAACACAATATCATTCCCACTCTTCCATACCCGCGCCCTCAACGTTGCCAAGCTCATCGACACCGGCAACAACTGCTCATTACAATACAGTTCCAAATACTCCTCCGGCTTCGGCCGCTGCTCAATCTCCAGCTGCCGCGGCGTCTTCTCGGGCTGATTCGCCGTGTCGATGTCCGAGGGGGCCACCTCGCCGTTAGCAATTGCCTGTTCCTCCGCCGTCATCGGGGGCAACGGGTCGATCTTGTCGGCAATGTACACCAAGATCTTGCGCACCCGTAACATGCGGTTAGCATTGAGCCGATTCGTCGTGTCCAACGTCGATGAGACCCGCGGGAGATCCCCCATCGGATGCAGCACAAACGACAACTTGACCGGCTCCTTATACGGCAGCGCATTCATGAGTAGGACCTCCCCCAGCCACAGCGGGCCCTTGGACTCGATGATGTCCGCGTCGCGGCCCACGGTGCCGACGGTGCCAGTGTAGATGTTTGCCAAGCCGCCGGATGAGGTTTCTTCCTGGATGATAACCTTTGTCGACGCCGGGATATCCAGCGGCGGTGTGTCATTCGGTGGCGCCGGAATTACGCGCACCTCGACAGGAGTCCCGGGATACTCGGCCAGCTGCCGGGCATAATCTAAGCGGATCTTTTGCACTGCGCCGAAGAATGAGTCGTCGACCGTCTGCATGGGATCCGGACCCTCGCCTACCGCCGGTTCCTCGGCGGCCTTTTCTTCTATTGGCGGAGCGGGTTTTTCTGCCGATGTTGACGCCGAGCGGTGCTTCTTATTTCCAAAAGACATGCCCATCCGCAGCTTCTTAAACCCGGATCCCTTCTTGTCTTTGTCTTTGTCTTTTTCCTTATCCTTTTCTTTCTCCTTGTCTTTCTCCTTGTCCTTGTCTTCTTCCTTCTCCCCCGCTCCCTTCTCCGATCCGTCCTTGGCCGAATCCGACGATCCCGCGCCCGCGCCCTCCGCAGCCGGTGTTGCCGGTGGCGCAACAGCCTCCACATCATCGTCCTGTTGCGTCACCTGACTCAACTGCGACATCTTACTCACAGCCTTGCCCAACGGCGCACCCCCGACCGTCGCCGACACACTCTGCGTCAACGGAAACGTCATCTCATCCGCATCGCCCTCCGGAATCGGCACGATAGGCCCGTTCCCTTTGCCCGTCTTCCCTTCGATAAGCCGGCGGCGGTAGATCTCGTCCCGTTTAATCTCCTCGTCAATGAGGGACGCAAATAGATAGCGCAGAATCCATTTGCCGAGATTCACACGCTGGTCGTCGCGGAATTCAAGCGGGCCGGTGATGGCCGGGTCGAGATTCAGTTCGTCCACGTACATTTCGGCGTCAAAGCAATTGAAGGGTTCTAGTATGACCGTCAGACTTCCCGAGGAGATATCCACCGAACACCACGGCGCAATCGTCTGCGTAGTGTTGATTTCGGGCAGGATACTCTGCATATCGCGCCGGGCATACTTCTTAATCGGCTTCCCTTGGATGAGATCCCATAACAGAACCTCCCCGGCGGTATCCTGTGTCAGTACCCGGTGCCGGTCATTGAGCATTGTGTATTTAACAAGGCCATTTTGCCCTTCAATGGTCTCCTCGGCGACGTGATAGATGGGTTCGGCAGGAAGGGCTTCGTTGATCGTTTCCGTTTCAGTGTTGGTTTCTCCGGGGCGAACAACGGCGGGCAGATCAGCCATATTAGAGATGCGAAGCACACTGGAGGCAGGGATCCGCGTGGGGAGGACAACCGTGGCAGCTGTGGCGGCCGTAGCGGCTGTTGTTGACGAGTGAGAGCGGTGATGGCGCGCCTGGCCCTCGACAATGTCGTTGCTGATCGTGACTGGATGCGTCAGGTTGACGTCGTCCATGTCCACGGTGGCCCACCGGTTAATCGATGAGCTCGCCGTCGAAGTCCAAAAGTACTTGCCCGCCGGTGCCAATCTCAACACACCATTGTTCTCTTTGGCAACCGCCAACGAAAGTCCCCGATCCATGTCTTCCTGGACCCCCCGTACGTCCGTCTTTACAATAAACCCATCGCGATCCGCGCTGTAGAACACCGACAAGTCCGGAATTTCCGATGCTAGAGACCAAACGCTAGCATTATGCATGCTGTACGAGTACATGCAGCGGCCGGCCGTCACACTCCACAGCTTAACCGTGTTATCCGAACTGGCCGACAACACCAAGTCGCCGTTCTCACTGAGGAGAATGTCCCTAATCATATCGGTATGCCCCACAAACTTCTTCACCATACCACCACCGGCCCTTGGATCCAGTAGCCGCACAATAGACTCGGGTCCGCCACAGGCCACTAGATTCCGCGCCGTTGCTAACGCATACACTGATCCTTTCTCTACCTTTTCTTCCCCGCGCACGTCAAACTCCAACGTCATTCCCTTCCCGTTCAAATCCCACAACCTAATATTCCGATCGAGACCCCCCGACGCTACCCACGGGCTCTCCGGAGGCGCTGAGACAACCTTGACAAAGTCAGCATGCTCGCCAATCTTGTGCGGCTCCGCCGGTGATGCGGAGTCGGGCCGCCAGAGTTTGACGGTGAGGTCAGAGGATGCCGAGATGACGGCGCTGTTATTTTGCACGAGGCATATGTCGTTGATCCAGTGTGTGTGTGCCTGGGAATTCAAGCGGAGAGTCGACTTTGGTTTTGCGGCGGTCGGCGTGGGCGTCACCGGTGTTACCAATGAGGATGAATCGGTGGATACAGACGGTTTCGGGCTTAGATCGAGGTTGAGGTCCCAGGCGCACAATTGGCCGTCGCGGCCGCCCGAGTATCTGGTGGGAGGGGTAAGACGTTAGCTTGTGGCAGGGTTGACCAGGAAGAAGACGGGAAATGAGTAATCTCACAGTATAGATCGGACCCGGTCAACGGCTAGGCCGCTAACGCCGAGCCGGTGGCCGCCAGAAGCAGAGCCATTGGTCGATGTGGGGAGATCGAGGACTAGTTGTCGTTAGATGACTGACGGTGGCACTTTGTTTCATTGGTTCAATTGGTTGTCCCATGACACACCGTAGCTGATGCGCTGCCGCGCCTTCTTGACCGCCATTGTTGAATTGGTTCCTGTTATCGTCGCAGTCGTCTGACCTCGTTTATGGCCTCACCACTTTTGCAATCTTCAATTGCAACTGGTCTTATCCAACGGTTCGCTGATAGGACTGCTCGGAGCTTTCATACGTCAACTAGTTAAATTGCCTCAAAATATCAAAAATGACCGGTAACAAAGACAGTACCAAAAAAAAAAATTTAATTCGAAAGTAAATATCCTAATGTAAGAAAAAAAAAAGGAGGGGGAAAGAATACAAAAGAAAAACTCAAGATATCCCAAGTGACTCGACAATCCGCTCGCCAATGGGGCTCGAATGATGCTTCCAAATTCCGCCTCGACTGGTTACCAGATTGACGGCGATTCAAAAAAAAATATGGAGCTACCGTTTCGATGACAGTGTGTTGAGCCGTACGAGCTTCATATGCACTGTCTATGGCTTGTGTGATGGTGGAGATCGGGCGTTATGCAACGCACATGTGATTGTAGTTTGTTAGATTGGTTTGAGGCTGTCAAAGGCATAGATGGAGTATGTAGTGTATCGTGTGATATTAGCTGTATTACTCAGTTATATAGTGTGAAGTCTATAGGCTGTGATTTAACCCTAACAGTGGGTTTCTTTTGAAAGAAATTGATAGACGATGATTATAGATAAACAAGAAAAAATAAAAGTGCTATTGGACTGTCCAGACCTGTTGACAGATTCTATTAGAAACGTCAAACTATGCTGTTTTGAGCATCAACACAAATGCCATTTAATCAGGACCGTGTGGATTGATTATCATGGAGACTGGCCATTCATGTCATGCTCAATTGCAGACTCCATAAGTATTTTTTTTTTTTTTCAAATACTGTTCTACCTCGAGTCACATGTGTATCTGATCTTTATCCAGTGGTCCCATATAATTAACTGGATCCATATGAGTGCGGTGTCTGGAGACCAATCAGAGTTGTGCTGACATCCCTTGGAATTTTTGTCACCAGACGCTTCATGAAGCACTAGTTGAAGTTGCTAAATTGTAGGAGTAGTTGGTCATTACTAGCAAAGTAGACTTTTGACACATGAGATAACCTTAGACAGCCAAATATTGTACGACTAGATGGGATCCACGGGTAGCTGAATGCGTCCAAGCTCCAGCAGATAGATATTTACCACTCATACCAGCTCCATCATAAGGCCATTAGCCTATAAGCAAACATTATATTTGTTGGAACAATGTCTTGGCTACAATGCCTTTTTTATTAAGATAAAAGCCCTTGTTGATTCATGTGCATGACCGAGTAAGGAACTACCGTCTACAGGATAAATCTAGGCCAATATCCAATAAACTTAGTGGGCCCAAGTACAAAGGAAGTTGGTGTCTAAATGTCATTAAATACAAGTGGAGTTCAACTTGAGAGACATAGGATACCGTACAACGGCCTGAGGGAGAAATGGGGCTCCGCAGAATGGCATTCTGTTCAAGATAGAGTTCATCCCAGCGTTAAGACCTCAAGTAGTATAGTAAATCTAACCCACTTCAAATATATAAAAATCTAGTCCAACATGCATAAAACATGTCATCTCCAATCACCGACATCGTGACTTTGACGTCGAAATCCTTGCCATTATTCCTTATGTGATGTTGATCAACCCCTGCACCTTTCTAGAATAATACTCTTCCCAATCAGGGAAAACAAAAGTGGAGAACACCTTAACCCCAAAGCAGCAGTTCCTACCGCTAACCCACACCTTTTTCTCCCCTTCCCCCCCGACGCGTCGCGATATTCCCCACTTATTCTTATACCTCAACCAAAATACAACCGAAGCAATGGACGTTCCGTTTCGTTTGCAGCTATCAGAGAAAATGAAAGAAAGGAATTTCAGGGGGTTTTCTTGTTTGAACAAGGCGAGGGTTTACCAGCTCTCCGACTGACGGGACAGACAGATGCTTGGCGGGTTGATTACTGGGATTTTGGTATGGCGTAAAGGGTTTTGAGGGCCTGTGGTTGCAGTTGTGGAAGGAAGTCGGATGGTTGGCAATGAGATCATCAAGTGTGGATGTATGTAAGTTCCTGCCGAAAAGCGCACCTACTCTAAATTTTCAACTTCACAAAAGTTGAGTCTTGAGCTTTGCATTTTGCATCTCGAACCTCGTTTCTGGTCGAAGCCGAGGCTGCCATTCGAGTCTTTTTTTTCGCTCTTGACCATCAAATTCATCGTTGCAACACCATTGTGCCATCTCCCTGGTTTCGTATCTTGTGAATCTTGAATCAAAACGCAAATTCGACCCTGTCTATCTGAATCTGCCAGACAGAGTATTTTGATTGTTGGTGTGCTTTTACAGCCACCAACATTCATAATAACAAACGAGCAATTAGCTCTCAACTATCGCTATATCAACGCACCCAATCCAACATATCATAATTGAAATTATTACTCCATAATATTGACCGCTATATCGTCTACATATTCCAATATTATCGCTTCTCAAGGCCACCTGCATGCCTGCATCTACCCGTCAGCGTCGCAACAATTTATCACCGCGTTTGTTGACAAGCGCTCCAATTCACTTAATCGCCTCCTCAATACAATCTGATTCTTCCGTATGAATGAAGTCTTGAACATGCCTACCATCGAAGTCTCTTCTCACGAGAGCTCCGGCCTCCAAGATGTCGCAAACGCGCTCCTCAAAGCTAAACGTGTAGTCGTCATCACCGGCGCCGGGATCAGCACCAACTCCGGTATCCCGGTATGTCTAAACTCACGACCTCCACCATGCTTCCGCTCCCGACTAACAAATGTGCATCTCTAGGACTTCCGCTCCGAGAATGGTCTCTACTCTCTGATCCAAGCGCAGTTCGATGCCGCTGCCCGCGCCGACTCGACCCGCGACCGCGACGATTTTCCCGAGACACAGCCCCGGAAACGCCAGCGGACTGGCCTCTCGACGTCCTCGGGTTCTGGAGAGGGCTCCCGGGCACATTCGGATGACGGATCCAGGGATGAGATGGGGGCTGAATTGATAGCTGCAGCAAGGAAGTTGCAGGAGGAACAAGAGGGAACCGCGGCGCCGTTTACACCAGATCCCAAAATGGGAGGTCAAATACAGAGAATGTCTCTTGGGGCGAGTGCGTTATTGTCGTCGCCATTATCTTCGCTTCCGGGTGGCTGGGAGCAGTATGAAGACTACATGGACTCAGATATTGGAGACAACGAGGAGAAACAGGAAGACGCTGAGGGGGAAGATTCGGATAGTCAGCGCTCCCGGGCTCTACGCACATTGCCTAACATCAAGGGCAAAGATTTATTTGATGCACAGATCTGGTCTGATCCGTTGCGAACGTCCGTTTTCTACACATTCGCGACGACGTTACGACAAAAGGTACGAGAGGCGCAACCAACGCCCTCGCATCACTTCATCAGCCACCTCAGAGACCGTGGTAAGCTGGTCCGATGTTACACACAAAACATTGACATGATTGAAGGGAAGGTGGGCTTATCAACGGAGCTTGAGAAAGGTCCTGGCATGCGCAGTAGGTTTACGCGAAAAACTACACTCCAAAGAGCCGAGAGTATGGCTGCTATGGAGTCTGCAGTCACCATTGAGTCGCCCAATGACTCGGCAGATGAGACGGAGAGAATATCCGCCTCTCAGCCCCTGCCTAAGCTTTCCAGAATATCATCCGATCTCTCACAAATGGACGAAGATTGTCATTTGCAATCTCAAGGAGACTTCGAGGATGCTGGAAGAGCTAACGACAGACGATTAAAATGTGTCACTGGTGTGGAGTGTGTTTACCTCCATGGCTCGCTGGAGTATCTACGGTGTTTTGTCTGTGCCAAGACATGTGAATGGGACTCAATGGAAGCGGAGACGATGAGCGGTGAGCAGCCAGAGTGCCCGCATTGCGCTGGTGCAACGGCCGCCAGAAAAGAACGGGGAAAGCGGGCATTGGGCATTGGCAAATTGAGACCTGACATTGTTCTCTACGGTGAAGACCACCCCAAATCACATCTTATTTCTCCCATCATCACCAACGATTTGGCTGCGGCTCCTGATATGATGCTGATTATGGGCACTTCGCTACGCGTTCACGGCCTGAAAGTTATGGTTCGTGAGTTTGCCAAGGCTGTCCACAACAAAGGTGGCCATGTGGTCTTTGTAAATTTCACCAAACCCCCTGAGAGCATATGGGGTGATGTAATTGACTACTGGGTGTCATGGGACTGCGATGCTTGGGTTGCCGATATAAAGGAACGAATCCCGTTGATGTGGGTCCCCATCGGCGAGGAAGACGAGTGGAAGCGGAAGCAAAAGGAGGTCGCCAAGGCTGCTGCTCTTGAGGTCAAGGCTGCGGAAAAAGAAGCCAAAGCCGAAGCCAAAGCAGCAGAGAAAGAGGCCAAGGCTGAGGCCAAAGCAGCGGAAAAAGAAGCGAAAGCTGCCCAAAAGGCTGTTGAAAAGGCCGCAAAAGAGGAGGCAAAGGCCGCAGAAAGAGAAGCTAAGCTTGAAGCAAAAGAGCGGGAGAAGCAGGTTAAATTGGAGGCTCATTTGGCCCAGCAATCGGCAAAGTCTGGTTCGTCCAGTTTGACACCGAATGATTCCATGGAGCCTGATGGCAAGTCTTCAGATGGTAGCTCTATCATTGGGGCCACGGTTGTCAGTCCTGATGGGATGAAGATTCCTAGGCCTAAGCGCAAGTGCACGAAGCGCAAAAAGCCTGAGGCTGATACAAATTCTTCGATTGTATCAGCCAATAATTCTGGCGACCAAAGTTCGGTCATGTCATCGAAAGATTCACGGATGGCGTTTACAAATGGTCTGCGTCCATCGAATGCGCCTACTTCGGCTCCTACTTACACGGCTTATGCGGCCAGAGTCAAGAAGAAGCGGGGAGAGAAGCCAAAGGCCGAGAACGTGGGACAGTTAACTGAGGAATCAGGCGATGGTTCCAAAAATGCGGACTCGTTAACCATGACGTCCATGATACAACCTGAGTTACCAATTCATCCGTTTATCCCGATGAGTGCCCAGAAGAAGACGTTGGAGGAAACACAAGATGCCGAGAATAGAGGACGACGGCCGTCTGTGGACTCTACAAAAATGAATGATGCAACGGCCCCGGAAGATAAGTCTCAAGCACCGCCATTGCTACACAATCCTTTTACATCGCGTACGGATTCTTATCTACCACAGCGAGCTCTGCCATTACCAATTGCGTCAACGACACCAAGCACTACAGAGACACCAACTACGACACAAGCATTCACCCAAATCGATCCCAAATCTACGGTTGAATATGGACCATTCAAGTTTGATCCCTTCAATCCCAGCAAAAGGATTCCTCGTAGAATGTCGACGAACATGATGCCTCCGATGTCGACTTTGCCAAGGTCACGACGACCATCGATTTCTGATTCTCTGAGCAAGTTTGCTGCCGAGAGCTCGGTCTCTTCTCAGACACCCCGGCCTCGCGGTCACCGGAAGACGCTATCGTGGACTCAGAATCCTTTCTTCATGCAAGATTCACTTGTGGGTTCTATGAAGTCACCCAGAAACAGCATCAGTGGCGGGTTGGGCCTTGGTGGCTTTGGCGGCTTTGCCAGTGGCTATGGCAGTGGATTCATGTCGAACAAGCCTAGAACGAAGTCTATGTCCCACTTTTGCTTGCAAAGACCATCGGCGCTGTCCAGTCTCATGGAGATTGAGAAAAGCAGGCAAGAAAGGGAGTACATTCACCCTACGATTGAGCGGGATGATGATGAACTTGAGTTGCCCAAGTTACCTTCTGAAGAGAACTCAGCAGATATGTCGTGGGGCCCGGAGGATCAATTGGCAGCAGAGTCGGAGGCGGGGAGTCAGCCTGTTATGATGGAGGCGGTTGAATATGAAGATAGTGTGGCTGTTGAGGACAAGGAAGAGGGGGAAGAAGCAGATATTACGGTTACGGAGGCTACGGATGGCGACGGTGCTGTGGTGATCAAGTCCGAGTTCAGTATGGAACCTGAAGTGACAGCTTCCAAGTTCTTTGTAAAGCCCGAACCCGAACCATCCACCGAGACTGCCAGTCAAGAACCCGTTCAGAATCCCGAAGATACACCCATGTCCACTGATCTTGAAACTGTCACGGAATCACCCACTCCCGAAGAGGCCAAGCCGGCTGCGTCGACATCGTCCAAGGCTGCGCCTAAAGCCAAGGCCAACACTAAGGATAAAGCCTCCAAGAGGAAACGTGCGTCGGTGAAAAGGGCACTACCGCCACCGCTGATGACCAGAGCGCGAACTCGGGTACAGGCGCAGCAAGGGAAACGGGTATTGAGGAAGCGAAAGTGAGGGTTTATAGACTAGGGAAGGAGGGTTTGATTTGGTATATATACACATATAGCAGTACTAGGGACTGACTGGCGGGTTGGTATAGACAATTTAATGAGACCACGAAGATTTTTGAAGAGATTATGCCCCTTTTCACATTTTGTGGTTGGAATAACAGATAAAAAGTACATGTAGAAATGGTTAGTTCAAGTTGGGACACACGGATGCACATAATTTCACGGGTTCGGTCACTGGGCACAAGGCATGAATTTGCGGTGAACAGTAAATTTATCCTGATTATTGCAACGCCTGAGCGGGGAGGGGAACGGTAGGAACGGTGCCATTGATGATGTAGTTGTGATGTTAAGATAAGATTTGGCTGGCCTGGGCGTTGCAGGGTGATATAAAGGGATATGGTAACCCTAATTGGATTTAACCATGTAGGGACTTGAAATGGAAATGAAAAAGGAAAGATGACATAGAAAAAATAGAAAAAGATTCGTCGGTGAGGAAGTAAACTGCCGAAAAAAAGAAATAAAAAAAAGAAACACTAAACACCGTGGATCCAACCTCGTCCAGATTAAAACCCAAAACTCCGTAAAAACTCCTTTCCTAACCCTAAACCCTTAAAACCACTTATATCATTTAAAACCCCGAGCTGCTATGTGGCCTCCGCACCACCGTGTTACTCGGTGCTGCCCGCTTTCCATTGGGATCCCCAGGCCGAATGTACCGCACCAGGGAAAACCCTGTGGGCGTCCGATGCCTGTCGAGCTGCGGGAGGGTCGTCCCGAAGGGTTTGCGGAGGCGGTGGGTGGCGGCGGTGGCGCGGGGGTGCGCGGAGGGGCGGAGGGAGAAGGCGAGGGAGGAGGAGCGGTCGGTGAGGGGGATGTGCGTGAGGTTGGAGGTGAGGGCGTAGGTGTAGGAGGGGGTTACCTCGGTGATGGTGGCGGAGGAGACAGAAGAGGTGGAGGAGACGGAGTTGTTGCGGAGAGCGAGGGAGGTGGCGGGGCGATCACGCTCGACGAGATGGCGGGGGGCCCCGTAGTCGTTTTCGAGGTCGTTGGTGTCGTCAGAGGGGGTGAAGGAGAGGCGGCTGATGGGGCGCGTGACGAAGGGGGAGTGGCCTAGTCTGAGGGAGTCGACGGCGGCGTGCTGGGGGCGATAGGGGCCAATGGGGTACACGGGGTCGCCGCCGGTGCGGACAAGGGGGGCCGTGGAGGGGGAGGAGGTGGAGGGTTTGCGGGGGGTGAAGTCGTTGGAGGGGGTGATGGACCAGAAGCGGCGGAGGGATTTGAGGGAGAGGCGGGAGGGGGATGGGGAGGAGGCGGAAGAGGGTGTTGAGGGGACGGAGGGGGGGGCCTCGGGGGTGAGCGACGAGGAGGTGAAGGGGAGGTGCATTGCAAACGGCGGAGGAGGCTGACTTGATTATGAGTTTGAATATGAATAAAAGTATATATGTTGAAGAAAACAAAAGTCAGATTTGTTGTAAACAAGATGCCAGAAGAGTCAATAAACAAAGCTATAGGCAACAAAAACCATTGCAGAAAGAAAATGCAGGAACAGCCCGTCATCTTTATACCTTGTAGCCGCCCGCCCTTTCTTCTCTATATTTGCACTTTTGTATGCTCGTCTATTCCTCCTTCGCCGAGGAGAACTAGACCTCGAACCGACAGCAGGAAACAAGGGCTGATTGGTGCTCGGTGTCACAGTGGCATTGAGGCATGCTGGGCTGGCTTGGGCTACACTGGACTGGGTTGGACTGGGGGTGGGGTTCAAAAGTGGAGGATGTAACGTCGAGAAGTTATTGATGATTGGTCTGTGCCGAAGTGCTGGAGCCCACATCTAAAGGGTGACCGTTTACAGCGGGCAAGACAGTGATTGATGAAGATGAAAAAGGATCCGGTAAGAGTCAATAACGGATCGACAACGGGCAGAAAAGATGTAAAAGACGCCTGGAGCTGAAGTCTGTGTTTGTGTACATGGTTACTCAGCAAGTTATTTCTATCAATGAGAGATCTAGGCATCTGGGTCACACTTAGCGAGGCAAGCCACGAGCGATAATGTTGCCGGATGGGGGCTTGATTTTGGCGGATACAAATCCGGGGTAGAGGGGCAGTCTCTGTGGTCGTGTGTCATGGTGGCATGTATTGAGGCTGATATCAAGTTAGAAGTTGTCAATGTCATACGATCTGTGTAAATGCTACGCAAAAGTCGATCTTTTCGGTGTCTATATCTCTGTCTAGAGTAACAAAACCTTCCACTGCTGACCACTGCCTCCAACTCCTCGCCTCATTGCATCTTGTCACCCATCTCGGCGATTGGCCCTCCGCAACGCCTCCGGCCCAGCTGAGCATCTAGTCACGAACCATCAACGGAGGGATTTGAATCCGCCGAGACGATTGCGGCTCTTTTTAGACACGTTTTCAGTCTTTTTTTTTAATCTTATGTCTTAACCTGTGTGGCAGATGATGATATGCGGAAATAACTGAGGACCCAGTGGTCAATCTGGGTTAAAAGCGGACAAACTTACATCGTAAAAGATCATGAGAATGGATGGAAGACGACAGAGAGCCTTCTAGGGTCCAATTCGAAACATGATGTCATTGAATTCGCTAGTTCCAAGTGTTCTCCCTTGGAGTTGTATTTTGACTCCCTTCCGCCCTTTTAATACCACTTATTGCCAAATGTGGGCATTGTCATTCTTTTCCTTTGACTAACCCTTGTCATATAGAAAAAAAAGAACCTAGACCTAGACCTGTCAATCGAAGAAAAAGAACTTACTTAGCTCCGGAGCTATCCTCAATGAGGACATTGTTGACCATGTTTGCCCTGAATCGACAAGTGAATCGAAGATAGTATGGACAAGATTCGGCTCTGTTTGTGCCGCTGTTGTACAGCCCGAGCCGACGCGGCTGGCTGTTTTTTTGTAATCACGATTCTCTTTTATAATGATGTTGTCGTCAAAGAAATTAACCCTTATTAGTCATGATGAAATCCTGCATGTTGGAATGTGGAGACTTGTGTAACTCTGTGTAACTGCCTAATGTAAAAACAGCCCAAACGCTCGATGAGATATGTTGCTATACATACAAACTCGAGAGTGATGCCAAAAGAACAAGAATAAATGTAAATATCAAGATACAAAAAAATGAAAGACACATTCTTCCAAAAATCACACACCCCATATCAACGCCACCACACACACAACCCCTAACGCAAACGAACTTCCCATCCTCCCCCTCTCTACCGTCCCCCTCCCCCCCGCACTCGCCGTCGCTGCCCCCCCACTATTCTCCAAATCCGTATGCGACCTCCCCGTCGTCTCCCCCGTCACCCCATTCAGCGCATCCGCCGTCTCCACACTCGCCCCCCGATTCCAAAAGTCCACCAGCATGAACACCGGCCGCTGCCCGTACGCCTCCTTGCATTGGGCGCCGTGCGTGCCGAGGGTCCCCGTGGTGTTGGTGGCTGGGGAATTCGTCGTGTCAATAAGGTCGGCGTTGGGGATCTCGATATTGTAGGTGAGGAGAGTGTATTGTTTGTAGACAAAGTGGTTGACAAGGGGGAGGTAGCCGGAGGCGACGGCGGCGGAGGCCGACGTGAGCGAGGAGGGCCGGTCAATCGTACAGTTGAAGCCGGACGACGACACGACCTCGTACGATGTCTCAAACATGTAGTCCCACTCGTTCAGCAGGTACGAATACATCGAGTTGTAGTCGATCGCCGCGATGAATGAGACCAGCCGCGTATTCGCCTCAATCATCGTCCGTAGTGTCGGCCACTCCGTTGTTGCTGACGTGCTCGCGGGCGTATACCCATACTCCGCAATCCCACTCCCCTCAAACACCTCCCCGAACACGGACGCCGCTGCATCATCCGAATTCACCATCAACAACGTCACCACCTCATTCGGATTCCCGTCCATCCACGTCTTGACATCCCCCAGCCACGCCTCCAATGTCCCCGCGTCCAGCAGCGCACAGCTCGTATGGCACATGCGCAACGTGTCATTCTCCACGTGCACCTGCACCTGCAGCAAGCGAATCCCCGCGTCGAGCGCCCAGGTGGCGTTGTAGTATTGGGTGCCGGCGAGTGAGTAGCTGGTAGAGGCGTCGCGCAAGAAGGAGGAGTCGTGGGCGCCCATGTGGGTGACGTTGTTGTATTTTCGGTCGCAGAGGCTGACAGCGTTGTTGCAGGCGGTGTCGGTGGTGGTGGATTGTGTTGTTGCGGAGGTGAAGGTTGTTGCTGTGGTCTTGGTGGCGCTGCTGGCGGCGGAGGCGGCGGCGACGGAGGAGCTTGTGGTTGTTACTGACCCTGCACTTCCCGATCCTGATTCGCCTACTCCAACGCCTGCACCAGCACTGCCGCCACCGCCCATTTGCCGGGGCATAACAGCCGCCGATGCCGCAAGGGCAAACGAGAGAATCGGCGAGAATCTCATTTTTATGATGTCGTTGGCGTTGAGGTCGTGCAAAGTTTTTGGTGGTTATGCAGGTTTCTGAAAATGGAAGGAGGCGGGTAGTTTGTGTAAGTGGTGGATTTTTTGTGGGGATTTTCTTTTTTTTTCTATGTGGATTGATTAAAAAAAAAGGAACTGGTGATGATGCAAAAAAAGAAAAAGAAGAAGGAAAAAATGTCAGTCGAGATCAGTCAAGATATCAACCGGTACCAATTGAAAACAAGAAACACTGAAACAAGCCCAATGTCGCCCGCTATATAAAAGCTATATCATCTACAGAAAAGAAAAGAAGCAAGAACCACTACCTTGACGAAAAAAAAACTAGCGACCCAACTACCTTTTTGTCTGTTTCATCATGACCCCCCCCCCTCCCCTCCAGCCACAGCCCCCTCTTCTCCTCTACTTTCTTTCTCTTAACCCCTTCTTCGCTCTTAGCCTCTCCTAGTAAATACATACATAATCCACCACAAGCAACAACCCCATCATCACGAAACAACCCAACGACTCGCACTTGTCGATCGTTCCCCCCTCTGCGCCTCAATAAGCAACCGGGGGTCCTCGAACTGCGGTTTTGCTGTGCTTGGCTGGGCCTTAGTCCGGGCTTAGCCGGTCGGTCGGTACATGTATGTATTAAAAACACACACATAATATTGCAAACACTAAATAAATTCCAGCCTGCCTGGAACGCTGACGTACTATAAAGTCGTACACACTTGGCTGTCGTGCGCTGGTGTGCGGCCTTGTGGGGACAATGTGGGAAATGTACCTATTTTTGGAAACCCTGCGACCGGGGGAGAAGAAGGAAATATGGAGACATCAATGACATGTAAGAATAGATAGAACAGATGCATATATACGAGCAGTAGATATCAGGAACCAGACCATACAATCAATCACACGACAAGAAGGAACCAAACAAGCAGGAAATCTCGGCATATTGCTGACTCTTCTTTTTCTTACCCCGGGAATAATTCCTGTAAGAAGTCACCTCAAAATTCAACAACATGCACAGCCCATCCCCACCATCGTCACAGCCCTCCTTCAATCGCCGCAAACCCCAAATCCCTCCACCGCCGCCACCACAATGCCCCTTCTCACTTTCCTATATACTTGTGCCCGCCCCATATGCCTCGAAAAAGCCATAGAGCAGTTTCCTATCAAGTCCGCCAACCCAGAAAATGAGCCCGGTCTCCACTTTTGTCTAGGGTTATGGTATACCCTAGTACATACAATATTGAACCCAGGACAATGATTAAATCACATGATATTCAGGTGATTTTTGGTATTTTATTTATCCACTTTAGGAAATTGTGCATTTGGTGGATTGGCGGACTTGATGGGGAACTGCTCTATGGCTTTTTCGAGGCATATGGGGCGGGCATAAGTAGGAAAACCCACAATCAAGACATCAAAACACAAGTTCATACAAAAAGTCAACTGTCCGTTTGTCCGTCCATCCGCCCTTGCTAACCCCCAGTCAGTCAGTCTCCTTTCTCCTCTCTCTCCTGCTGCCGCTTTCAATTCTGCAGAAACTGCCGTCTTGCAATCCCACTTCTCCGCATACCCATTCTTTCCACTACACCGGCCGCTCCATCCGCTCCGTCCCTATCCTCTTCATCCTTATCATCATCATCTTTTTCTTCTTCTTCCCTCCCTTCCCCCTCGTTGTCGACCTCGTCAGCTTCGTCGTCTCCGTTACCATCCTTCCTATTCTCTTTGCCATCCCCGCTACGTCCAAGATTCACATTGGCCGCTGCGTCACCATTGATTCCTAAGTCTTTCGTCCGGGCATTGTCTGCCACAGAATTGTGCCCTTTCTCCGACTCTAACTCGAAATCCAAGCCCGAATCCGACTCAACGTTCGTTTCGGGCCAAAAGCCATCATCCACATCATCCCTGAGCTCGTCGATATCCACTGTCGTTGACACACAAATGGGCCTTGGCAAGGGCGATGCCGTTGGTGGTGCCGTTGATGCAACGGGTCGAGTCATCATAGCCCGAGAGTGCTGTCTGTCGATAAAGTTCTGAAAAGATTGGATCACATCTTGTATTTCCATCAGGAAAATCTTTTGGGTCTCCGGGTTGCTGCCCAAATGCAGGCCAACAACCTTGCGAGAAGCTAAACGGATGTACGATGCTCCTGAATTCCCGGGAGCTGTAACGCCGTGCCCATTTTGCAAGCAAAAGATAAACCCTTGCATCAGAAGAACCCGCTTACCACGCCCAACAGCTTTTTCTTTCAGAAACTTTTCAGGTACCATGAGCGGGGACAGTGGCCCAAAGGTCCGTTTTCTCGTGATGCCAGTAGACGAGACAAAGTGGTCCACCGGAATGCGATCTCCGCCCCGGCGCATTCTCCAATCCTTTTCAATATCTTCACAAATCGCTGTCAAACTTCCGCATTCCGTTTCCATCTGCATGCCATAGACAGCCTATTCAAACTCAATCAGCAGAGGATAGTTTCAATACTGGAAAAGTATCTCATAATGCTTCCGATAAAACAGAAGTCATTCGCGAAAAAAACTCCCAGGTAAAACTGTCTTTCTGTTCACAAGAAAGACGTGTTAGTCACCGATAAAGAAGCCACTCATTAGAACATTCTGTCCGTCAACATACCACACCCGAGATTTTAAGTTTGCCTCCAGTCTTAAACATGGTATAACGCATCTCCGGTAAGATGGTCAGGATACTGACATCGATAATCTTCGTGTTGATCCGTGTTTCTGCGGGCCAATATTGTACAGTTTCCTTCGTCTGTTCACTTGCTCTGGTAATGAAGTCGATATACCAAAAGTGGGTGGGCCCAAAAAACTTGCACCACAAGGCTTTTGGTGTTATGTTTGGAGCGTCGTTTTTTATTCTGACTTTCGATGATCCCCTTTCGAACATGGCCGACATTACCTTTATGGAACTCGCGGCGGCGTCCGCCCGGTAACTTCGCCAGCGACTCCACGCCGTGGCGGCACGCAAACATGAATGGCGAGCCATTATGCACCCCGTATAAATGTCCGATATATTTTGCGTCGCCCATGTCGAGTTTTGCCATATGTAGTGGTAATGAAAGGATGCCTTTGGTCTTACCAGTAGAATCTTTCCTCAACTTATCCTGGGGCTTCTTCAAACGGCATTCTAGGCGCGATCTTGAATCGAGCACATCTTGAGACCCATTCCGCGGTTTCTAACTCACATCAGTCTTACGAGCTGGATGGCCCAACGGTCGAATTCTGTTCCGCAAATGAGCTTTGTTTCGCTCTTGGTGTGTTGCAAGTCCCGCCTCTTCACAATCTTTCTCTTGCTCATCAATCCGTCGCGCAACTTCACGGTTCCGCTTAGCGTCCAACCCCAAACGTTCAATGCGTGGCAAGCTGAGCATCTCGTGTTTGAAGTCCGCTCAAGCTTATACTGGGTGCCGCATTTCAGTGACGGTGGAGCGTACAATGGATTCTTCAGCTTTATTTTTGCTTGTTCAAGAAGGACCAAAGTAGTCATCTCCACATCTCTTACGCCGTTCTGGCGCAAAATATTCTTAGCTGAGTCAATGACTCAATGGACATCTTCAAGCGTAATGTCCCTTCCGACGTATATCTGGAGAACACGCAGGGTTGGAGTGTAGCCTTCGAGATCAAGACCAACAATCTTTTCCTTGAGGCAAAATTCTCCATGGGTGCTGGCCGTCTCAAACATCTCAGTGACGGTTGGTTGGATATCAGCCACCTCAACGAAGTGCTATATCCGTAAAAGTCGCGAGGACGCATCGGCTTGGGCGCAGTGGAACAATAGTCCCGTTATCGTTGTATGACGGGGGGTTTAGAACCTTGCCGGTATAGTATCGTGTCCAGCATTTGTGTCCTGTCTTTATAAAATACTTGGAGCAATATTTCCATCCATCGACTGGTACGGGGTCGATGAAGAGCATAATATTGGCTCTTACTCCAAATCTAGCCCCATTGGTGTCAGTATTCACACCTTGAGTAAACACTAAGAACTATATTTATGTACTTACTCTTCCAGAACTTTCGGATCTTTTGAAAGAACCTGGGCTACTTTGACTTTGTCAAGGCATTCAGTGCACATAATGTACAGGCACCTGGTATAGTTGGTATTCTTCTTCAGTCTAGTCCACTCATCGCAAATGAAGAACACTGAACACTCCCCGATTCTGAGTACAGTCTCAAACAGCATGTCCATTGGTAGAAGTGAAGGGTTTCAATCTCAGCTGTAAAATATGGGGGTATCAGAAGGCTCAAATGCCTCACAGAACCTCACAGAAGTTTCATGTGATGAGAAGTAGTGGATTATGACAATGTATGGCAGGCAAAACAGAAACATATCCAACATTAGCTTCAGCTCAAAGCTCACTACAAGGGATTTTGATGATCCACTCTGAATAATCCTCATTGGCTCAAGTTAATATGGTCAGTTGATCATATTCATTGATCAGCAGGGCTGTCTTGGTCTCACAGATTTTGATTAATACATATTCTGTAGTGCACAGTGGCATCATAGTCTTAGGCATAGTCTTAGATGCTTTTTTTGGGGTACTTGACAGGCATAGACTGACTTTGTGCACAATGATTTGTTGTTCAAAAGATTGGACTGGTCATTCAGAGGGTCTGGTTCAATGGTCATATCAGGTCTTAATGATGTAAGAATCAAATTGATGAAATAAAGTGAAACAACTCATTCAAAAGATGAGATACGGCAATCTATAGCTTGGTTGATAGAATGACAGAAACAATTGATAATCCAGATTGTGATGATTAGACAGCAGGAAAACTGATTAGAATATGGGAACAATATATATTTTATACCAGCCTTCTCCAATTTCCTAATGGCAAAAAGCTTTGCAAGTTGGCAGCCTAGAATAGGCTGGAGCACTGAATCTGGAAGGTTGTGGCCCCAGGGTTTGACTTATAATACCAATCCTAACTTTTGACCAATCATATTAAATGTTCACTACTTAGGACATGTCTAGCACTGGTCTAGCAAAAGGCCATGTGCAGTTAGTCAAAACCCCTATAGACAACTCACCATGGTGTAGTTGTAATTGCAAAGAGATTGCCATCAGAAGGTTGCCGACTTGACCTTGGTTGGTGAGAGCATTTTCCTTATTCAAAAATTGGAATTGACCATGATTGGGGTTAGGGTATGGTTTTTTTGTTTGTTGGATACTATTCCAGCGAAGCAAATAATAGGATTTTAGTCCAGTATATTGAATTTGTAAGACTGCGCTTTTTGTCAAAACGATGCATATAATTCTATCATAGTCCATCTCGGGTTGAATTTATTCCCAAACAACAGGGACTTGCTGTTTGCTGAAAAACTTGATAGTTTTCGGTGCATATGCTTCAATGAAGTCAACCCATTACCATATAATTTACCCAAGCTGCCCTGTATTGTATCTCTACTACAAGTTTTGCTTGTAACACATTGCTGATAAGAAGCGCTTTCTGATGGATCTGAATTTTCGTACCGTTAGTTTGTTGATAACTACTTCCGAGTGATTATACATGCAGGTATGAAAATGACGATACTAAATATCACAAGGTGTCACAACACTCGGATGAGTGAAACGATTGTTTCTATCCGTTGGTGCGTGCGTGGCTGGCTTTGTT
This sequence comes from Ambrosiella beaveri, assembly GCA_030294605.1. Taxonomy (NCBI): domain Eukaryota; kingdom Fungi; phylum Ascomycota; class Sordariomycetes; order Microascales; family Ceratocystidaceae; genus Ambrosiella; species Ambrosiella beaveri. The sequence goes on from JARQWA010000014.1 coordinate 88,694, forward strand.
CAGTGACGCAGAGAAGCTGAAATATGATGTGCAAGGGGCTCATTGCGCAAGCATGTAAATGAGATTTGGGATCCCAGAGCAACACAAATATGTATGGGGGTAGTTATCGAGGTAACATTCTGCAAGGCAATGCTACTCATGAAGCCATAGTGACGAGGTACTAACGGGGGCATAATTTCTGGTGATGCAGATTACAGCATCACATCAACTCGTTATGAGCAATTGCGAGAATGGATACATTCGGTGAATAAGGCTACATTGAAGGCATCGACGTGCTGCACATATAAATAGCCTCAGAACACAACATGAACGCCCCTTGCAACATCAGCTCTAGAACTCAAATTATAAGCACTTGAAAACATAGCGTTTTGAGCCTATGATGTCATTTTTTCCTGTTTATCCCAGGGCTGTGATCTGGAAAAATACAAAAAATATAAGTTCAAAACTCATAATTTCAGCATTTTCTATAAATTCAACCAAAACTGATATTACAAAATAATGACTATATTTGGATTCCCCACCAAATTCTTTATTAGATATATTTTTGTTGGTTTTCCCCTCTAGACTATTTTGTTGATGATAGTAAACATATTTTGCAGTGTAAGTATATAACAAGATAGGATTTCCTTCCAAGAAGCCTCTTGTATTCATCATCTTCAACAACCAACATCACTTCATACTTTAACCTCTCCTACTTCACTAACTATACCTATATCCGCAATGTTCGGCTTCGGCGATGTAAGTCCTTACCCACTCTACATCACTCCTTCCTATCATCGACACAATCTCCTGACATTTCCTCCTTTCAGTCCAACAACGACAACAACAACTATCGCAACCGCGACTCGGATCGCGACTCAAATTGCGGTAACTCCTCTGGCTCCAGTCATGACTGCAGAGATGACTACTAAGGCAGATTTTGATACAATGTGCTGCTTGTTATTGAGTGTTTGCCGATATTATCAAATTAAATGACTCTTATATATTGTTATGAAATGAATATATTTTCTCCAATAAAATAAAATAAACTAGCTATGCAATTCCAAGTGATGTCATAAGTATGTAAATGCTTCAGCTCCCCAATCCCTTATTCCTCCTTCACTTTGTTCTTCCAAACCCTAACTAACACCACACCCTGCGTCAACATCCCCTCACTATCCAACAAATGCACCCACCCCCATCCCTCCCTCACCCTATCCAACCTAACCGCCGCCCACGCCGCCAAATCATCCGTCCCAATCTCATTATCCCGCACCGTAAACCGCAAAAACGTCAACTCCTCCACCACCCCCTTAACTTCCTTAAACTCCAACTCCTGCCCCTCAAAGTCCGCCTCGCTACCCTTCTTGGTCTCAGTGCGCACCTTGTACGAGGCTTCGTGGAGCGAGTCATCGTCGGAAATGGAAATGCCCATTGACGCACGCTCTTCGGGGGTTTCGGCGTGCAGTTCGATCTTGATGTAGGGCTTGAACCCCTTGTCGGATTTGTCGCCGGGGGGCAGCGGGATGTTTTGGGCGCCGTAGATTTGGAGGCGGAAATCGTAGGTGTAGCGTGTGAGGGGTTCCATTTGGGTTCCCGGACCCTTGGAGCGGTAACCTTGTGCATCATTGTTAGTTAGTATTGTGTATGGTAGTCTGTAAAAGTCTTGGCTGCAGCAACTTACCCGGTGGCTTCAAAATGTAACCCTCGGACCCAGCAAACATAGCCTCGTTCAACATCATGCCTTCATCCAAATTCTGCCAATTCAGCGCCACAACCTGGGCGCCCCGCCTCCAGCACATGCCCGGCTCCAGATTCCCCGAACGGATGCGCAAACCATGTGGATAAGTCCGCATCAAATAATTGGCATTGTGTGCCAACATCTCCTTCCCGTTCTTCTGGTGGTGCTCCGCAATCGCCTTCTCCGACAACGAAAAGATGTGCGTCGGCATTTGCGCCTCCTTCTGTTCCAGCCCCTTGAACGAAATGCCCCTGCACATGAATCCCAGGGTGCTCAGCTCCTGGATAATTTTGGACGGCTTTGCCTGTTTTCCTCCCGCCGCCGCCATTTCGCTCTCCTCCGCCGTCAGCTCCTCGGGAACCTCGGCCGCGCCCTCAACGACTGGCGGCGCATACTTGACCTTGACAATTAACTTGTTCCTCAAATTGCCCGGCGCCAGCAACTTGCTAGGTTCCTTCGCCGGCGGAGGCAGCAGCATATCGCCCCAGGTCTCCTTCATGATGTTGACCATGGCCTGTTGCTGCAGGGCGGAGCAGTGGACTTCGAGGGAGACGATAACCGGAAGGGTGCTGGTGACGAAGGCGGTTTCGGCGATGGCAGTGCAGACGTCGCGGAAGGAGATTTCTTTGGTAAATGTGTAGCCGTGAAGGACTCGGGGCTCGGGGAGGGGCGCAGGGATATCGGCCTCGGGGGCAGCAAGTTTGTCCCCTGAACGATGTCAGTGGGTTCTTCATTCATTGGCAGTGAGATGCAAGGGTTATGGGACAGAACTTACCGAGGGTCATATTTTCGGCTTGCTTGGTGACTTCGGTTTTATCTGACTTGAGAGTGGCAACCTTTTTGAGTTTACCCAAGAAACCGCCACTCTTTTCCTTCTTCTCGGTCTTCTTCTTGTGCTCGTCCACCCTCAACTTGTGGGCCCTCTCATCGTCATCATCACTACTGCTTACCGAACTCAAATCATCCGTATCCTCTCCATCCCACACGTCAATCTCCACACACCGACACCCTCTCAGCAGGACATTTCTATAAGCATCGACACTCGAATCACTCGACAGCTGGTTGCCCGTCAAGTACGTATTGTGACTCGAGCTCACAAAGTAACTCGCCAACGGCCAACTATAGTCCTCCTCCCGTCCCTTGTCCGTAATCGCCGCGTCAGGAGAGGCCATGTAAGTAAGGAACTCGGCAAAAGTTAACGAAGTCTTGCCGGCAAGGGAAGCGGGCACCTGGACGCCGGAGGAGGTGGTGAAGAAGCGGGCGATGGCTGCAGCGTCCCAGGTTTCGGCGGATTGGCCAGCATGGACGAAGATATTTTTGAGGTATTGCATGTTTGAGGGGGAGATGTAAGGCAGGGTGCGGGCCTTTTCACTGTGGCCGCCACCGGCTTGTTGGGTGGGATCGTGAAGGCCGCTCATTTTGGGGTGATGTTGTATGGGATTGAATGGGTGAAATGGGGGTCAATGAGAGAGAGAGAGAGGATATTGTCAAGAAGATATCTACAGAGAGCAATTGTTGAGAGTCTTGATGATTATGACAAAGAAAGATCAAAGGATCAAGAAACAAGGGAACATAAAATCATAATGAACCAAGGTTCCACTTACAAGACTTAATATACCCTCACCCCTCCCCATCGGTACCAAATGCCCAAATGCCCAACGTCATCCCCACCTTCAGTTCCCCTTGTCTCCCCCACCACAAACACCCACAACACCAATAGAAACTCACTGTAACGCATTGTGACCCCCTTGACTGCAGCAATCCGTAGCGCCTAAAAGAAATGCGTTTTCGACGGGATAACTGAGGGGCCCTGCTGTTAGGAAGAAATGCCAGGAAGCTGAATAAATTGCTATTTTTTCTAGCTTGGCTTCATGGTCGGAAAAAAAAAGAGGAAACGCGAGGAGGGCCTAAACGTGAGACGAAATTGTGGGGACGGTTTGCTGCGATGGAAACCCTGAGTGGGGTGTGTGATAACCCTAATGTGACGAATGGGGAAAAGGGTTTGCCGGATTGGGGGTGGAAACGAGAGGATTGCTGACCGACAATAGACAATAGCATTGTATCAAGATTATATATTTTCATCGGAGTATCATGGATGTATGTAGATGGTTACTATACATTCTGCTCAACAAATAAATCAAAATCAATATGCAACCTTATCCCCTTCATCCCCAAACTCTCAATCGCCAACCTCTCATCATCCTCCACCTTTTCCGACTCTTTCCTCTTCCCCTTCTTCCTCTTCTTCTCCAACCCCCCCAGAATCGCCAACCCCTCCATAGCCACCTCCTTACTCCAAACACATCGGTCCACCGCCCGCCAAAACACCTCTGCCACCCGCCTCCTCGCACTATTCTGCCCCGCCTCCAACCGAAGATACACCCGCCAGAACAAGGGCGAGTAGCCGCCCAGGCCGTCGACGGCGATGGCTTTCTCGACAGTGGCAAGCGCCGAGACTAGGGTGCCGTGGCGGAGTTCGTAGGAGAGGACGGCGAGGTGGGTGGAGGGTGGGGTGTCTGTAGTGGTGGTGGCGGTGTCGGTGAGGGCGAGGGCGGCGTGGAAGTGGGGCCGGAGGAGTGTGGTCGAATTGATGTGGGCGAGAGCATCGATGAGGAAGAGGTTATGGGGACATTGTTTGAGGAAGTCAACAATGTGGCTGTGAAGGAAGGTCCGTTGATAGGGGCCGCGGGCAGCGTAGTGCAGAAGAAGGGAGGTGCCGAAAGCTAGAAAATCCTTTTTATACCGTAGCCGGACGAGATCCGTCGTCATAGTATCCGGACACAGAGACATGAGGTGCGACAAGAGCAAGTCCATGGCTACTGCAATATTTCCCTGTTTCCAGTTCTGTGGCTGATCCCCGTGCTGCCCCGAAAGATATCCCAACAACACGGCAACCTTCCCCACCCCACTTGCCCCCCGCCAATCCCCGAGATCCCGCGCCCTCTCAAACATCCTCCGCAACATAGTCTCCATCTGTAATACTTTAGTCCCCGTGATTTGCTCCTGTTTCTCCTCTCCGGCTGCTGCATTGGCCTCTGGGTTCAGCAAAATGAACATCTTCTTCAGGGCCTCGATGGGGCCTTCCTGGGACATCTCGAGCCAAATGAAGCCGATGGTGACGTCAGTAACGGATGGTTTTGAACTGGCCGTGCTGGGAATGCGAGATGACGACGTGAGGATCTCCCGGGCGCGGACCGGATTTTTGTTGCAGGTCTCGAGGGCAGCGTATAGGTGGTAAAGTTCGGTGTTCTGGTTTGCGGTGCGCAGTTGTGCCCGGGCGTGAACTTGGAGATTCTCCCGATGGATAAGAGCGCCCAGTGTCATGATGTACCCTGATAGATTCGGATACTTAGCAATCTCGATGCACTGGGCCAGTTGTGTCAAGGTCATCAGCAGCCACTTAAGACACACCGGGCTCAACGATACCATCGGCGCCGACGGCGCAAGAGACCGGATGAGCTGCCACGCATATTCCGGAACCATACCCGGCACCACCGACAAATCCACAACCCAATTTGTAACAGTCTGTCCCGCAATCACGTGGTTAATCGTCGGAAGCACCGGCTGCAAAACCATCTCCGTCTGTGCATTGGTGATCCACTGAGACGACCCGAAGCACACAGGCAAATGGCAAAAGATCAAGAGGCTGTCGATAATTTGCTCGCAGACCATGGGAAATACATCCCACGGCACGAATAGCAACATTCCCTCCAGATCACCGGCCATTACAATGCGGAACGGGTCATCTCGCGGCTCATCGTCCAGCGTCCGCGCCGGCATCTTGCACTCGGCAGCAACCTTTGCTTCCCTCTCAACCCAAGCCTCGCAGATGTCTCGAGAAGCATCATACACAAACTCCTCCGGTTTCCGCTCAATACCATCGGGAGCCAGTTCGATGCCTCTGGCATCATAGAACGCCGACCAGCCCTTAGCCCCCGGTTCGCCGATGCGGTACACCTCCGATTCCCAAAAGTCGGTGAACGCCTCAAGCAGTTCATCGTCCGTCATTGTAGACACAAAGACATCCGGGCGCCGGAAGTTAGCCTCGAGAAACGTTTGCCATGCGGCAACTGCCAATTCCCGGAATCCTGTCTCCTGCAGATAGCGCGTCAGCCTTAAGAAAATTTGAATGATCTCCTGCCAGCACTCCTCTTTGGCATCCCCGTCAACTGACCGTGCCAATACCAACAGATGCCTTATGCGATCAACGTGTAACTTCTTGACAGCATCAACCTGAAAGTCCTGCGCCTCTGTCATTTCATACTCAACAGCGGCCGCCCAGACCAGATAACTGTTCCCAAACTTCCGGTTGCGGATCTCAGCCAACTTCTTTCGGCCCTTATCGGGCGTATAAAGATGCCGTAGTAAAGCGATATTCCAAACCATCAGACCTTCCATGTGTTTCTGGTCAGTGCAGTGTTTGCTGGCGCGGTGGATCATGGACATCCTGACCTCGGAAGTCGTCTTAAGTTCCGTCACCGTCGGGACGCCCGAGGAGTGCAGCTGTGTTTGCAGGTCGATGAGCTGGATCCAGGAACCAGTATCTGCTGGGTCTTCGATGACTTTTCGGTGAAGAATTTGGGCTCTTTGTTCGGCTGACAGGATACCGCTGGTCCCTTCAAGTGCCGGCAGGGCCTTTACCACGGAATCCACCCCGCCCATCTCGAAGTCGTCATCACTCTCGCTCTCTGAATAATACCTTGCCTTTGCCTTGCCCTCAATCGACCTGAAATCCGGCCCATCATCATCACTCTCCTCAAAGACCCCCCTCTTCCTCTTCTTCCCCACCAAAATGACATCACCTAATTCCTCACCGCCATCTCTGCTTTTGAGCAATCGGGTAACTCCATACGTTAGCCTTTTGTCTCTCAAAGGTGGCCGCCCCAAGAACTCTCCCGGCTTCAACAAACTGAACTCTTCCCTCGGTCCATCCCGGTGGACCACCAACTTGTCGAATGATCCCAAAAGGTACCGCCGAGGCTCCCGTTTGAAATCGGGAATTGCATATCTGTTAATCCCATACCGGAGAACCGACGGGTCTCCCCTTGTATCGATATAAAAGAGATCTGTCGGGGTGATTCGTGGCTTGGGTGGCGGCGTGGCGGGTTGGACTCCTCGGGATTTCCGCGAGGAATCCCGATGCCTCTCGTCGCCACATCCTCTCGACCGACTGTGAGCTTCCCGCTCTTTTCTCCTTCTATGTTCTCTGTCTTCTCGCTCCCGATACGCCCTCACATCTCGATCTCGATCTCTGCGCCGCTTGCTCGATCGGTCTCTATCCCGTCGACGATGCTCGCGAGGCCGGTTTTGTTTCCTATTGTGATCCCGTTCCTTGTCGCCATCTCTGGAGCGATCCCGTGACCTATCTTTGTTCCTCGATCTAGATTCTTTGTCGGCCGGTACCTGTACCTTTGGTCGAAACGACGCAAACTTGGGTACCGTGATCACTGGCGTCTCATCGTCCTCCATCATCATAAACAAGATCCGAGATCCAGCCACTTACAGTAGCCCAATTGGTTCAAATCGTAAATAATTAAAAAAAGCAAAGACAAAAAAATAGCACAATTTTCCGGCAAAAATCCAGCCTTCGGTCCTTTCCCTTCTCGCCTTGGTTGCAAAGACGTTGAGAGCAGTTTCAATCGTACGGCTCAGCACGGAAACAAAAAAAGCCCACTGACTACGACACGACAATCAGACGGCTCCGGCCAATCAAAAGAGGGGACACGGAGGCCTGGGGTTGTTTGTCGGTGGGCGAGTGGGACTGTGCTTAAGCTGGGATGAAACGCGGAGGGGGCTGGGGGCGATTGGAAAGAAAAAGTGGTAGGGCAGAGTGGCGAGACAGGATGGAAAGTGTTTGTAAATAATGTGTATTGTTGACAAAGACTTGTTGGATGAGATGAGGGTGGTGATAAAAGTGATGAGATGATGGGTGTAGTGATGGCATGTCGTCGGCAGTGGATGCCGTTGTGCTACCAAATTTGGATTAGGACATTGCACGTACAGTGCAGCGCATTGCGACTACAGTGTGTATCACGGTTTTACACTGTTACAAATACCGTGAAATTGGCATTCAGGGTTAATGGTCATAATTAGGGTCGCGGGTGTGATCTGCATTAGGAAATTAATCAATCTACTAAACCATTAGAATGGCAATGTATGAAACATTGAACACCAGTCTGTCGGCCCGTATCCAGAAACGTTTACCAAATAAAACCACAAAAAGTAAATATTTACAAATCCTCAGACCTAAGGGATTCAAGGCTAAGGTGAGGCGTTCAAAGACTCTGGTTCAGCCCTCTCCAAATGATACTATCTTATGCCCACGATCTCGAATCATCTTGAATATTGCCCAAGATTCCCTATCTACCGGGCTCACTAATCGTGGCGACTCAGTCGGCTGATGTAATTGAGGAGGATGGATGCTTGTATATGATGTAACGCTATGTGATGATGGCAGGCGGGTGTCAATCATCGAGGACGTCATGCTAAATTTGTGTGTCGGCATTTTACGTTGTTGATAGTGAGAACTTGGTGGACAAAGTAAACAATAAATCGACTTTTTTAAACAAAACAAAAAACATGTAAAGGGTCTCTAGATGTTGTCTAACATAAAGGTTGACAGTGTCTATGGTTATCCCGTCCTGCGCCGCACCCTGTTGGTCGGAGCGGCCGTGATGTCCTGTTTCGGAATGCTATCCACTAAACTTCGTTGTTCCAAGGCCCTGAAAAAAACAGACAACATGGGTTGTGGTACATACTATAAAGATGTTTCTGTTTTTTTTTTTTGCAACCAAGACAGGCTTTTCGAGAATTAGATATCGCAGGTTAGTTGGTCTTTTGCGAGGTCAAGGATGTCACATGAGATGGAGGAAACGTGGATATTTCGGGCGAGATGAAAGAAGGGCTATCGATATGTAGCTTGGGTGGATGCTGTCACTGTCAAGTTGAGGGATGAACATTCCAGAGGTAAGTCTTTTCGGGGGAGGGGGGGGGGTTTGGGGAATAGTCAGGGACGTTGGATCTGACACCAGAAGCCTACCCGGTTTTTGTAAATGATTGGCCACATGCCATGAGTCAATGACTACATGATGCGAGACTAGATAGATATTGTGATTGATGGTGTTGCTATATACATGCATCGATGAAGCACACACACTTTGAGCATCTCGTGATAACCGACACATCCAGTGTGTGTAAGCACATATCTCGTCCTACCTGCCTTTCCCACCAGAAATCTCAATTCCACACAGAAATAACCCCAGCGCATCATTCCATCTCCCACCTCAATCAGGAAATCACCAAAGACCAGCTCGGCGTTACAATCCAGCAGGCCCTTCTTTTTTTTTTTGCAGCATCGTGGTGTTTTAGGTCAGACCAGCCAGCAACCGCAGCTGGGTCCTTGCTTCATTTGGTTCATGGGCAAGTTTGGGTTTGGAAGGAAGCGTTGTTGTCACCTTTTTTTCCAGACAGAGGTGAATTACCAGGTTCACGGCAAAACGAAAGGTACTTGTAAAAATCACAAAAAATGAGCCCATGCCAGTGAGAGTAAAGACCTACAACTTCATCAACATCAATACTCACAAGATGCAATGAATACTATTGAATTGTTCTAGATTTGTAGATTCTTATGCTATTATTTGTATCATATTGTCTTTACTGGGTCTTGAATTATAACCATTTGAAAACCTAGCATTTTGAGTCTATGACATCATTTTTCTTACTTGTGCCAGGGTTTTTAAACTTTGAAAAAATTGAAGTCCAAAAATACTAACTTAAATGTTTTTTTTATATAAAATCAACAAATATAGATATTACAAAATGGTAACTATATTTAAATTCCTTGCTATATACTCTATTATACTTATATATATATGATTTTTTTTTTGGGGTTGAATTATTTAATTGGTGATATCTGACATCATAGAATTTTCAAATGACAGTGCACTGTAACAGAGACCAGGGCTGGTTTTTGCTGGTTTTTACAAGTATATTTTGTTTTGCTGTGCACCTAGTAATTCCAGACAGCAAGCAAGGTCGTGGGTTATTTCCCGTGGAATCTGTGGATTCAAAACCCGCCATATCCTAAAATTATTTTTTCGCCCTCCCAGAAATCTCGTGCTTCTGTGATTCTTGGCTTTGTTGATTGTTTGATAGTTTTTGTGTGTAGGTTTATTCTTTTATCTACTGACATTGCGAGATTGACTGCTACGACGCCGTGCTTTTGACCTCCTTTCATTCCATTATTTTTTGTTTTTCATTTCTTATTTTTCTGCATTACATTTCGTTCCTTATATCTTTGATACTTTTTCACTATACTATTCTCTACTATTTGCTTGATCATACTTTTAGCCACGCGCTTGAAGCCTATCGCTGCGGATCACCGACGACGACTAATCGATTTTCTAATATCACACTTACACAATAACCGCTGTCACACGATCATATACATCGTGGCATAATTTTTGACCATCTACTTACTGTCCAACTGTTCACCACGATCGACGGTCAAAGTCTTCAGCTCTCTGGTTCAGATACGCCATCGACCGCGGATCTCGCAGCTCGCAACCCTCATATCCAGCTCTATATATACAGACCGCATACCGCAAACATGAGCAATTCAGACTCAAAAAAAGCCCCGCAGGCTTCTTCCCACCCTCCTCGAATTACCTTTCAGCTCCCCGATGCTTCCAGACCCACCTCCAGACCCCCGCTTTCCTCAAGATTACAACCACGGCCCTACCCGGCACCGGTGCCGGGCCATAAGCCCAGTCTTTTTGCATTGAATACTAATGTTGGAGAGTCCGGGACTGACGAGAATACTCCTCTGATCAATAAAGGCCGCGGCCGCATCCGTATCCACCAGGGAAACGCCACTCCATACCCCGGTATCCAGTCGCAACCCAACTGGGAACAGATGACCTCACATGGTAAGATTGCGCAATTTACCATACTGGTCATCCATGTTCTTTGCATTTTGTGCAACATGAAGTGACCTCGGCGAGACTTTTTGCTAACAGTCTCTAAACAGGTACCCTTCCGATTCCGCAGAGACCGAGAATCCATGATCGCCAGCTTTCATGGGGTGAAAGACTGACCAAGGCGTTGACAGAGCGCCAACAAAACGACTACAAGCGTGCCAACCAGGCCGACGAGCGTGTATGGTACGATCAGTTCACTTCGACTGATTGGGTTCGCGATAGCATTAAGGATGCCTATCGCGTGAAGGACCTTCACGCCCGCAAGGGTCTGGCGGGGCGCATTTACCGGGTTTATGATGCTTCCCAGGGATGGATTCTTTCAGCAGTATGTGGCATGTTGGTTGCGTTGTTTGCGTATGTCATTGACGTCAGCGAGGCGGTCATCTTTGACTGGAAGACGGGGTATTGCAGTACTCATTGGTACTATAGTCAGCCGCAGTGCTGCCATCGCTTTTCAGAGACTTGCGACGTTTGGCGTCCGTGGAGTGAGGTTCTGAACCACAATGCGATTGGCACCGACTGGACAGAGTACATTGTCTACATTTCTCTGGTTATCTTGTTTGCCGCTATCGCCTGTATCATCACCCTCATTACCAAGACCGTCATCCCCTCTGCCTACCATCTCGCCACCCTCGACGAAAACCTTGCTGCCGAGGAGGTCCCCATGCCGAACCACACCGACAACGCCGGCGAAGGTTCCTCTTCTCCCCCCGGTGTCAAGGCCGAGCCCCAGTCGCCCCTCCCGCCTATGGTTTATTACTCTGCTGCGGGCAGTGGTGTTGCCGAGGTCCGTGTCATTCTGAGCGGCTTTGTTCTTCACGGTTTCCTTGGTCTGCGCACGCTGCTGATTAAGACGGCAGCTTTAATTCCTAGTGTTGCTTCTGGTCTCAGCGTTGGAAAGGAGGGACCGTATGTGCACATTGCTACTTGCATTGGTAACATTGTCTGTCGGTTGTTCCCCAAGTACGACCAGAACGATGCTAAGCGTCGTGAGGCCTTGTCTGCCGCTGCCGCCGCCGGTGTCGTTGTTGCGTTTGGTGCCCCGCTTGGTGGTGTCCTGTTTGGTTTGGAGGAGGTTTCCTACTTCTTTCCGGCCAAGACCCTATTCCGTACTTTCTTCTGCTGCATTGTTGCCGCGCTGTCGCTCAAGTTCCTGAACCCTTATGGCACTTCCAAGATTGTGTTGTTCCAGGTCAAGTATGCGCTTGATTGGCAGTACTTTGAAATTGCCAGCTTCATCTTCGTGGGTATCCTAGGCGGTGCCCTCGGTGCGCTGTTCATCAAGGCATCTAAGCACTGGGCCAAGTCGTTCCGTCGCATTGGGGTCATCAAGGCTTTCCCCCTAGTCGAGGTTGTCCTTGTGGCTTTGATTACTGGTATTATGAACTATTGGAACATTTATACTCGTCTGCCTGTTTCGGAGCTTGTGTACCAGTTGGCGTCTCCTTGTGTTGATAGTGATGATGATAGCGGTCTTTGTCCTAAGGTGGTCGGCGAGATCGGTCCCATCATGTTTAACCTGTTTACTGCGCTGCTGATCAAGGGTTTCTTGACTGTAATTACCTTTGGTATTGTAAGTTGTTTGATGTGTTCTCATCTTATAATGTAGATTCTAATCTTGTTTTAGAAAATCCCTGCTGGTATATACGTCCCCTCCATGGTGGTCGGTGCTCTTTTCGGTCGTATGATTGGTCACATCACTCAGTGGATGGTTCTTAACTGGCCCGAATTCGGCATGTGGTCTCAATGCGCCGGTAGATCCCCCGTTGGCTGCATTGAGCCCGGTGTTTACGGATTGATCGGTGCCGGCTCTATGATGTGCGGTATGACTCGTCTGTCAGTCACCCTGGCTGTCATCCTCTTCGAACTTACCGGTAGTCTCGACTACGTCCTTCCGTTCTCCCTGGCGATTCTTGTTTCAAAGTGGACCGCCGACGCGATCGAACCCAAAAGTATCTATGTAAGTGTTGTGATACCACGTCCGGCTCCTGCTTCTGCGAAGAACAATGGTGTACCAACAAAAGCCATGTAACTGTAGGATCTCTTGACGGCCATGAACTCGTATCCGTTCCTCGACAACAAGCACAAGCCCGTCTTCACCGGTGAACTTGCGCAAATCATCCCGCCCATCCGCCAATGGCGCATCATCAACATCACCAGCTCGCCCGTCGTCCCCGCCAAGACGCTCCGCCACAAACTCGAACTCTTGCACCGCGCCGGTGAACTCGATGGCGGCCTCCCCGTCGTCCGTGACGAGGTGCTCGTTGGGTTGATCCCGGCGCCCGATTTGGAGTATGCGCTGGATAACTTGGACGACGAGGAAAACTCAATGTGCTTGATGACCAAGGTGATGGAAATTGAGGATTCGGACGACGAGGAGTATGAGGATCCCACGGACTTTACGCAGTACATTGATCCTGCGCCGGTGGCGTTGGACATTCAGAGTCCGATGGATTTGGTGTATGAGTGTTTTGTCAAGTTAGGGTTGCGGTATGTGTGTGTGCTCAAGAACGGCAAGTATGCCGGAATGGTAAGTTAGGCCGAGAGGGGGAGGGGCAATATGTGACAGGGCTTTTTGCTGACATTTTTTTTGTATGACAGACGCACAAGAAGACGTTTGCCAAGTATATGCGCGAGCTTCTTACCGAACAGGGACATTGAGTTTCTGTTCCTCGATAGAGAGAAAAAAGGGAAATTAGGCGAGATGAGGTGAGGTGAAGTGGAGGGTTTGATGTTTGTGTATTTCATTTTTGCTCAGCGACGTGTATATTTTTGATCTTTGCGCATTTTTCCTTTGTTTTTTATTTTTTTATTTTTTGATATTTTTGGTGATATCTTGTAGTTACTTGATATCCTCTGTTTTTCGTTCTTTGGCATTTACATTCATTCATCCGAGGCATTCTTAGCTGGGCTGGGGTTCTTTACTTGTTTCAATATATATTCACAATGATTTTCTTACGAATTGTGTTTTTGATCTTGATGATTGTTTGACAGTGGAGTTGATACCGTGATTCTCCGTTTTCGTTGGTGACTTGTCGTGGATGGAGTGCAGTGAGGACCTGGGTGGTTTGCATCATGCAGGCGATATAGAGGAATCGTTACAGTGGGATGCCGGGGAGATTCCTTTATCTGGCTTATCTGGACGAGGGGGATAAGTTGATAAGATGGGCGGTGGTTCTTATCGTGATATCACGGGGTTCCTGTTGATATGGGGGGAGTTAAATAGAGGAGGGATTGGCGGATTGATTGTTTTGCTGGATTGGGGAAAGAATTGGGTGAGGAGTTGATTGATGGTCATGATGATTCCGTGGGACATTATAACGGGTGATCATTTTGGCGTGGTTTAAAGGAAGGCATACTATGCTACGTTCTAGCGAAAAGAAACATCATGTAAAAAGAAACCGTTGGAGTACCGGCCGGCTATGCGCCGGTCGCATAGGTACCCCGACCTTTGCATACCCGCCCGCATCAGTCATCACCACGCATCGGCTACTGAGTCCTCCCTCCCCTGAGAAACAGTTTCCCTTTTCTTTGCACATGTCCCAACAGCTTCTCTCTAACCAACAAGACGCACAATGCAGTGCATACACTTGAGAAAAGTGAGATACAAAAACAATGTTGCCGACAACGGCAGTTTGTATGAATGTTCGTCGGCGTTGGCTGGCGCGGGAGGAAGAAGAAAGAAGGAGGGGAGGTTTCCCCGATGGTATTGGAGGATTGGAGGAAGGTGGGGTGTTTACATGAATATATAAAAAATATATAAAATGGTGGGAATTAATATGCAGGGATTGTTGACATTGTTGATGTGACGGGAAATTTCCCTTTTTGAGGAAAGAATTGGAGAAGTATTATCAGATACAAGTGATGCAGAAAACCATCGCATTTTTATAAATACCACATCACATTTCGATTCCCCTCCATTTTCTGACCTGATCTCCCCAGGTGTCTTTTTTATTTTTTATTTTTCAATTCCCCCCCTTGACCTGCTAGAAAATCCACAACCCCCTCCCACGCACCCACCATGCACTCCCTCCGCCGCGCCGGCCTCCGCGCCGGCCGCTTACCCGCCATTCCCTCCCGCTCCCTCGCATCCTCGGCAGCATCTCCCGCCAAGCCTTTATTCTCCGGGGAGCCTTCTGGTCCCGCTGTCAAAACGGGGTTTCCGGGGCCCAAGTCGAAGGCGGTAATTAAGCAGTTGACTGAGGTTTTCGACACGCGGGCAATTAACACGTTGTGTGATTATGATGCTAGCAAGGGGAATTACTTGGTGGATCATGATGGGAATACGTACTTGGATGTGTAAGTCAACTTCGACAATACTCCATGACCAGCACAATAAAGATCACCGACATACTGACACTTCGGCCCTTCTCCCTCAAAGCTACTCCCAAATTGCCTCCATCGCTATCGGCTACAACAACCCCGCCCTCGCCAAAGCCGCCGCCTCCCCCGAAATGATCTCCGCCATCATCAACCGCCCCGCCCTCGGCAACTTCCCCCCCGCCAACTGGCACCACGTCCTCACCACCTCCCTCCTCCGCGCCGCTCCAACCGGCCAAACCCAAGTCTTTACCGGCATGTCCGGCTCCGACGCCAATGAAACCGCCTACAAAGCCGCCTTCATGTACCGCCGGCAGCTGGAGCGCGGCGGGCCCGCCGCGCCATTTTCCCCCGAGGAGGAACGGAGCAGTATGGAGAATGCGGGGCCTGGATCCCCGCAGTTGAGCATTTTGTCGTTTAGACAAGGATTTCATGGGCGGTTGTTTGGCAGCTTGTCGACGACGAGGAGTAAGCCGATTCACAAGTTGGATATCCCCGCCTTCGACTGGCCGCAGGCGACGTTCCCGAAGCTCAAGTACCCGCTCGAGGAGTTTGCGACCGAGAACGCGGCGATTGAGAAACAGGCGCTTGATGAAATCGAACACCTCATCACTACCTACCACAACCCCGTCGCCGCCATCGTTGTCGAGCCTATTCAGTCTGAAGGCGGCGACAACCATGCGTCCCCTTCGTTCTTCCGGGCCCTCCGCAAACTGACCAAGAAACACAACATCCTTCTCATCGTCGATGAAGTGCAGACTGGCGTCGGGGCCACTGGGAAACTATGGGCACACGACCACTGGGGCCTGGAGGCCAGCAATGCCCCTGATCTTGTCACCTTCTCTAAGAAGGCGCAGGCCGCGGGTTACTTTTACCATGACCCGGCACTGCGGCCGAACAAACCGTACCGCCAGTTTAACACGTGGATGGGCGATCCGGTGAGGTCGCTGTTGTTCCGGGAGCTGTTTAACCAGATTGAGAAGCTGGATTTGGTGGAGAATACGAGGGTGACAGGCGAGTATTTGTATGGGCTGTTGGAGGACTTGGCCAAGAAGCACCCGGGGCACATCAACAGTCTGAGAGGAAAGGGTCAGGGGACCTTCATTGCGTTTGATACGCCAAAGAGAGACGAGTTCTTACTCAAGGCCAAGAGTCACGGAGTGAACATTGGAGGTTGCGGGACGGGGGCCGTCAGACTGAGACCGATGCTGATCTTCCAAAAGCACCATGCGGATATCTTGACGGACAAGATTGACAAGATTCTGAAAGATCTGAAATAGTAGAAGCTGCGAGGCGAAATAAGAATGACAAGAATAAATGATGCATTTTAAGATTAAGAAATACCATTTCTCTCTATCCAGACAGCTAGTGTACACAACGTAAACTACTCACCGTGCCATCCAAGTATTAGGACTCACAAGAAAAATACAAGACATTAAAAGAAATCGTCGCATAAATGGGTATCAGATAACATGTCGTCTCCGTCTCCGTCCACTTTTATATTCCTCCCCGCAACCTCACGCATCACCAGACCCTTCATCTTCATCCTCCCCCGGCTGTGGCCTCAAGGGTTTTGATCCGTAGTTACTGCCTCCATCACTCCTACTATTGGCTCCCCGACCACCCGCTCTGGCCCCTCTCGCACTTTGCCGTCTTGTCTTTGGCATAATAATCTCTTTGCTCCGCCTTGGCCCAATAGACGCACCGACAGGTGGCGGCGGCCCAGAAGCCTGTGTTGGTGGCCTAGGCTGGAGGCTGCGAGGGGCCCGCGGAACGGTCGCTATCAAGCCAGTGGGCTCCTTCCTCGGCCTCCCTCTCCGACGCCGAGCGACGGGGTTGACATCTTTTAGTGTAGCAATCGGTAGAGCGGTGGGGGATATTGAGTTTCCAGCGGATCCCCCATTCGTATCGGGCATCGGTGGTTGAATCACCAATCTTGACGGCAGTCCTTGCTCCATGTCAACCGGATGAGTAACCACAGAATGAATGACTGTGGTCGCAACCATCGGATGCCCTTCAGCCGACCGACCATTCATCCGCAAATCTTGATCATGTGGCGATATGGACACTTGTGGTGGCTGAGGTGGTACTCGGTGAACATCTGGCATGAGTGGTCTTGTCCATAACCTCGGTGCGTTTGATTCCGAAGGCGAAGGTTTTATGGCAGGGGACAATGCAGGGGTTGGCGTCTGTAAACTAGTTTTCATTTCGCTGTGATTGTACATCGTCGGTGTGGCCACCGGGGTAGGACTCCTTGTCGATCCGGACCCTGAGATATGACTGTGGCCATTAATCTGCGGAGGATATGATTCGGTACTTTGTTGAGTATAGCTTGAGCTCATGAGCATCTCTGGTCGACGTGGAATCGGCTGATGATGGTGAGCTCGGGGGCTTGAAGGCGTTCGTTGATGCTTAGTATAGACTTCGTTAGGCGCGTAGTGATGCGCTTCAGATCGTACCATATCAGGTGGCGGCGCGGATCCCGGCATTGGTGGCCGTTCAATAATGGCGTGAATGGGAGGGAGTGTAATCTGAGAAGAGTTAAGCGCCTGTTTCTTGATCGATGGGCTTTGCAGTGTTTCTGTGCTTCGGCGTTTATGGCTGCTGATGTCCATCGGAGGTAATACTCGGGGCTCCACGATAGGCAAATTAGGGTTGGTCGGCGAGGAATGTTCCGAGTAGTGAGCGATGGCCGCATACATCGGCCGTTGTTGTGGTCTCAAGATTGGTAGCATAAGTCCTCGCGCTTCTTCTCTCTGGCAACCTATGGCTAGTTAACAACATGCCAATAATCACCGTATCAGCATTTAACTTACCGTATGGTAAAGGTACCTGCTCAAAGACCTTTTCTGGGTCTTGAACATGTGCCATTATTAAATCAAACAAGACATTGATATTGACAGTGCTATGCTTCAGAACATCACAGCATAGTTGTCTTTGCCAGTTCTATCACGCAAGGGTTAGAAATATTTGCACCTTAGCAACAATTCACGATGATGAAAACTCACTTGAAGCGTTACATCAAGAACTGGGGTGGAGTAGGCTAATGTAGAATGGTTCGGCATATCGAGAGGGCTTGCCGGTCGCCCTTTAGTATGAATCGGGTTCATGGAGGAATAATCGGGAGATGGCGAGTCAATGACAGGCGTAAAAGGTAGATTTCGGGACCTGAACGGAAGATTCGAGATGGCCATTTGCTGGAATTAAGCTTTAGATAGACGATGGTAGACCCTCAAACACCAAACTTCAAAGTCTGGATATGGTGGATTCTGGGAGCCGAGAGTGTAACTGAGATGTCGTACTATATGCACAATTTCTTTATGGAACAGCAGCAGCAGGAAAATAGGACAAAGTAAACAGACTGATTGAAGCACACAAATGCGCCGTCCCGTCCAACCTTTCCTTGCTCAATGAAGAAGCATTTATGGATATCCAACCGTTTCAATAAAGACTGACACGCGGAGATGTTGCAGATGGGCAAATGTCGAGTAAACAGGGTAACGGTGGAGAAGAGGGCCAGTCTCAAGCGGAATGCCAGGAGGAAGGGTAACACACGGGAAATAAGTATAAAACACTTAGGCGAGGGAAAACAAAAGGAAAAGGTCACAAGCGTGCTCTGATTCGTCTTGGTAAACCGATTGCCTAATTCTGGTTCACGTTATAGTCCGCCTAATAGTGGAAGAGGATGGGTGTGTGAACGGCTGAATATGAATCGGGCAGACAAGGACCGAAAGGAGAGTGATGGTTGATGAGACGTGAAGGCAAGTTGAAGTATCCGTAAGCTTGTCAAGAAGACTGCTCAAGTGTGAGGGGCAGCAGAAACAGACAAGGTTCAAAGTCAAAAAGTAAGGAACAAAGACAAGGTATAATCGGGGGAGGGTCAAATGGCTTGGACTCGAGTGAAAAGAACAATGCAATGATTTTGGAGGTGAAGGCCCCCAGTCGTGGGACCAAGAAGTCAACAAGGGCGTGTAAGATAGCGAGGGGGTAGGAACAGCAAGTCTGTCATCTATAAATTTCTTTTACTCACAAACCCCAGCACCAAATGTATCTTTCTGCCACTTGATGACCGCTGAAAGAGATCTCAGAGGTAGTTCCCACGATCTCACAAACTGTCTATTCTAGTCCTGTGACAAGCAAATGTCTGGAGATGTATACAGGCTGTATGTGAATTGGCGTGGTAATATGTATGAGAAGGTATGGCAGACTGGATATAGTGTGGTGTGTGGGCACGGCAGGAGGACAGATACAGTGTCTAGTCAAAGCATACCAAAGCACTAAGACAGTGAAGCAAAGTAAAAGATTATGGAAATGGATGTGACGTGAGATATATCAACACGGCTTCTCCTCTTCAGTAACAAACCCACTGATTAGTCCAGACAAACAGACTCAAGATGGCAGTTGAGCAAGACGGCAAACGGGGGATAGACGGGCTGTGGTATTACCATGCCTACAGTGTTTCTGCAGAATCCAGCATGCACGATGCAAGTTAGCGTTTTGCTTCTAGAGAGCACCCCAACCGGTATCAACGAAATCAACAAAAAGGAAGGGGAGAGCGATGTGGCCAAGACAAGTTGAGACAAAGAAGTATAACAAATATGAAGCTTAAGAAAACTCCAGAGACCAGAGACTTGACAACAGGCAGACTGGAGAATCCCAAGCTCACCAGAAACCCGAGGGGAGAGGGGTGTGAGCGGAGTCTTGCTTTTATTCAGCAGGGTTGTCGAGAAGCTTTGTATGGCTGCCACCTGTGTGCTCTCTTGCTGGGTCAGTCCTAGGATCAACAGTGACTGACGATTGGCTGAGAACAAGTCGACCGGGATATGACCAGAACCAATCCCAGAGGGTGCCGCAGACAGAAGGAAGCAAGAAAGAGAAGAATGAGAGCGAGTAGACAAGGCACGGGGGTACAATGTACCGTTAGACAAGGTAATGGAGCGGGGGTGACTGTAGAAATGTAGAGATTGGGGGAGCTGTGGTAGACTTGCAGGTTTGCTGCAGATGATGAAGTAAAAGAAAATCAAAACAGCTAAAGATCCGGAATGCAGAAGATTATCAGCCAGTAAGCAGATAAATGAATACTTGCTTGGGCTTCCAAACGTTGGCCAATTGTTGAATTTGGGTTTGATATAAAGCGTTTGTCGCGGCAGCAGCTCGTCGGCGAGACATTTGCCCCAAAGACACGGAAACAAAACCCAATACAAACTCACTACCAGCTCAACTTTTGCACGCCGATGCGCAACCAGGCAAGGAGGCCACTGGTGATCGCACCAGAAACAAGCAAGTCGGAGGAGGTTCCGGTTCCAACGATTCAAGCCGTTAAGCTCTAGTCAAGGATATAGCGAGTTGAGAAATATTAAATCGCCACCAATGAAGTAACCCAAAAGAGCTAAACAAAGGGAGCTTCTGTAGATGGATTGCAGAAAGAGGAATAAAAGATTGTCCTAGCGCAGGGAACTAGCTTGTTCAATGTGACAGCTGAGCTTGGTCTAACGACGAACTGGTGAGTTTTACACGAGAATCGTGGGTCGCCGGAGTGGGGGGAATTTGGTGTTGATGGCGCCGGATAGTATTTGAGTCGTTATCGAGCCGGATGAAGTATAGGCGAAGTATATTTAGTGCTGAGATATAGGGTGGCAATTTAAGGCCAGAATAAAGTAAGATCCGCAAGATCGATTCAAAGCCACGAAGAACCAATATTTGGACCACAATAATGATAGAGTCGCCACGATATGATACATAGAAAGGACTGCATTATGAAGATGATATTAAGAAGATTAAACAAATTTTTTTTCCAGGTCGCCGACGCCAATGATGGCTAGTCTTTATAGAATAAAAGGTCTGGAGCAATTACTCGGGCTTGGTTTTTAGGTTCTTAAAGAAGGCGCGGGTAGAATCTATATAGATGGGCTTTAATTTCACACTCTAAGGGCAAGAGCTTACATTGAAAGGATGAAGATGGAAGCAGCCGCAACGCTAATGGAACCTGCAATGGCAACTTCCTGCGATAGCAATTGCGCTGCTTCACATTGCCCGTGTATTTAAATGCAATGTCATATGCAGCTGGTAATCTGATGGGTGCAGCGCATGCCGTTTTGGGCAAGCAGCATCTAAGTGTTTCTCGGTTCGACAAATCACGATCCGTTAGTTGATGGAAAGCATCTCTAAGGCCCAGAACGGGATGGTCGCAGGCTTGATAGCTGGGGTGTATAGCTAAACCTGCTTCTACGTGATTGACAAAGTATATAGACTTTTTTTTTTTTCAGATAATTTGTGTTTTGTGTGGTCACCGTCATATATTTTGAGGACACGCAGGGTGATGCGAATGTGGAAAACGACAGACACGCAAAACGAGTGGGTCGATGAGGACGACGGTCGAGAATTTACATTTCCAAGTC
The DNA here is from genome assembly GCA_030294605.1 of Ambrosiella beaveri. NCBI lineage: Eukaryota > Fungi > Ascomycota > Sordariomycetes > Microascales > Ceratocystidaceae > Ambrosiella > Ambrosiella beaveri. Next base: position 110,110 of record JARQWA010000014.1, read on the forward strand.
CAATCAATCATTGGTCTCTACGTGTCGTTGCAATGACTGAACTCATGATGCTCCTATATTGAATTCATGGTTACAGCTGATACCATGTCTCATTTGCCTCGTCCCTTTCACACCCACCAACACATACAACATACGAAATGATGACTGGTGTCTACCCACTCAACCAACAATAGCAACAACAACAATGCCAACAGTGGCAATGTTCAGTTTTGGATACATTTCCAAATACTTTTCAATCCTTCCTTGATGGGCAGTCTTTTTGTTTCTCGATAATGTCAGATAAACGGGGTTGGTCATGTTTTTGTCGTTAGCCCTTCATTTTCAGATCTGCGCCAAAGCATACACACTATTCTCTCACTTCGCGGCCTTTTTGACACTTCTTTCATATTCTTGCTCCAACCCGTTTGCTTCGCTATCGTCAGACGACGATGAATACCCTTGCCGTTAGGTTTTGTGATCTCTCAACTTCAACATGGGACATATATGATTATCTACACATATAGATAGCTGTTGCCTGGACGCAAGTATTACCCTGCGTAGAAGCTGTCTATGTCCTGCTGAATGACACTTGTATGTGTATAAGTGACGGATGGCATTGGCTCAGCGCCTATTGCTGCTCGGCTAGGTATGATGTCTGTGTTGGTGGTCCGAGAGGGTTTCACAGCTGAGAAGCTGGAGGTGGTACGTAGAGAGGCACATTTTCAGAGCTGCTGCTGAAAGAATAGCAGATTGGCGCTATGTGGTACTGATTATCAATCTTGTGGTGCTGAAGGCGTTTCCGCTGGATCTGCTGGATCTCCTTTGTCTGGAGATCCAACACCGGTGACGGCAGGCGTTCATTCTATCGTGAACTTTGAAGGTGCTACTTGAAGGCGGGGATAGTGGATCTGGAAAAGGTACCGGGCTTTCTTTTTTCTTGTACGGGTCTGGGCTTGATGCCACAGACTATTTGGAAGTGTATTACTCCTCCCACAGCTGACACACATATTGCATACCACCTACGGATGCTCGGATCGCCGGGCCTGCATATACAAGTCACGCCCAAGGTGGGGCCGTTTAAGACGGTTGTAGACTAGTAAATATACCGTTACTGGTGATAATCTCGGAAGTTATGACGTTTGCTTGTTCATCTAAGACCCACCAAAAGGCATCAATAAATCACTGTTCCAAACGCCCTGATTGCAAAGCCACCAAACAAAAAAAAAAAAGCTGCCCCCCCCTTCCCTCCAAACTCACATTTTGTAGATTCACCCTCTACTCTTGTAGTGGATCCCATCCTCATGACCACACCAGCCTTCTTATTCAAATACCAACTCTACAGAGTGTATATCACGGGTGCCGTCATCTTTACCCCATGTCCCAAAACAAGTCTTGCATCGTGTGATTGGCGATGTTCTGTCCTGCTGCACATATGGCCCATCATCCACCCTTGCTCCCCTACAGAAAATTGGCCAATCAGCGGCCGCCATTCCACCGAAAAAAGTCAAAATGCAGAGACTTTGAGTGGAAATGCAATGTGGAGCGTGTGTTTTTGCTGTGTGTGTGGGTAGCATGGGCTCGGGTGGACATGGGTGCCTTTCTATGAGAAGACAAGAGGGGGCGTGGCTGGAGGAAAAAGTCTGCCGTGTGATGGATGCATGTGTCTGTGAGCGAGCGATCACCAGAGTAGAGAGAAATAGAAAGCTCTGAGTGGCAGTTTAACGCAACAATAACAATCACTGTTGGACAAGGGATGTGAGCAAGTGAGTGACTGTGTGTCAGAGCTCCAGGGCACTGAAGTTATTGGGGGCTTTTGAATCGAGGAGATAACTTGCTTGGTCACGTCACTGTCATTCACACGAACTTTGAGCTGATGGAAACAAGCGGGTGATCAACTTGGCTGCTTGCCCTGCCCTGGCCCCCAAGCAGAATTGAGATTATATCGACTGTGAGATGATTTGGAATGACGGTAACTGTCTATCTCGGTCAAAACGCTGGATTAACCATACAATTTGCAGGTTTCGTTTTTGGTATTTTTCTTGATGTTATTCTTATATTTTATTTTATTTTTAGTTATTCATTAAGGAAAAAAATGAAAGCCAAAAACTCGAGGCAAAATCATAAGCAAGAGGTTGGTTTGAATTACTAAGACGCATAGTCCCCATTTGAGGTTCTGAAATTATAACGAGCGGAACAAAATATATTGTAACCAGTCCCGTCTTTCTATTTCTGACCGAAGTCGATACTGTTATTTCCCGCATCTATGTTTATATTCTCCTGTCTTTCCTTGTCTTGCCTTACAGTACATGATTCCCAGTTCCCTCCCGGAAGCAAAAGCCCGCTCTGGTCCCTCCCCCGGTCTCCTCAACCAGTCACCCCGCCAGAACCAGCTCTCCTCGACCGGGATAACTGAGTGGGCTTGGAAACTTGGCGGATACGGAAGAACATCTGCGTGCAAATGAGTCTGGCGGGAGATATAACAGACAAAGCGTGGTCCACGTTACATAAAGAGCACCGTGTATCACCAAGTTACGGGCTTGTGTCCTCGCGCAAGGAAGCTTGTTAGACAATCTCTCGAGGCTCGATGCAACGATTCCCTCCGTGGAAACCTCCATCCAAGAAGTAATCACTTCTCAATATACCCCTCCATTCACGGTCGCCAGCCATTTCCGCTTGCTGATTGGCTGTTCCTCTGGGATATATCTTGTGCGTTGGGCTGAGACTTCTCCTTTCCGCAACAAACCCTTGTCGCCGAACCCAGGCACCACGTTTTCTTAGGCTGGTGTGATCACATCCTGGTCGACCAATCATGGGCCATAAATGGACTGCGACTGTGATGTAACCGTAGGAAGGCTCCATTCCGGAGCTCTAGATGATGTCAATGTCAAGCATCGAGTTAATGCTGGCGAGACTTGGACAAATACGGTGCTGGTATTATCCCTTATGGAGAGAAAAAATGCCTTGCCACGAAAGATCCCAGATCGGCCAAGAGGGCTATGCAACGGAGGCTTAGTTGATGATTCTTTCACGATGAGAAGACACCACTGGAGTGACAAGTTGGATTGATGGATACAATCAATATGCGCCATGGTGTGTGTCACGATATCCTCGAAAGGGGGTGATTGTGCCTCGTAACAGATTCCATATGAATCTGTTATTGTCACTGTTTCGATCTTTTTTCAAGGATCTAAGTAACCAGCATTTTGATTTGGGATTTTGTTGTTTGGTCACACTCAACTCCAGTCACAACTCCAATCATTCACTGATATTTTGAAGAGTTAAAATCACACACTCACAACGTCTCCGATCTTCTCAATATCGATGACGGCGTACGATCGCTATTCATGCCCTGATCAAGAAATTGTTCAGAATTCTTTTTGCATAAGATCTTTGGACAAAGGTTTGGCTAATCAGAAATAAGACTTCTTGACGCTAACGATACTCCACAGACTCCAATTGGACCTGGCTTCAGGAAATATCATGATTTATAGTTTCGCCTATCTCCGCTGTACACTCTATTTCATCAACTTTATCAGTGACTATATATTCAGGCCCAAAGAGACCAATGTGAGGTTGCGTCGCAGTTCATGAGGGATCGCTTCCCGAGTTTAAGGGTTATGAATGTGTCAGGCGGAAAGCAATTGAATCTTTTGGTGACAAGCAGATGGTTGGTATTCTGCAAGTTGGGTCTGACTTCTCCGTAGTCAGTAAGGCATAGTTACAATCATTCGACGATCTACTGATCAAGTCCGAATCATTATGGGCCAACTCTAACCCACAAATTATATACACGTGATCGTGGTTATAGGGTTAACTAGATACCCAAACTTAGCAATATGATTTTTTTGCGCTACAAGGATGACAACCGCGACAGCCATTGAGGGAAAAGTCGCGAGCAAGATTCAAAGACAGAGTCAAGTGACGAGGTTTTCTTTCGTCCGGTGTACTTCGGTTCATGATAGTGCCATCAATATCGTCACTCATTTCTTTTACTATAGCCCACTCGAAGACATCTTACTTTTGAAATATAGCTAATTCCGACCTCCCTTTTGTCCTCCAGAAGTCAACGTCCCTGCCCGTTGTGATTACCGCCCCGGCCTACACCCTCCCCTTCGTACCTGCCGCCGCAGTTTACCTTTGTCTACTGATTTCGTAGTTTCTGTTCTCTACAAACATCTCTTACTTGCATTCAATTGCATAATACATTAACATCAATTAGCTCGAGACGATTCCTTGGATTACGAATCCGGTTTCTCTAAAAACCTATCGCAATCCCGCATCGAACGCGGAAGCCCTCGACCTACATTCATTATACTCAAGACCCAGACCCGGGATAGCTCATGACGCCTTGTTCGTTCTGCCCGTGAACGCCAACTCTACGAAACCGACCCCCCTTGCCAGATTTTTTTTTTCGCCCACCAAGGCTCCGACCACGAAACCTGGGAGACAGCTGCTTCGCTTGCTGGTCAGTCGACCCGACAATCTGTAACCTCTGGGTTTATGTTGGATGTGACTATCGTGGAAAGTCTTTCAGTCATCGAAAATTTGTCGTCTCCGACCGCATTCATCGGAACATTGCATCACCTACCAACAGCAACCCTTCCCAATACTATATTGTCTACATCCTTCCGCGCGTGGCTTTGGAGGGCCTGATTGAGCAACTTGTTCTCAGCAAACTTTGACCAATTTTCGGCTTGGAGGAGACCATGACTAGTGTCTCTGCATGGGCGTTATATCTTTAAGGAGAAGGAATCACTTGTCTCAGAGTCTACGATCACTAGCAAGAACAACATCAATATGGAGCTCGAGCAAGTCAAGGAAGAGGAGAAGCGGTTATCCAGGAACGTTTCGGTCGCGTCTTCAGAGGGCGTGAAGACACCGCTATCGGCAAACGATGGGACGCGCCGAGGGAATCAGGAGACGGCGGAGATGCCCGCGTCAAAATCGTCACGGAAGGGGCAAAATAAGCTATCAAAACGCGAGCCAGTGCTCTACAATCATCTTCCCAGTGCTATTGAGGAGGCGACAAGCCTGTTCGAGGTCATCCCCGACTGTATCTACGGCTCCAAAAACATGGGAAACTCGGACAATGATGTCCTGGATTGCGATTGTCGTCCCGAGATAGGTAAGCTTTTCAATCACTGCAATATCTGGGTTTAGGCCTGAAAATCGGCAGCTAACCTTGTCTTTGTTGTCACAGTTGATGGCGTCAACATGTCCTGCTCCGAAGACCATTGCATTAACAGAGCAACAAAGTGCGAGTGTGTGATCGGATCGGCAGCCTGTGGCGATAACTGCCAAAACCAAAGATTTCAGAGAAAGCAATACGCGAATGTCGACGTTATCAAGACCGAGAAGAAGGGTTTCGGCCTACGGGCCAATGAGGACCTTTATGCGCACCAGTTTATCTTTGAATATATTGGCGATGTCATTAACGAGGCTACCTTCCGTCGACGCATGCTCAAGTATGATGAGCAGGGCATCAAACACTTCTACTTTATGTCTTTAACACGTACTGAATTCGTGGATGCCACTATCAAGGGAAATCTTGGCCGTTTCTGCAACCACTCGTGTAACCCAAATTGTTATGTTGATAAATGGGCCGTCGGTACGAAGCTCCGTATGGGTATCTTTGCCCTGCGTGAAATCAAGGCCGGCGAAGAACTTGTTTTCAATTACAATGTTGATAGATATGGTGCGCAACCACAGGTTTGCTATTGTGGTGAACCTAATTGTGTCGGGTTCATTGGTGGCAAGACACAGACCGAAAAGGCGACCAAGCTTAACCACGATGTGGCGGAAGCCCTTGGTATCGAAGACGGCGACAGCTGGGATACTGTTGTCGCCAAGAAGCCTCGCAAGAAGAAGACTGGCGAGGACGACGATGCCTACATCGACGAATCTGCTGCAGCCAAGATTCTTGATGAAAAGAGCGTTAAGCGTGTCATGACAGTTTTGATGCAGCGCAGTGAAAAATGGGTTGTTATTAAGCTTCTAGAACGTATCAAGGCTTGTTCAGAAGAACGTGTTCTGAATCAGGTTGTGCGCATGCATGCGTATCAAACCATGAAGAAGCTGCTTAATACATTCAAGGATGATGATGACACAGTACTGCTTATCCTGCAGGTTCTTGACAAGTTCCCCCGAATCACCAACAACAAAATCCAGGCCTCTAATATTACACAATCTGTCGAAGCCTGTGTTCAAAGCAGTAACGAAGATGTGTCCGCAGCAGCCACTCATTTGTTAGCGGAGTGGGCAAAGCTCAAGGCCGGCTATCGCATTACTAAACGCGCCAATGGCGAGGCCTATGAACAAGATGATATCTACGGATACGGTCGTCAAAGGGCCACTGATTCACCATCAACCACAGTGTCCACTGAAAAGAAGCCACCATCGCCAATATTGAACGCTCCGACAGGGCCCAAGAGTAATACACCTCAGCGCAATCCCAACATGATCCGGAATCCTACCTTACGACGATTTCCTTACCACAATAACCCAGCTCTCGCGGCTCAACAGGCAGCTCAGCAACAACTTCTTCAGTTCCAGTCACAATTGTCTAATCAACCATTACCAGACGGTTGGCATATGGCCTACAACGATACCGGGACGCCATATTACTTCAATGCAGCTGGTGAGACAACTTGGATCAGACCCACAGCACCGAGAGTAGCTCCCCAAGCAGCAGCGAAACCGCCAACAAAACAACAGATTCTAGATCAGATCATTGATGCTGTCAACAACGAGGCCAAGAAGAAGACGGAGTCGCCGACGACATCCACGCCGCAACGAAACCGGTCCCCCAAGCCTTCGAAGAAATCATCAAAGCCCGAAGAATCCCTTGAGAAACGAAAGAAGCACTACGAGAATACTCTGGCTCCCCATGTCATTCGCATGGCTAGCAAGTTCAAGAAGAGCTTCGACAGAGACAACTTCAAACAACTTGCCGGTGAAGTCTGTAAAACTCTGGTTGAATCAGATTTCAAACATGGCCGTGTAAATAATCCTCGGACCCCGTTGAGCTCTGATCAAATTCGCAAGGTTGAAAAGTATGTCTATGGATTCTTTAAGAAAGCCGTAGCGAAACTTCAGTCCAAGGCGAAGCCATCAACGAGTGTTCACTCTGAATCTCGTGATGGTCAACATCGCTCACATACCGAATCTTCTCAATCACAATCACAACCTCGCCAAGAGCATCAAACGGTGCCAGTTATATTTCAAAGTCGCCTACAACAGATCGACTTGGATCAACCACCATCCACCAACAACTCCGCCCCAGCCTCCATCTCTACTGTCGGTGCACACGAGGACACGCCCATGTCCTCACATTCGAGCCCTGGGTCGGATGGTCGACAGAAGCGCAAGCGTGACGGTGCTAATGATGGAGAAGACATTACCATGACTGATGCATCAAGCATGGCTGCTAAACGTATGCGGGAAAATGAAAACATCCTCGCGACAGTCGCTGCTATTGCCGCAGCTGCTAGTGCCGTGAAAACCAATGTGGCCCAGCCTGCAAATCCTGCCCCACCAGCCGTCGCTCCCGTCTCTGTGCCTCCTCCGCCTTCGCGCAGTGTTGCCGAGGAGGTGGCCGAGAGACACTACAAAGAATCGGAGGCAGCTCTCATCAAGGAGAACGAAGAGGCCGAGAGAGAGGAAGCTGCACAGAAAAACAGTGTGCAGTAGGTTTATATTACTGTTATCCTTCTGTTCCTCTCCATCATTGCTACTACAATGTCTTTCTTCTCTGCAGTATACCTTTGCTCTTCTTCCTCGTCGTGTCGTGCATGATGGGTCCCCGTTTATTGTCTACTTCTATGATTAATCTTGAGGGTACATGTCATTGAAGTTGGGTTTGGCGAGGCACTTTTCTAGAATTTACCAATCGTCTGTTTCTGCACGTTTATCGTTTTTTATCTCCGCTGGTCTGTCATGGCTCTGGCAGAGGTTCATCTCATGTTATCTCTAATGCATTGGGTTTGGTATTTATAGTCTGATGGTGTTTAAATGAAAATGATTTGCCATTAGAAGATTATATGTGTCCCATCAAGTTGTATATCGTGTATATATGCAAACTAAAAACTGAACCGCAAACCAACGCTACCCAACGCCGTGCTTCGAGTCTACCGGGGTATCAATCGGAATCCGAGTCATATTTCGCTTCCTTGCTCTTGCGTGCCAACTCCCCCAAGATCTCCTCCCCTTTCTGCACAAACACATAACTCCTCGCCAACCTCTCCTCACCCTTCCAGCCACCGCCAGTCTCCCCATGCTTATTCTTCACCACGCCCAGCGTCCGTGCATGCTTATACCCCGGATACACCGCCGCCTGGAACCGAAAACTCCGATCCGCCTGCAACCCCGAATGTCTTCCCAGGTCCCGGATATTCCAGAGTGTATACGGTTCCCCCTCGAACAACGTCACGATAATCGCACCACCCTTGGCCAAGCTCTTCTGTGCGCATTTGAAAAAGGAGACAAGGAGCTCCTGGTTGTACCGGACCTGCCGATTGACATCCGTCGACTTGCCGCCCACATGCGGAAAGTTGAAGAGAATCCGGTCGAATTTCCCCGCTGACACCTTATCGAAATAGTCGTAATCCTCCACCTCGCGGCCAGGCGGCTTATATGTCATCGCCGGCAACCTTGTCGCATTAACGTTGAACTGGATACTGGCGCCCGGCGTCGCCTGGATCAGGTCAATGTTCTCCTGGGCATGCGGGTATTTGTCCAGCAAGGCGGCTTCCGAGGGCTCTAGGACGGTGGCGATGAGGTGGGGGGAGTGGTGGTGGGTGATTAGCGAGGCGGTAAAGGAGAGGTCACCTTCGCCGAGGAGGAGGATGCGGTCGGTAGGCGTGAAGGGGATGGTAGGTTTGGGCGGGGGAGGGGGCTTGGCAGGTTTGGTTTGTTTGGGGGGGGCTTTTTTGATGGAGGGGGCGTGGTAGCAGTGTTTGTTGAGCTTTTTGCCGGAGTCGACGAAGCAGGCTTTAGGGGGGAGGTGTTTCTTTTTGCCCATGGCTGTGGGTGGAAGGGACAGGAATGGTATGTATCCTGTACGACGATGGGTATTAACGGTGTGATATATCTCTATAACAATGCATAATCAGCAGATACACGCTACTAACAGATGGACGATAATGTTCTCTACCGAGTGGTATGAATTTGAGCCCTGATATTCAAGCGGAATGAGTTAAATTCGAGTTGGCACAAAAGTGAGGTTTGAAACTTAATATTATAATCACGAACTTTTTTTTTACTACGACGGGGTCCTGGACCGGCTTCCACTATGTAATTCAGAATTGACGTTGAAATCAACTGCGACAAGGCACGTGACACGCTTAAATGTCGGCGGTCCCAAGGGCCTTGTCATAGGGGTAGAGTCCACTTTTCAACGTCAATGTCAGGTCGCCCAGCGTCGACAACGACGATTGGATGGTGGCGGCCAGCCGGCGGCGGACTTGAAGAAATGAAGATACTTCAATTATTTGGTTTCTGAAATCTTGAATGGAACCTGTATTTATTGGACATATTAGAAGCTATTGAATTTGTCCTTTCCAAGTTATAAAAAGTTGTGCTGCAAATAATTTGTTACGTAGTACTCAGTGTATGTAACCCTAACACATGTCAGTTTACACGATGATATAACTAAAATCAAAAGTTCTACGAAAATGCTGGAAGTGCGGTACAAAGCCACTCTGTACATATTAACAATACTGCTTCACTATAACTATCTCGCAGTCATCACTGAACCTATATCTCCATGACTTTACACATGACACCTTATCTCACATGTGCCTCTGTCCGATGACTTAGACCAACATACCCCTCCAAAATTATGATCCTTCCAACTTCAGCCTACCATCAGATTCTAGATCGATCACACATTAACTGAATGAACCCTTCCCCTAGCTTGCCAATGGCGCACAAAACTCGGTCTTACAAAACATAGAATATGTCGTGCAAGTGGTATCTTGTACTTTTTTTCCTTTTGTCTTGACATGTCGGCTTCTCAAAAAAAACTTGAGAGGGCATGAGAATGACGGGAGCTATTTATTCCAGCACTTTGACGGTTTGGGATGACAATAGGGTATTTCTGAGGCTATTCCTATTACGGTTGTGTGGCGGAATTCACAAAATAAATCTGGTCAAGTCACCAGAGGTACCTTTGCCGGCGATTGTAATATCCTGCAAAAAACCTCGATATCTTACAAAATCTTCATCGGATATCTTTGTAGCAAAACTCTGCATCTTGAGATTTCATATTAACCACCAATACACCCACAATACTTGTGTCCCTGGCTGCACGCCACGCGTAACCTACTATGCATTGAGGTACTTCACAGGTACTCCTGGTTGTATTTTCCCAAAGGGGCAATGTGACATGGTCTTATTTGCTATTCTTGGACCCCAGCAGCGGGCTGCTTCACAGATGGCGCTATAAGCGTGCTGTGTTGGTTGATGTTAGTGATTGATTTATAGTGGCTTGCATCCCCTATATTTCTGGAAGGGTTTGATGGGGGTTAATTGGCACCCTGGTCGGGGGAGCCAAGTTTGCAGATGGGGGTGTTGGAAGATGCCGTTGATAATGGAGTTTAGCTTTCTGGACACCAGCTTATTAAGGCGTGTTTGTTTGTATGTAGGTTGTCATTATTGCCATGAGATGTAGATATTAAACCAAAAATTGCACTGAATTGGTTATGTGTGGCATATCATGGCATAAAGGCTTTGCAAATTCATGCACAATGAGGTTTTTACCTGTGTTGTTATTTAGACCATAGACACTGATTTACAATGACAGCCATAGTCCCGAACTGTAACGCCAATCCCCGTTTGTATTGAACTCCTCAGCTATCTTTTTGTTACCCATAACCCATAAACCCTCTCAATAAAAATAACCACGCCGATATAATTACTAGATGCTTAACCAATTCAACCATAATCGGACTTTGATATTCAGCTAGTCGCTTTTTTTTTATTGCTGCAAATTCAAGTGCACATATCAGCCTCTTGCTTCGCTGTTCACTGGCTCCAATTCCCGAATTAGACGATTCCGCACAAGAAACCATTCTGATTGGCTGACCGGAACAGTACGCGCACTGTCCCTCACTGGCTCCTCATTTTTGAGTTTATCGTTCAGACCTGGAGTGTCCCGATTTTTGTCTTGTCGGTGTATATGCAACGACGTGGGTTGATGAATCGGAGTAAAGATCGGGATATTGAGACGAGATAGCTATCTGCCAGTCTTGTCTTTTACTTCAACGTTATTTTCATTGAACGAGTCTTCAGTAATCTGGAGTTCTCGTCCATCTAGGGCAACGTTTTCATTGCCTACCATCCAACCACAGAGTTGGTTCCGGTCCTATCCCTCCATTCCGGTATATCACAGGTTGGACTTTACTCTTCCAGTCTCCCACTCGGTACTTAGTCATCTAGGTATATGACTTGGCCATTTTGATATTGAGATGACTTCGGTCTTTGCTTTAAAGACCCACATTACATACGCACTTTGGATGTTGACGCTGTATAAGCATCTGTGATATCATTGTCTCGTGGTCTTGAATTGTGCCTTTTGTTACTTGACCAACAAACGATCACGTTGTTCTTCTTCTTGACTGCTACGGCTCTCTCTACAAGCACTCGCGGCCTCTCAGTGTGTATCCATCTTGCTGTTGTCCTCCAAACGACCGCGTACCCAATATCAGAGGTCCTCTTCATTTGATTGACAGACGCGCCATTTGCGCTCACTGCTCCAGAGTATTCGGACTTAACCGTCTCCTAGATCTTGCCCCGAGACGACTGCATCAATTCTGCACTTTTTCTACTTATCCAACTATCTGCCTAGCACTGGTTTTGCGTGTCAGATCGCAGTTACAATTTGTGCGTCGTTCTGATGGGAGCGGGCAAAGTGGTTTCCATTTTTGGCCTTGTTTGATCTTGCATCTGTATTTTAGCAGCACCTGGCCATTTTTTTCCTCCTGGGTTGCAGCGCAGCACCTGCTCCACTAAAACTTAAGTTTTTTGGGTGTCAGTTAGCAACAAAAGTCAACTTTTGGGGGGCCCGGCTTTTGCACTCTGATTTTTTCATCGTCTTGATTCGCCCCAAAATCATCTCACTGTCGACGTAAAAGCAACAACAACACCATCACTACCCAAAATCAGAGTTTTCTCTCTTGCCATTTGCAGAAGCATATTGAAACTCTATCTACTCTTGTCTTTTCCCCCCGTTCTTTTCATTTAATTGATCATCGTTACAGGCGACCGCATCGCTGTGTAGTACTGGTATCTTACAGCATACAGTACATACAATACCAGAAGCAGCAGAAGCATCAACAGCATCACCACTTCACACCCAGACTTTTGCTCAGCTTCACTGCCGGCTAGCTCTTCTCCTGCCACTGCCAATTCGATTTCTTGGTTTGTTTCTCTTTCATTTAGCTGTGTGTGCGTTGCTCTTCCGTAGCAAGATCTCCGTCCCCAAGAACATCTGGGTGTTTCATTCATTAGTGGCTTTGGCCGGTGTCTCCCTACTACACGCCGCACATACCCTGCATCCTGGTCGAGCCAGGCTTTGTTTCCACCTCGCTTTTTCTTCGCGCCGCCAGTTGTGTGAGTTGTGAGATTGATATCAGTCTCATAAACCAACTGTTCGCTTGCCAGGTCTTTTGAGCAGACAACTGCTACGCGCTACGTCTTCTGCTTCGTGTGTAGTCCTTTGTCGTCACCAGTAGTTGCGACACCGGGCTTCATTGTTCTTATCCTTCCCCCCTTCTCTCTTTGGGGCACCGCTGCCAATACTCAGCAGCGATGTCTCAATCTTCAGTCGAGGCGGCCCAGGCCCCGGTACTCTCTGGCACTGGCTCTACCGCCGTTTCCACTCCCCCCCCAGTCACATCAGCCCCGAAAACGGCTCGGCCATCACCAGATGACGATGAAGAGTCTGTAGATGCTCCCGTTACTTTATCACAAAAACGGGCAACAACCCGAGGCCGTGGTCGGGGTACCCGGGGGGGCAGAGGTCGTGGTAAGGTTTCGGGCACCAGTAAGAGGGCGATTTCAAAATCTACCAAGTCTAACAAGAAGTCTCGTGGCCGTGTCAAGCAATTTGACAACCCCAAGGTCCAGGCTGCCTACGAGCGGACACGAGAACTCAAAGACCAATACCAAATCTTGGTTGCGGCTCTTCGCCCTGCGTTGGCTGATCTCGCCCAACGAAACGTCGACATGCTCATGGCGGACCCTCACGCCCATGAGATCGATGGGGCTCACAAAGAGGTCTTGGATGGCTTGAACCAGAGATATGCCAAGTGCATCGATCGGGCCACGATAGAACGTGATGCCAAGATCACTGCTCTTGAGCAAGCAATGGCTCATCAAGAATTTATCCTGCATGAGCAATACAGGGTAAGAACTCTCCGATAGGATCGATCGGCTTTTTATCCTCTATTCTATATCCTTTATCTAAACTATCCACTAACCCAATATAGAACGGAGTCGAGGACGCGGATGAGGTGTTCCTCGATGCCCAGGAGCGACGCCTGGATATTCTCGAGACGCTTCACAAGTTGAAGCTGTCGCCTGATGTAAGTTGTGCCCGCTTCTCACTGTATGCCGAGACAAAGTTGGACATCAGTACCTGGAGGATTCTTGTTTTGAAAAAGAATCTACTTTGGTCACTATTGCCCTATCTCTCCGGCACTTAGTCACCAATTTTATGCTGACATCTGCTCCTCAAAAGACCGAAGACATTGACCACGTCTTCAAGGCCATCTCCGCAAAGGAGTATGCCGAGTTTGGGCCTTTTGAGGACTACGACGAGGAAGGCCACCACGTCCCGTACCCGTCACGTGTCAAGGGTACGTTCATGTACCAGTTTGCGCAAGAACTTGCGGCCCGTAACAAGGCCGAGAAAGCTGCTGCCGCTGAGCAAGCTCGTGCAGCCGAACAAGCTGCCAACGAGGGCAACCCTTCAAAAAGCGGACGTAGCAGTCGTGGTGGCCGTGGAACGGGTCGTGGTCGCAATCGGGGAGGTCGCGGTGTTCAACACACCTCTACTCTCGTCACTGCCTCGCAAGAGGAAGATGAGGATGCCGTGCCCGCTCACCCTATGGGAATTCTTGCTGGCACCGATGTGCCTGCCTTGGGTGAGGACCTTGAGGATGAAGACGCTGAGGTCGCCCAGCAACTTGACGACGCCGCTAGTAGCACCAGTAGTCTGCCCATCCGTGAACAGAGCCCCGAGCTTCCTCGTGGCGCGGAACCTTTTGACACCCATGGTGCTGCTACCGTTCAGGCTCGCGGAAAGGGACACGGCCGCATCATTCTCAAGCCAATGCCAGTACCATTCGATGACCTGGACATCGGTTTCCGGGATTCCTCGAACGATCCCGACCGCTTGAGTAATGTGTTGGCCAACAGACGCAAATACGCCAATACTCCTCACTCGGGTACCGTCCATGTCGACCCTATGACGTGGAACTATGATGCCCGTCAGAATGAGGAGGGTGACTTGGACAGGGAGTTGGTTGAGCGTCACAAACTCCATCCCAAGTTTGGCTTTTTCCTCTGGACTAGCAAGAACAATGCTATAATTCCGGATCGTCCTGTTGGTGTCCAGTTTGGGGACCCTATCGTCTTCCTTCCGGAGAACGAGGACATTATTGTGTCATCATGCAGATCCACCATTGCCCGTACCACCGAGCGGGTGCAAGATTCTCGTCGCGGTCGTCAGCTCACAGAGATTTTGAAGGCCGTCTATGATTCTGCCGGCATCGATCCAGACGAACTTGGTCCTGACTCTGATGAGCGGATCCCTCCGTCCTTCCGTGGAAAGCCTTTGGGCGTTCACATCCGTCCCGCTGAGAGGACAGCCACTCGTCGCTTCCTCAATAAAGAGGCCCTCCGGCTCAAGGAGCTTGAACGCCTCCACGAGGAAGCTGTCACTGAGGCCCAGGCTATCCAGAACCAAGCCCTGGCTGAGCAGGAAGAGGCTACTCAGTCGGAGCAGATGGCCGACATTGACCCATCTGTTCTCAACACCCTCATTGAGGCGCTGCAGACCCCGCCCACTCCGCCGTCACAGCCAGAGCCTACTGAGGAAACTACGGAGACTCGTACATACGATGCCATCCGAGATGTCTTCCTTTCTGGTCCTCGGGATTCCTCTCCTGCTGTTGCACTTCCTGCAGTGCCTGAAGCGCTTCTGGCATTGGCTGACACTGCTCTTGCGCGTCCTGAGCCTGTCAACTGGCTTGCTCGTGGTCCTTCCGGCCCTCCTTTGCCTCCTCTACAGCAGGTCATTGACCCTGCCCCTCTGCCCCCCGCCCAGCCTGCTCACTTAGGCTATGATCGGGCGCCATCTGTGGGTGCTGCTAGTGGCTATTCGAATATGCCGAATATGCAATCAGTCAGCTACTATGACCAACCTCCCCGCGACTACTACCCGTTGGCCCCTCCAGTCCGGTACCCGTCCCACGAGTATCAACCGACACCGGTAATGGGACAGTCGTCACCGTTGCCCCCCCTTAGGCCTGTGGACAGCGTGTCGCCTCGTCGCGAAGCGGAGAATGGTCATGGGCCCTACTATCCCCCGCTGAGTATGTCTGGTATGACGCCATCATACTA
This sequence comes from Ambrosiella beaveri, assembly GCA_030294605.1. NCBI lineage: Eukaryota > Fungi > Ascomycota > Sordariomycetes > Microascales > Ceratocystidaceae > Ambrosiella > Ambrosiella beaveri. Next base: position 125,713 of record JARQWA010000014.1, read on the forward strand.
TCCCACAGACCCGGCGATGGGCCCCAACTCATCGATGCCCCCGATGGGCTCAGTTCCTCCTTCGTCTGGACCGGGTTATTACCAGCCTCCGCGTATGGGATCATACGGATCGCCTGCTCCTACAGCTCCTTACGACCCCATGATGAACTCTCAGATGGTTCCATCTGTGTCATCTCAGGAACGGACGGACTCCATGTCGTCCATGGCGACTGTCTCTGGTCCAGCTTCCAACTCCGCCAAATACCGCAAGTTAGAGCCAGCCCCTGTGCCTAAACACCGTCGTGGTTGGGCCAATGAGCCGCAGTTGCGTACCGTCGGGTATGATCCTTCCAACGACATCAAGGATTATGCCGCGGTCGAGCCTTTGCCTGGTCGAGCCCCGTCATTCATCCGAGCGTGGAGCCACAACAGCTCTTCCCAGGCCCGCCGCCGATCATCGAAGCGGGATGGCGAGCGTCGCGACGCTGAGTAGAATTCCAGCGCGCTTCAAAAATGCCACTCTCGGATAGAGCGTCTGCGTCTCACCAAGTTGATTGATGACAAACCCGGTCATATTCCGTCCGCCGAGGTTGAGCCTTCTATGCTCCAGCGAGAGCGTGTTGAGTGTCGGCCGCAGACACAACCGAGCGAGTCCACTTGCGTCAAACCGAAACGTCACCTGGGTCGCCTGCGACGTCCTGAGATTCCCTCCACCCCCAACCCCCCGGTCAAGATCTTGCCCAAACCCAGCTTGCAATTTGGTGCAAGCTATACACCACTCTACGGTTTTGATGGAACTGAGAAGTGCTGGGAGGTGGATTCATCTGACACAAGCTCAGAATTTTCTGACCCTTATATGTCATCACCTGAAGCTATCTGTCGTACGACAACTGAATCTCCAAATGGACTCAAACTGAGGTTGAAATATCAGCAGACGCACCCCAGGCTTACCAGATGCAGTCAGAAGATGTCGGCAGATTCAGATGGTTACTGGAATATTTCTGGGTTGGCTGGAAGTTCATCCCTTCCTGGGAACTCGAGTGTTACGCTTAATAAGGAGGCTGTTGGCAAGGCGAAGTGGAATGGAGTCTCTACTACAGAGAATACACCAACTCACATGACCAGATCATGTCGCTTAGCTTTCTCCATTCATGGCCCAAGTGAATGTGTTGATTCCACTGCCGAACTCAACCAAAACTATCCACTTGAATAAGCGACCAGCCACAGAGTTAGAAGTAGATGAAACCATCTTCCAGTCAACCATCAAGAGAATACGGATCGTCAACTTTCAATATCCAGTTAACTCGGTAGCTGTATCGTCGACCGAGCCAGTGACTGGCCGGACATCAGAGTCAAAGCGGAAGCGACAAGACGGGAGCGAAGCCGACATGACTCTACCTGAGACCAAAAAACAGAAGACAGAGGAGCCTGTTAGTCGGTCAACCAAGATAAGGGTATTACCATCGCGGTACCGAGACTAAATTATCGGAGTTCATGTGCGCCATTCATGATCTGTATTATTCTATTGAACCAACGCAAAGAAGCCCAATAGGTCAAGGCTTGTTGTATCATACTGGTCGTTGAGCGAATTCGACTATATACCATCTACAAAACTTGTTTCCTTCGAGTCATGACATAGCATGGGGGAACATTGCCTGTCATGTCCTCATGGATTCACAATATCCACCATTCGGTCTTCGGGGCCTTGTTATTATATCTTGCATCATTTCCATTTATCTTACTAAAAAAAGTCCGAGACTATCCTCTGTTTCTCAACTCCATTGCTATTTCCTTTCTTCCTTCAGTCTTCCCTATCTTCCCCATCTTTCGTCACGTTCACGACGATCCCGTCAGCATCATTTTCATTATAGCCTTTGTTCTTTTTTTAGTTTTCATTTCCGTTTCCATTTACGCTTCTGCAACTTTCAACCATTTGCCTTCAAGTTTTTTCGTTTCGATTCCATATAGTTCAGCCGCTGTACTTTGATTCCCCTTTCGGTTTCAGGTCGGGGTTTTTGTTTATTTGTTTACTTTGATTATTATTATACATGGTTCTTGTTTCTGCTTGGCATGGGGAAAAGATAAGTGATAGGTACTTGTTTTGTTTTTATAGAGATCATAGAGAAGATAACTGTAATGCAACTTTCGTCCACATCAATAATCCCTATTCAACTCTCCAACATGCGTGTTATAAAACAGAATGGTCAAGAACCAAAGAGTTTTTAAATCAATACGTGAAATCATCTTTTGCTAACCTATCCCAAACCTAAACAGAACCAAACGCCAATCATCACCCATTCATCACTGAGGCATAACTCACCCTTCCTTGACATAACAAGGATATCCGGGCTTCGCAATGTCCTACATTCCCTCCTTAACAGTCCTCGCCTATCCCTGTCCCTGCGGTTGACCTTGTCCACTCGGAGGCCCATCTTGTCTACTCTGACCCTTCCCCACTTCCGTCGCCGCCGCCGCCGCCGTTGGCAGCCCCCGCATTTGAACTTCCACCGACTCCAGCGCCTGCTGGAACTCCTGTACTAGTTCCCGCCCCCGCCACCTGCGCCGCCGTCACCGGATCCGCCATCTTCAACTGTGCCTGCCCCAACTCGCCCGGCGGATGCAAAGCATACACCACTGCCTTACTCTCAAAGCCATCGGAAATCATCATATTCTGCAACACCGGCTGGTTCCCCGCGCGCATATTAATGACATCCTGCGCCAACTGGCCGCCCATAATGGCCGTGACTGGCGGGACGGAGGCGTGCACATTGAAGATGAACTCAGCGACTCGTTGCGCCTCATCGTGGGAATGCGCGACAGGGTCAAGGGAGAGGGCGGCGCGAGACTTGGCTATTTCTTGGGTGTAAATGGCGATTTCGTCGCGGGTGGTCGGGTAGACGCCGTTGCGTTCGTCGAGGTAGCGCCAGAGAGCCTGCATGTAGGGGAGGACATGGGGCACTTGTTTTTTCCGACGGGGCACCGATAGGATTTCGGAGGGGAGGGTGCCGAGTTCGCTGGCATACATCCAGGTGGAGTAGAGTTCATGCTTGGTGACGTATTCGACGGGCTTGCCTTCTTCGCGGGCGAAGCGGACGTTGGTGATGGAGCGGGTGCGAGTTTCGGGGCCCACTTTGGGGATCACATTGCCGCAGTCGCGCTTGATGGTGTAGGTGTGTTCAATCAGGTCAGCAAATATGTAGCCGTACATGCCGTAGTCGTCGGCGGCGTAGAAGGGGATCTTGTTAAGACGAGTCATGGTGTTCAGGCGGGTGAGGTCCTGCGTGGCCAATTCGGTGGCGACAACGACATTGAACTGAGACAACCACCGGGGATCCCATTCGGCCAATGGCCTGGTTATGGTCTCGATTTTCACGTGGGGATTGAGGTCTCGGAGCGCGGCGCCGCAGGGGACAGCGCGGGGTTGTCCAGTGAAGGCCTCATCGGTGATCAGCACTGACCCAGCAATACACTCTTTTGTTATAGTGCGTTCGTCAGCAATGGTTATCGAGGCAACGCCAGCGAGAGCCAGGTTCTTGAGAACTTCCTGGGCGAGAGGTCCGCAGTTGATGACAAGGACTCGGGTGGTTGCGAGGCGCTTCTGAGCAGTCATGCCCCACAGGCGGATTTGTCGGTCATAGAGGGCAATTTCATCTGGGGTACGATTTGTTAGCTACGAGTGCCTGGGAACAAGTGTTGTATCTCGTTGTGAATATACCTGAGCTGATCTGGCCTGCGATATCTGATGCGCCTCCAGGCTCAGGGACTGGAGGAGTGACGACATTGGAAACTACACTAGGAACTGGTGCATGACCATTGTTGATCTGTACTGGGACAGCACCAATCACTGGTGCAGAGCGAGTAGGCAAGACTGGTGCTGCAATTTCGTTCGGTTTGATGTTGACGGGGATAGGGTTTCCGCTCGCTCTCTTATCTTCCGATGCGCCGGGCACTAGTGGTTGTAACGGATCCATTGTGATGATCGAATCGGTGGTGGTAGTGGTGGTGGATCTCAAGTGCTGCTTTGTGACAAAGTGCGAATGTGCGCCTGGCAGTGGAGAACTCTCGCCGTGAGAATGTGGCCAAGGCGGAAGCTCACGAAATGTCGTGATATCTTGGAGAAGAGATTGGTATAAATACTGTACAAGTGTGTCCCTCAATTCAATGGTGGGGAAACTGTCGTTGTTTTTGTCGTGGTATCACCGAAGCTGGTGGCAGCTTCGCGTGAAATGGCCCGCCGAAGCTCAGGTACCTAGTTACATGGGGATGCTATCCTGGTTTTGATTTATCTGCTTATCATCACGTGCAACATGCCGGAAGTGGGACCGCATTCCTTCCGTTAAAGGTAAATAAGACAATAAAGCGGATGGAACGCATTCCGTTAATTAATTTTTGGCTGGGGTTTGACCATAATTATGATGGAAATTAGAGAAGCATGATGTATATATATAATACAGTTGGTCATTCACATCATAACACGTACTGTCTCTGAACATTATGAGCATTCAAGACCCATGATTGGTGCATAATTGGTGTAAGTCAAGTTAGACCAGGGATGCCATCAGTGACCGACAAAAAGTTGAACGTGCCCACACAACCTCGTCCTCGAGGTTACACCATGCTGGGAATGATTATCAATCACAACATAACAGTGAAGATCCATCATATTAAATACATTTTCATAGGATCATTTGATCCCAGTTGTTCCATGGCCAGCATTTCATTCTGACAGGCACAGAGCTTCTAAGAAAGTGGTAACGATGGTTGATTTCCAACTTACTGTTCGATTAAAGTGAAGTATCTAAATATCACACTCCTTAGTGCCATCTTACCGCGCCGAGTCGCAAGTTTCTTTAGAACATAGCAATGCATAAGTGAATCAAACTTCACTGTGACTAGACTGATAATAACACCTTCCATGACTACAAACCCAAGCTTCCCATCCATTAACGGGATATTATCGTTTCCACAGAGTACAACGTTCAAAAAGTCTGAGCCGTCTATCATGATAATAGTCACGCAAAAGCGGGATAATTTTCAATCACCAAGGACTCCTGCTACGAATTTGACGCTACCGATGATGATACATTTTGCCGAACTTATAAGGACTAGACATCATTGAATCACAATCAACCTAAGTCTCGCTTGTATTGAAAGGATGTGATTGGGATGACCAGGACGTTTTTGAGAACAAGATCACTCTGGATCTTGATACAAGAGTTCAATATGTCATTTGTCAGCTTGAAGAGCTGTACACTGAGTTAGTGAAGGCAGTGATGGGAACAAGCTTAGATCCCCGGTCTGTTCAAACAAATGTATCTCCTGTGAAGAGAATTAAGTCACGCCAATCATCAGGTTCTGGCGCTTCAGGAATTATGTAACGGCTTACAGACTACGCCTTCTGTCGCACCATGATATCAACAAACGCCCGGAGCTTGTCAGTTTCAATGTCGACTCAGATGTACTTACTGTCTGGGAAAGCGTCACTCTTTTAATAGACACGGTACAGTGATGCAGGAACAGATGACAATGAAGAGTCGTGTAGAGAATATTATAATTGTACCTGGTTAAAAAGAATGTGACATCTTGTAGTCCGATGTTATAATTGACTTCAAGTTTCTTGAGATTAGGATTAAGTTTCCAGAATCTATAATGGCTAAGATCTTATTTAAGTGTATCAGCAAAGATGTATCTGAGAAGATAAATAAACATGGGTGTCAAATCCATTGGGGTGAAGGGTTACAGTAGTGATAAACAGAATATGAAGATAGATAGGAGGTCGAATCTTCGGATAAATAATGTCTAGGGTTAGGGTACAAAGTGGCCTACGTCATAGTAATTTTGACTCATAATGGCTAATGTACTATGGATGATATTGCTTACAGGTAATTGAAATTAACATGTATCATTTCCACATTTGAATCATAAAAGATTAGTGGAAGCTTCCAACATGATTCTGCCTTTCCATTAATCATATGCAAGTAGAGTAACTTAAGATCTATCATCATAGTCTATCAACTATGATTCCCCACAAAAACGTTAGAAGATGTCGACGACATCCCGAATTGACAACTGGACCCACTTTAATACGATGAAAGCGGCCTGTCAAGTTCTGGGCTTTCAGTATGGCGCAGGATGATTACAGGCGGAAGGTGGCGAGCCTTACTTGATGACCCCGCTAAAAAAAAAGCGGCAGAAAAAAAATCTTAGATGGGCAACTCCCATTCATAGACTGTTGGTGATGATTGCATATAGTGTTGTTGAAGAGTATATATTGAGATTACGACCCTCGTGTTTGTGTCCAATTCTAGGATACTCTGCTCATTAACACATCAATACTCCAATCTTTGCAGTTCCGAAATAATTATCACATCAACTCCACAACTTTTCACATTTCACCACTACTACTTTTATCTGACAAATACACACATACATTAACCAAACAATCAACATGGCCGTCAGAGCGCAATTCGAGAACTCCAACGAGTGAGTGACAATACCCCCCACGTACTCTACAACAATTCAGCTATAGAACGTGCTCAATCGGATTCGTACCCAACACTACGGAACCGGAATTCCTTTGGCGGAACTCAGGGCCAGCCCCGGACTTTGCGCGCTAGACGAGCTGTCCAGCGCTAAATCAGCGACCAACGACGATACCAAGATCAATCAAGCTAACCTTATATCTAGAGTCGGTGTTTTCGCGACTCTCACCAACTCTTATGCGCTGGTGGCTATTGGCGGCAGCGAGAACTTCTACAGTGTCTTTGAGTCTGAGCTCCAAGATGTCATCCCTATCTGCCGGACCACCATCGGCGGTACGCGCATTATCGGCCGGTTAACAGCTGGGTAAGTACAGCTCTATCATTCCACTATATACGCGACAATAAAAACTGCGGACTTTTCAGCTCCATTTTGATAATTTCCCCTCCATCGTCACACGACACCCTCCACTAACACCACCCTCCAGTAATCGCAAGGGTCTTCTCGTCCCCACCACCACCACCGACCAGGAGCTCGCTCACCTCCGCAACACCCTCCCTGACGAGGTCCGGATACAGCGCATCGAAGAACGCCTGTCCGCCCTCGGCAACGTCATAGTCTGCAACGACCACATCGCCCTTGTGCACCCCGACCTCGAACGGGAAACCGAAGAGATCATCGCCGACGTCCTGGGCGTCGAAGTCTTCCGTCAGACCGTCGCCGACAACGTGCTCGTCGGCTCCTACATGTCTCTGTCCAACCAGGGTGGCCTCGTGCACCCCAAGACCCCGACACAAGATCAGGATGAGCTTTCTTCGCTGCTGCAGGTGCCGTTGGTTGCCGGGTCGATCAACAGAGGATCCAACGTCATTGGTGGCGGTATGGTTGTGAATGATTGGTTGGCGGTGACGGGTTTGGATACTACGGCGACAGAGCTGAGTGTTATTGAGTCTGTGTTCCGTCTAGGTGAGGGTGCTGCTCCAGGACAGATCAACACCCAAATGAAGGATTCTATTGTCGAGTCTTTCTACTAAGCTGTTTGTTGGTTGTGGCATTTTGAGATCTCTTAACGGCCTAGGTGTCGCGAGCAAAGTGATAAGGTAGGACTCGGTGGTGGATGGGTGTTTGTGCAATCGACATGAGCACCTTGAAAAGAGAATAAAAAAGGAAAAATAGAGGAAATCTTGACGGAAGATTCATCAGAGATCTCTTAGTGTTCCTCGTCATCTCTCTAGGGGTGTTTGTCGACTACTTTCCTGTTCGGGGTTTGCTGTTTCTTGCGTTTCTTTCTGGTTTCTTTTTTTGTCACATCATGGTTATAGTAGAGCACAACTTGCAATATCAATATGCTTTTGATTTTTCCACAGCAACATTGGGGGTTCTTGTAATACCCGGGCTTGTGTGGTGGGGAGATGACGGTTACGGTCCGTTAGCAACGGACTTCCGGACCTGAGAAATAATCTTTTTGTTAACGAGGTATTTAGTATGGGGAATGCGCAGTGATCGGCGGGTTAGGAGTAATGATGGATAAGGTGTCTGATGCATGAGTTTCTTTGAGTTTTATTGAAACAAATGCCTCTTTGCATGAAATGGTTTTCAGGTACCGTCAATGCGTGATTTCATGAGGTCGTATGTATAGGAAAATGTCAATACATGGATGCAGAGACTCAAAAGTAGACGAATAAAGTTATCAGCCATGTAATTCTGGTATATAGTATGTGTCATGTTATTGGGCTAGCTAGATTCTGAGATTCAGAAAGATAGTAGTGGTGACGTCATGAGACTGCGATCACCAGCGTGTCTGTAAATTTGAAGGCGCGAGTGGAATTTCACGTCGGTTGATGTATAGAAAGCGATCACGAGTTTTACCATCTCAAAACAAGTTAAGAATGAAGTAGTGGAGACAAAAGATTAAAAGAATTGCGAAGATAAAGAAGCCATCATGAAGTCATTATTGTATTTACTTAGGGTTATTCTGTACAGGGTTTTATGGTGGTGCACATGAATTGAGATAGTATCTCGCTCTCTGGAGTTAATCCCACTACTCCAGACAAAGTACTAGTCTAACTACGACATTCAAAATTCATTGTTCGCAGGAACCATCTTGTCTTCGGTCCTTCGCACTGATTGGCATATGCTCGCTCAACAATCTATACAGATTTTTGGGTGATCAGAGGCCAACAAAATGTACCAAATGTATGGTTGATTATGTGAGCCGAAGAAGAGACGACGGAGGGAAGTAAGTTACGAGCTACGTTGATTGTATGTTGGTTAGAGACACTTTCTGGGCACATTCTGGACCGAAAGGGAGTTGTTGCTTGGGGCCAAGGTTGGACATGAGTGCATATGGCCATATTTCCACACAAGTAGCAACGCATGATCACAAAAGATGACCTCGGCTTTGAGCTGGCTGTAATCTGTAGCGGACTTTGACTCTTCTGTGGATGTGACCACTCGGAATTTCAGGCAACCTTTCCATTATCCAAGAATCAGGCTGGTAAGCGACGTGGTGCGCCGGAATGTCCTGCCACGCGGCCCAAGGGGCTTGTCTAAGAGGTTCACGACCTGTGCGCTAGGGTTAACGATATATACACTTACATTCCTTGCCACTCTTCATCTTAGGCTGCATCAAGATATGCAGGTGGATGAAGACTACGAGGGATTATTCCATGGAGGAAGCTGCATCGTGCATGTGGACCTGCTTAAGCTATATGCTGATATGGAATGATATATAGATATAGAGGCCAATAGTTGCACAATAAGTTCAAAAGTCTTCTCTCTTTAGTAATTGGATATGCTTGGCCCTATAGAGGATGCAGTTGTTGATCCCGTGGATTGACGACTGGTTTATAGGGATTTGGAAAGTCCGCGATAGTAGACGACGGGGTACTCATGTCCGAATGGGTTTGAAGGATGAGAGGCTGCAGCCACTTACATTACAGAGATGGACGCACAACATGTCTTGAGACCGTCAACCAAAGCGGGAAAACAAGCTTTAGACTGAAGCTACCCAGGCCAACAATAGAATGCATCAAAGTAGCCGTCAAGAGAAGAAGACAGCGGCTACTGGTGGATTGTCGGAAGTCACTTTAGCCATTTATAGTGGTGAACTAGTTCAATTAGACCGAAGCTAGCGCATTCCTTGACAAGAATAAAATCAGTTGATTAGAAGATTCCAAGGCTTACATGGACAGATATTGGGTACATTCTTGTTGTCGAGCTTCGAATCACGGATGTGGACTTGGAAGGGGCCCATATTGATGTATGTAAATGTATATAGCTGAACGCAGATATCGTTATACATAGTTTGTGTGATGCAACATAGTGGAGCGATTGATGGTGAACATGCAACACTGCGCAGTTGCTCCCTTTTCCTAAAGCTCACGTACAAACTGCTGTATTTGGCAACTGAGCCATTCTACGCCTCGTTCGTTAGGCTGCACTACGCAACTTTGAGACTGACATCACTTAAAATTTCTTTCGCTAACATTGGCAGCGACCTCACAGCCCGTCTAGGGTTATTTTATTTTATTTTATTTTTGAATATTTCTCCGTTTGCCAGATATATATACAAATTACGTCAGACCTTTTAACTGCCCCTCATTCATCGCCATTTTGGTCTGATTTTTTTTTCTGTCTTGCCCCCAGGAATCTTGAACAGTTGTGAATCATTCTCCACAACGTCCGGGTCCTCTCCGCATCCACTGACGTATTGCCTTTAAACGCCCACCATAGTAGAATAAAAACACCACATCTATCCACAACTCCACCTTCATTACGTTGTTTCCTCACTTCTTTTTTATCGTTAACCAGCTTCTTGATTGCTTGGGTGTCGTTTTCCTCTCCTCCCCCCTGACCTGCCTCTCGCTTGCCAGACTGAGCCCCCCTTCTCGCTAACATCCTGAAATCCGTCAACTGACAACCTACCCATTCGCCCATTACGGTTCTCGTCCATCGTGGATCAGCACTGCTTTATGCGTTGCGCCTCCTCAAACACGGCAGCGTTCTCGCTTTAACCTTTATGCTAAGCCTAGAACGAACCAGGGTTGCCATCTGATTTGCGACAGTCACTAAAAGCTTTGGAGTTCCCGCTCTAATTCACTTTTGATTTATTCCATTTGTTTTCTGTCCTTTGTTCTTCTTGTGTGGATCCTATTCTTTCTGGGATTTCTACTTCAGTATTGTCCCGCGGGAACCTTTGTTTCTACGACTTTTATATAAATTTACGCCTCCTATTGAACCTCGCTCGAATCTCCCTCACACACGACTCAGCTATTCATCCACCGACTGTCTCCACCACACACATAGATTCTCAACTCACTGAAACGACAAAGCCGCCTCCTTCCCAACGCACATACGTTTCTCTTCTGCGAGACTTGCCTCAGTCGCCTATATTGACTTCCGTGATATTGGAAAAGTCTAGGCCAAGCTCCCGAGAATAGGGATTGGCGTCCAGTATACGTGAAGCCCGTGTCTTCTGCTCAACCGAACTGTCTGACCCTGAAAAGCGAAGCCAAATACCAGAGATTTTTTGTGCTATTTTCCAGTTTGCCAGTGTCTAGGACGATCATTTCCATTTTATTTTCTATTTTGGAATATTTCATTGCTTTTTGACGTCGAGTCCAGCATTCAGAACTAAACTGCCTGGAACTACCCGAAAGACTTGCTTCTGAGCCTGCATATCCTGTATTAGTCGACGTCTGTGCTGCAGCACTGGTTCAAAGTCCATCTTCCAAGTCGTCATTCTCACGACATCATCAATTCATAATTATCGCGCAGAATTCACATTACAGCATCCAAAACCATGGCCATTACTGGCGACAATCGTCCTTTGGATTTGACGTCATCCGGACGCAAGCTGGCTTGGTGGAATAAGGACAACGCTGAACAGACGAGTCCGACACAAACCTCGCCAAAGTCAACCACTGGCCTTGCGCCATCCATCTCCGATCATGACCTCCAGACTCCTGCCTCGCCTATGCCCATGGACTTGTCTGGACTCATGAGACCAAAGAAGCAGCGACGAGTTATCATCAACGAGCTTCCCCAGAGTACCAACCAAGAACTTTTCGACATGGACATCTCCCAAAAGATTGGCCCCGAGCCCGTCACCCTGGCGTCTACCCGCCAACTTCACAGGGCAACCTGGACTCTACTCAAAAAATTCCAACAAGCCTACAGAGAACAGTCTGTCACTGTTGTGCAATTACAAGCCGAAGTCGCCAAGGCCGAAGCGGCCCGCAAAGAGGAGGTCACCCGGGCCGCCAAGCTGAAAGTAGCCCTCGAGAGTGCCAAAAAGACCATCCGCGAACACGAAACTTCCATCGAAGAACTTATGATGGCCGTCACAAGCGAACAAAAAGCCCGTATTCAACAAAGCGAACAAATCATAATTCAACCCCCCGATGACGGTGACATCCTCATCTCCCCCAGCAGTATCACCAACCAGTCTAAAGCTCGCATTTCCATTACGTCATCGGCTGGCTCCGTGTTGTCGGAGGATCTAGGTGTGGAGGCTGACCAAACAGACAGCGATAGCACTGCGGAAAGCTCTAGCATCTTCTCGCGGTCGCGCAGTCCGACACTCAGATCGTCATTAGGGAATGGAGAGGATACGTTAAGCTTGAACAAGGCGCCGATGTCTAGTAGCATGTCGATAAAGTCAGGGAGGTCCATCTCGGCAGCGTTGACAAGTACGTTGGCCGCACAGAGGTCTCCGCAGCTGACACCAACGACCGGCGGATTGGGAAAGCTGTTTTCAGGATTGACAGGTGGGATTACACAAAAGGTGGAGATTGTTACGAGTTGTAGTAACTGTCGCGATGAGCCGGCGAGTATTGCTTGGGAGACGGTATCAGTTTTGAGAGATCACAACAAGGAGTTGAAGGATAGAGTGACGGTGATGGAGACGGAGGTTGAGGGGGCCCTTGATATCGTTCGTGGTGTAGTTCCATTGACGGTATCGATGAATTTGAAGCCACGGAGTTCCATCGGTGGTGTTCCAGCGGATAAGGTGAATGTAGCATAGAGAGCAGTAGCTGGATGATATAGCGTGCATTTTGGGGGTCTTTTTATTTAGTATTCAGGTATTACAAGCGGTACATGTCTGGAGTTTGTTTTTTTACGGCATCATGATACCTTTTGCTAGAATAGCAAGTTATCTCGGCGTTTGGGGTTCTTTGGTTTGAATTATAAAGGCATCAGTTAGATAGTAGATGTCCCTTACCATCACCAAGAACGTTAACGTTCCTCAATACATGACATCATGCGTCAAGACAAGAATGTGTCCTCTGTTAGCTGTGATTGAATGGGCCAGGACTGTTACCTGGTGTCTGTATTATCGGTTGTAGACGTATACTATATTCCACGCCACAAGTATACTGTAGTCTATGAAAATTTGTCCAATGACAATAATCTGTAATCGGGTAGCGTTCATGCTCTCGTCAGGCATCCCGAGTTACCCTTACTCGTGGTCGTCGTCATGGTCTTCAGGCTTGGTGTGGTGAACCGGCTCCATGAAAAACTCCTCGTAAACACAATACAGCACAAAGGCACCAGTCCCCCACCCAATACCCGGCAACGTTCTCTTCCACCGATTCCACCGGTTGAAAGTCCCGGTGTATCTCCACGCCTCACTGTTCCTTTTTGTTAGCTGTGGTCAGTCCATCACCCCCCCCCCCCTCCTTCTCCTCCCTTCGTCCCATGATCTAAGGTTGCAAGAAAAACAGAAAAGAGGGGCACCTTACTTTCTTTCCCAGGGGTCATAGCGGCGGTTCTTAGGGTCGCCGGCGGCCTGGAAGGCTTTGATGTCGAAGCCGGTGATGTTGCCCGTGTTTTTGTGGGGACCTACGGCGGACCGGAGAACCCTAAGGTCGGGATGAGGTGGTTAGTGTGGGGAGCTAGTGGGGGAAGATGAGGATCTGATGAGTTAAAGGTATACCTAGTCCAACGCATCATGAGGAGCTTGTAGAGTATCGAGTTGTGAAGATCGAATGGTGTGATGATTGTTGACTGGTTCAATTGATGCGGTTGTGATGATAGGCTGTCAGTATCTCATGAGCACTTTCTTTGGACTGAGGTTCTGCGGCTAATCAGCGGATGGTACGGTAATTGGCTGTCGTAGGACCAAAAGTATGCCTCAGTCACGCACCAAGATTGGCGGTCTACCTGTCAACATACTTTTGGGAGTATCAACAGTTACTAAATCGGGGTACTTGACTGTCAACAAAGGTTAGATGTGTTTTACATGTGAAATTTCTGCATTCAAAAAAAACTTTCGGATGTATGCCACACTTGGTATCGTTAAACTTTGTGACATTATTCAATTGTCAAGCTGCTTTTTTTTAGGCTTTACTCATTCCAGATAGACTTTAATCCAAGGTAGTCCCACCGGAACCCTGAGCTTTCAGTATTTTTCAACTGTTTCCCAAGACCCTGGTCCTGCTTTTAGCGGTTGCCCCTCCCAGAGCTTTGCTTTGCCTCACTCCAAAACGGCTGACTGACTGACCATCTTTTACTCTATCACCACCCATCGTCAGCCTTCTCACCCCCGGCAAAAGTGAGTTGCACCAACAATCACCAATCCATCCCGCCAGAAATCCCGCCCACAACGTCACGACCGTTCCGTGGTTTCCCCGATTATTCAGTCTTGGCGATTGCAAATATTATTTTTTTGTCTTCCCCGACGTTTTTTTCTCGTTCCGGAACACCGCGCTCAGATTTCTTTTTTTTTCTTCTTGCCACCTTCCTTGTTCTTGGACCAGCCCGTCCCTGGCCAAAAGTTGACACCTTCCGCATTTCGCCCGTTCCGGTCCCGTGGTGCTCTCGGCACCCATTGTTTCGACGACATCCGCTTCTGCAAAGCATTGTACCGACCGTCGCGCCCGACGACATCCGATACTCGACGTCCCAGTTGGACTCATCGATTGACACTTGAATCAGCAACCGTCCATTCACGACCTTGAGATCTGAACACATCCCGCGCTTTTGGTGCCGACTTTGTCTTTGCGGCCGGGTTCCGACATAGATTTCTCACATTCGCTGGGATTCAATCATTGCGACATCTTGGTCTATCGTCCATAAGTATCGACTATCTTCATTGCTCTCACATGGACGTTTCTGGCAGTTATCAGCATCACTATCCTTCGTTGTCTTTTGTTGTCTAGTAGTCTATCGTCATAGAGTCACGGTATCAGACACCAGCTGGCTTAAGGCCCGACGTGCCCTCATTCAATATGCCACCCAACATGCGATTCAATGGTGGTGGCCCTATGGCTGGTGGGCCCTATCATCAGCAACAATTCCCCCACAATCAGCAGCATCACCCTGCTGGTACCCCCCAATACCTCGGGGCTAATGGCCAGATGAACCCATTCCCCGCCAGCGTTGCGGCTAATAGCATAGCCATGGCATTCAATGGTGGAATGGTCGATCCTATCCGGATTCACAATGCCAATAACTATCCTCAGCAACAGTACGGTGGGCAGCAAGCAGCTCAACAACAGCAAACAGCCCACCAGCATGTTCAAACAACACCACAACAGCATATGAACCTTCATCACCACCAACAACAGCAACATCACCAGCAGCAGCAACAAGCCCATCTGGCTGCCACCGATTTCGTAAACACCCCTCAAGCAACTCGCAATCAGAACAACAAGGGAAGAATAAGAGAAGTTTGGGCTCACAACCTTCATGAAGAAATGGCCATGTTACGGGCATTGGTGACAAAGTATCCGTATATCGCCATGGTAAGATAGATTTCAGTCTAACCGTCTACGATCGTTTAACTAACTTGCTTTTTTTTCTACTCTTCTCAAGGACACCGAGTTCCCTGGTGTTGTTTCTCGCCCCATGGGAAACTTCAGAGGCAAGAGCGACTACCACTACCAATGTTTGCGAACAAATGTCGATATGTTGAAAGTTATTCAGATTGGTATTACGCTGTTTAACGATAACGGAGATACGCCACCCAACCGTGTTAGCAATGAAGATCTCGACCAATTAGTACAAGTCAAGATGCCCAATGGCACGTGCCCATATTCATGGCAGTTCAACTTCCAGTTCTCATTGTCAGATGATATGTACAACGAGAAGTCCATCGAGTCTTTGCAAACGGCGGGTATAGATTTCTTAGCACTTGAGCGTGATGGCATTGATCCCCACGAGTTCGCGGCGCTTTTGATTCCTTCTGGATTGGTTTGCTTTGACGAGGTGAAATGGATTAGTTTCCATGGTGGTTACGACTTTGGTTATCTGACGAAACTTTTGATTTGTGAGCCTTTGCCCAACGACGAAGTTGACTTTGACCGTCTCATGAAGTTGTACTTTCCGTCCACGTACGATGTCAAGCACCTTATGAAACATGCTATCAAGCTTAACAACGCTGGTATGTTGGGAAACATTGACGCAACGACCGCGGACATTTTAAATAAGTTTGAGCACAAGTCTGGCCTCGAGAACATTGCCGAAACTCTCAAGATCAAGCGTATCGGCTCTGCTCACCAGGCTGGTTCCGATTCTCTGCTCACAGGAAAGGTCTTCTTCCAGATGCGTAGTCGTATCTTTAAGGGCAAGATTCCCTCTGAGCACATTGGTCGCGTGTGGGGTTTGAACATCCCCGACAACGCCTTTGGCGCTCCTGCCATCTCCTCTCTGGGCCCCGACGTCAACGGAAACGGCAGCTACAACACCAATAGTAATGCCCCTAGCACGCCGAACACTCAGCATGCCCAGTTGCCGTCTATGAACAACACGCCAATACGGACGCCTGGTGGTGGCTTTGGCCAGTTTGCCCATATCGGTAGGGCTTAGACGGACGCCGGTTAGGTAATGACGGATCCGTATCCAGGTCAGCCGAGAGGGAACTTGTGACTTGTTTCACACCTGCCTCTGGGACATATTTGAATGTTAGGAGGCTTCTATAATATCGTGAGTGTAGGATACGGGTGCCTCGATTCCTGTGTGCGATAGTGAGTGACCGGTTGATTTTGTTCGGCGAAACTATATAGAATGTTTTGCTCGTCAGATCAGCACCAAGCCTGTGCCCCGGAAATCATTCAAATTGGCCTGTTTTTTGCTTTGTGATGTTCAGTCTTATCTTTGCAATATAGGTCAGACGAACGTCGGGGACAAAACATTGATTGTATTTTCATCTTTATCTTTTTTTGTTGTTTTTTTGTTCTAGTTACATCGGTTGTTATTCATATGGTGGGGGTTTGTTTGAAGGTTCGGTTTAGGATCAGCATGTGATTTATGAATTCACCTAAAAATCTTGGTTAAATCTTGGTTCTACATCGACTTTTTTTTAGTTGTTCTCGTGACATGGCTTGTATATTTATATTACGGCATTTCTGTCTTGTGAATATGTACCTGGCAGTATGGCAATCTCATGTAATGTACACCTTCTGCAAATCTGCCAACACATGCAGCATCCTCGGCTTCCTCAAGTCCACCACCATCCCCTCAGGCAACCCAATCTTCTCCGCATACTCAATCAGGTCCTTCTTAGCATATACATTCCATCTTGGCATCATCACCATATCCGAGTCCATCGAACTATGCGTATGGAAAGCATAAGGCATCGGCGCCGCCAATTCCTGTAACTCCGTCGAACAAACCGGGCACAACGACGCCCGCAAATCAGCTGCAGATACCAAGTTTTCATCGCCAGGGGCATCTGGAGAGGACATTTGCCGCCGATTGTCATCAAAGTCGTTGGAAAGAGGCATGTGCAGTTCCACTTCCATTTCGTCGGTAATGTCGGAAAGATCCTCATACTCTTGCTGCGGCATCACCGTCATCGTGTCATCGAGACTGCCCGCGGATCCCGCGCGGGCTCTCCCGATGAGGTCAGCGGCCATAGCGGCCACGTCGCGCGGGTCCGAGGGCGACCTCATCTGGCGGAGTTCTGGTTGGATCTGGGGGGTTTTACACGTATGGGATTTCATAGTGCTGATGCCGAGGCGCATGGCGACAAGAAGGGCCGGTTGGCTGGAGAGGGAATAAAGTTGTTGGCAGGCGTTGGCGAAGCGTTCGGATATCATGTCCCAGCGGGAGGGGGCCCAGAGGGGTGATTCGCTGGAGACGTCGAAGGCAATGAGGCCGCAGGCGGCAATGACTTCGGTAGGGTAGGAGGTTTGGTAGGGGATGATGTATTTGCGCATATGTTTGATAGCGACATCAGAGCGTTTTTTTTCGCGGATGAGTTCGATATATTGCTGGAGGCGGATTTGAAATTCGAGGTCCGACTGGAGACGTTAGTAATGGATTTCTAGCGATGATGAAGTCGGCTGGGTTTGTGGGCATACCTCCATCTTCCGGAGCTCCTTCTTGTTCTCGGAGCACCAGGCTATGAGGGGTACCAAGTTATGATCATTCAATCCATTTTGTATCTTGGCCCATTGTCCTCTGATATCAACATCGATGAGATCCTCGATTCCTTGCTCTTGAGCTAGTAGCTTGGCACTCTTCATATAACATTTCTGTAGCATGTACTCGGCAATAAAGCGATCCAATCTAGTACCCGCCCACCGTTCATAAGCTGGGTCTTCATAATGTTGTATGTCGAATAGCTCATCCACATGCCGTAACCTCGCCTCAACCTTGCGATTCTGCCTCTCCTCTTCCACCTGACATTCCTGCAATTTCTTCTTCAATTCCTTCACCTGCGCAATAATGGAGTCTATCTCTTTGACCGCCGCCACTCCATCATTGGCCGCTTTCAGTGCCTTGTTAGCGCTCTCTTTACAGGCGGTTTGTATGGTCGAGGAGTCCCTTTCGATGATGCGATGGGCTGTTCGGAAGTTTTTGCGGGATACCTCGTAGGGGAGACGGACTGAGTGGTGTTCAAGGATGGTGTGCTCGGTGTGTTTTATGGGGGTGCCGGATGACATGACGGCGCAGGATTGAGTGGGGCCGACCGCGGGGTCAGGCAGGATGGTTGGGTCACGGGGGGTCAATGATGGAGGTAAGGTGGGACAATGGAGACAAAATGCGACTTCAGCGTGGGATGATGAATGATCAGTATGATAATGGAGGTGCTATTGGCATATGTCTTGCTGTGATACTAGACCGCAACCTCTTGATTGCTTGGGTTGGTGATGTAATGATAATGCGTGGTTTGCAATTATACCCAATGCTGAGAGAAACCCTACCTAGCCGCTTATCTAAGCCACATCATTGGTTGATAAGCAGTGTTATCCCCAATGTAGTGGAAGACCTTGATGAAGATTCCCAATTCGGTAGGCTCTGATATTTCATGCTATCTGGACAAGTTCTCACAATACAAATCATGAACATCATAAATTCACATCGAGGTTCGCTTAAAATATTCAAAGTCATCATCTCAGCTCGCAGGCTCCAGCCATGATGATGTGTATGTGCCAGCGTGATCACGCGACGTCAAGATAGAAACAGGAATAAACATCTTAACTGATGTCACGCTGGCAGCCCCCGCTACAAAACGGCTACGTACATCTACCTGCATGTCCTCATGTGAACCCATCCATCGGCAACGGATCGATACTCAATCCAAATTTCCACATAATCGCATTGTCTTCAGCATTGCCACCGAAAAGCCCGCGTTTCCAGAGCTGCTTGGTGGGCCTCTTGCAGTATATGGTGCCTGACAGTAGATGTTGATATTCATGTCGGCGTGGCAGGATTTTGTCAACAAAGGCTATTTTAAGACTGGGTGATCAAGGTATGGGTCGGGGTCTGTTGATAACAGGCAACTTGCGCTTAGGTTGTGCAATTCAATATATATCACCTGATGCTTCTCATGACAATTTGATCCCGGGCTGACACTTGCCAACATGTACGCAAGACCTGGAAATCAAGTACATTTTGGCGCCATAAAAGGTATTGCAGTACAATGTTTCAAGGTACTAAACCCCCACAACCCTTGTCGCATGGTGCGTTGGTTACGAGAGTTGATTGGCCCAGTCTTTTCATCACGCCTCAAATCCAAGGCATTAACTTACCTCCCTTTCCTTCCCTTCACCTCCAAAACCATTCTGTTTACCGAACCAACCAGCGATCCATCACCTATAAACCCCGTCACCCCCCTCCTCACGTGTTCTTCGTCCTTCATCTTCCGCGTGACTTGCGACCTTCAATTAACCCAGACAACCCAAATAAACAGCGACCCCTGTTAGCCAGTGAATTTTAGGCTTCATACTATTGCAGCAGCGCCCTGTATTTTGCGATACGCGCAGTGACGGCATCGATTCCCGCCCGATTGTCGCAAAATGAACTCGTGAACAAGATCATTCAAGAATAAGACGAACCGCAATCGCCCGTCGCCGTTGGATTGCGATTTGCATTTTACTTCATGTGACTTTGACATTGGAATTGTGCCATTTTCCACCGCGACTTTTATTTCTATATAATTGGGTTGTTGCGATTAACGGTATGTCTCTCTTTTTGTTTACCATAAATTGATGCGATGCGCGGAGAGAGGAAGATGGCAGATTGCGCTGGACCCGTTTAAATTTCCCGGGCCTTGACACTTACCAAGACGCCAGATCACGAGATTTCGCAAGCTCCCAGACCACGTGAACACAGTCCCCGTGATCGCGGACCCTCATCTCAAGTTGGAAGGGTGCAGATTTAACGTAAGTGAATCTTGTGATGCGCATTTTGCCTTTTGACTTTTTTTTTCCTACATGATGGATTGAATGGTGTTGGCAATTCGTGATGAGTTTGGGTTGTTTGTTTAAGCACAATTTGTCCCATTGTCGCGTCATTCAACTGTGATGAGGTTCATCCAAAGTGATGACAACATGAAGCCATGATGTCATTAATATGTGCAAGTGTTTCTTTAGATATTGGATATTGCAATTGTACATGACTGAGTATTATGGCCCTCAGCCTTGCTCTTCCGTTGGTGAACCTCAGCTCTGTCATGACGAGATCTCAATAGTTGTAAACCCTGGTTCCAGCGCTTCCACGCCAATGCTGTGACATTTTGTAGTAACATGCCACTGACTATGACATCAGAATATCTCAACATATTTTTACACAGATATATTCACATTATGACAGAACAAATTACGGATCCGATAGAGTTCCTTAAAGGGGGTTCTGTTTCTCCTAATTCTAAGCGTAAGCGGGATCTCGAAGACAGCCCTGAGGACCGCCGCAAACGCAGCGTCACCGCCAGCACCCCTCTCCTCCCAAGTGATGCTCCCAACCTGAGCTTCATCGAATCAGCTGTTGAGGCTGCTGCTGCTGCCGCTTCCAACAACATGACCCAAACCAACATCAACAACATTGCCAACGCTGCCACCGTCGCCGCCCTCAGTGCCCTCCAACAAGCTACCCAAACCACCGAGGCTCCTGCCCAGCAAATTGTCCCCGTGACCAGCGAACCTAGCTCACAACAGCACACACCGCAACAACACACCCCACAGCTGCCCCAACAACAAACCGCCCCGCAACATCAAAATGTCGTTCCCCAAGTCACCCAGCACACCCAGACTCAGCATCAGGATCGCGCTGCGGACCCGACGAACCCAGCTAATGCGTCGACGACGGCAGCGGCGGCATTGGGAACAATGTACCCAACTCTTCATGTCCCAAGGCCAACTGAGCAGCAGTTTGTTGCGCCGGTCACTCAGCAATCAGATGTTCATGTTAGTGTCGCGCCACAGACACAAGGTGTTTCCGTCGTTGCGCCTCCGCAGCAACAACAACAGCAGCATGTGGCGATTCCCAATCACACTGCCTACCAGGACATTGACACAATGGAGCTGGCCAGAAACCATGAGATGTCATTAGGACATAGGAAGCCGGCTGTTGGCACGCCGGAGTGGCACAAACAGCGCAAGGATAACCACAAGGAAGGTACGTGATACAAAGATTATGACGGGATCTTGTTGCTTTTTTTTTGCCCCTTTGTCCTGATTTATGCCGTGGCTCGCCTACTAACGCAAATCCTACTTACAAGTGGAGCGGCGTCGCCGTGAGACGATCAACGAGGGCATCAACGAGCTGGCCAAGATTGTGCCAGCTTGCGAAAAGAACAAGGGGTCCATCTTGCAAAAGGCGGTGCAGTTCATCCAGCAGTTGAAGGCCAATGAGGCGAGTAATATTGAGAAGTGGACGTTGGAGAAGCTGTTGACGGAGCAGGCGATTGGCGAGCTGAGTCAGAGTAATGAGAAGTTGAAGAATGAATGTGAGAGGTTGTACAGGGAGTTGGAGACGTACAAGAGGGTTTGCCAGAGTGCGGGGTTGGAGATTCCAGGGAAGACGACGGAAGGGAGTGTGCCGACGACGCAGCCGTGAGGAGGGAGGGATGAGCGTGTCTAATAGGAGTTAAAGGTTGTTGTCTTGTATTTTCTATCTTGTTTTTTTTCTTTCTTTCAGCGGGCGCATGGATGGATAGGGAAATTTATACCTAGTATTGGGCGTTTTGATGGACTGTGGTGGATCTTCTAGTTGGTACTTTGGCAAAATGCTTTCTTCAATAATTGAATATTATGTTTGAATATTCTTGGGGTGCTATGTCTTGATGTTGAGGTGGTGTTGTAAATTTAAGGGTTAAAGTCACACAGGGTCTGGTCGTTCGTGATTACCATTTCAAGAAAGAAACACAAGTGGTGAAGGATGCAGTTGCGGTGAAAGGTGATTGTTTGGTGTGAGACGAACAGGAGATTGTACAATGAGGAAACGCGATAGGATGAGCGTACAAGATAATGGATTGATGTGGATATAGTAGGAGGGTGATATTTCTTTTTTGTATATATGTATCTATGGTCGGTCGAGTCTGTGTGCAAAGATGGGTTGTAGGTTACAGTTGGTGATATGGTGGATTTTGAGAAGGGGTTACAATCACAAAGGAGGGTCGGGTCTTTTTTTTGCCTCTTTTGTGAAGTTGGTGGACTTGTGGGACGGGAAGAGTAGATAATGATGAAGGTGGATTGGGAGGGATGTGTTCCTGCATGGAGGTTCTTTTGGGGGCTCGATTGCATGAGCTGTATGCGGGTTCCCGCTCGGCGGCTGCGGGCGGAAGGGTGATGGAAGGTTCTGAGATGGTGGAGAGAGGGATGGGGGTGGAGGCGGGTAGGGACAGGCGGGTGATGGGGGTGCGGATGGGGACGGGTGGATAGAGGTGAGGCGGGAGGTGCTGGGTTGGCGGTGATGTTGATGTTGACGATAGTGTTGATGATTGTATAGGAAGAAGAAAACGGAGATGGTGGGACGAGGATGAACGGAAAGGATATAAAGAGAGGAGAGTATCCGGGTCTGTTTGAGCGTTTTTTGTTTGATTCAGAAGGCTGCAAAATTGAGGTCTTTCTCCTTTTTCATTCATTCACTCATTCATTTATTCATTCGTTCCTGCGCCTCTCTAACTCATTTCTAGCCACTGACACCTGTCACTCATCGCTTCTTGTCTCATTTTCCCGCCTCTTCAACCTCCCCCCCCTTCTCTACCTTATCTCACTCCATTCTTCCCATCAATATCACAATACCACCCACCACTATGAAACCCATCGCCCTCCTTCTTCTCACCTCCTTCACCACCGCCTTCTTCCCCACCCCCTACCGCCCCGGCCTAACCGGTCGCCCCGGAATCTCCCATCAAACCCTTACCATATCCTCCCTCACCACCCTAGCCTCCACCCTTTCCTCCCTCTCTACACAATCCTCCCTCTCTGGCTCCTCTAGTCCCTCCAACACCACCAATGCCACCCTTCATCTCCCTTACCCAGTCATCAAGGCCATCCGGGAGATTGCCCGGGCCTCCGCTGAGGTCGACCTGCTGGAGACTAGCAATGCATCATGGCATTTTGACGGGGAGATGACCCAGGAAGGACAGTTACTTGTTGCGGCGTTGAGGGGGGCGGTAGTGGATAGTTTGCAGAGAGGGGAAGGAACGGTGGGGCGGGCGTTGTTGGGGAAGGCGCTGCATGCGGTGCAGGATTTTTATGCGCACACGTGAGTTCTTCCTTTTCTTTCTTTTTTCTTTGTATGTCAACATATTAAGAAACTAACAAGATAGCAACTGGATTGAACTCGGCAAAGAAGATCTCGCCCCTCTTGGCCGTAATGTCAATCTTGATACTGCCAGTCCCACCGACAGCACCTGCGGCGCCTGTGATGTCAAGCAAGGCGGGATTCCTTTCCAAGGTGACAGATCTGTGTGCCAGGATTGTATTGGGGTGAATTCCGGGGCTGCCCGGTTGACCTCTGGATTCTTCGTCTCATCGAATGCACAACCCGTGACCGGCGGAAAGTGCAGGCACGGTAAGTAGACCTGTGAACTACGCTGCAGATATCGAGGTGAAATAAAAATTAACAAACGCATCAGGTGGCCCCCTCGATGACCCGACTCACGGCGTCGGCAACAGGACTACCGCATCAGTTACCTCGGAAAATGACAATTCTGCTCCTTTCCCGATTGCCAATGCCGCCCAGCCGCAGCTCAGCGGCACCGCTGTAGCCTCTGGAATCGCTAACTTGTCAACTTCCCCGGCGAACTCGTCCTCTGTTTCCTACAACTCAACCGCCTCCACTATGTCCACCAACACGCAGCCTCCATTCATCTATGGTCTCAACAAAGACTCCTTTGACTGCCTTTGGTCACCGCACTCACACCTCCACAAGTCGGCAGCCACATTTGCCGAGGCGGCTTCGCGCCAGTTTATGCTGGATTTACTAGATGGCCTCAGCTCGCAGCAGGTGAGGATCCTGTTTGGGCTGCCAGCGGAGGAATTGTATCATGATGTCTCCTCTATTAATGGGACTCAACACTTGGCGTTCCCCGAGAACCCCGGGTTCTTGAACCTTCCCGGATCTTCTCTTGTCTCCCGTGTCTCTTCTGAGCAGCCGTATGACCCTCTGGATATGCTTACGCTCGCGCCTATCATCCTCTCTGCCTCACCACTTCCTTTGGTCAATGATCTTATGTCATTCCCTGTCCCCGTTGACTCGCACATGTCCTATCTATCCCTCGGCATCTCCTGCACTGCCTGCTCCGTGACTTTCTTGCCCCCCGATACCACCGCACCTCTCGGCTCCGATTGGCACCAGGCTGTCGATGCAACGGGGACACATGCTCGTATAAACATCACTGCTCCACAAACTGGCATCTGGACATTTACTTTGACCAGTGCCCTCGAAACCCCCGGTCAGGGAACGTTTGCCGTCGTTGCCGAAGGCGACTCGTCTTTATCCATGCCCGAGTTTTCCTTTGTTGAGAGCGCCGGACGTCCTAGCCACGAGGGGTACTTCGATATTGGTGATGCACCGCCGGTTGACACTTTTGTCGGTGTCGTTTCCGAGATTGCGGGGCCAATGAACCACGGTGTTGTCCCATTGTGGGTAATTCGGGGTGCTGACTTTGCCCGCATTGAGAACTCGTCTGTTATTTCCGAGAGTGACCTCGATCGTGTTCCCGTGCTGGCTCTCCAGCCCGGATCCGGCGAAGAAGGTTTCCCAGATCAATCCTCCTTCTTTGGCATCACGAAGCTGCCCACGGTCTTGCAAGGCGACGACGAGGATGAGACGGTGGACGCATCAAAGGGTTTCTATGTCTGTGTCACTGGTATGGATGACCAGGAAAGGCAGTTCCAAAGGGTCCATCCAGTGCGGTTTACTGCGGGGCCGAAAAATAAGAAGATGCAGGTCGGCAGTTTGGATCCAATTTACGGAATGGTTGATGGGGCGATTGTCCGGGTTGCGAGGTCAGCGATTCCCGTCGCTGCCAAGTTTGTGGATGATGAGAATCCGCTGGGTATCCGAGTTGATAATTCATCGACCGGTCTCTCGAGCTTTGTCACAGCCACGTCACCCACACAACCATTTATTACCCCGCTGATCACCACTGCATTGGGATCACTTCGTAACATTACAAACTCCACCATCCACTCTACCAGCTACACTGTCTGGAGCACCGGCTTTTCTTCCCATGCCACTGGCTTATCGACGGACCCCATCCCCGTTCCGACCACCGATCACAACTCTACCTACAATGCCACTTCCCCTGGTGCTTCTGGTCACATGAGTGAGGTTACCGTTAGCGCGGCAAATCCAACTCGATTGAACAGAACTCACGGAGCAACCGCATCGTTGACATTGGGGCCGACGTGGTCGAGTGTCGCGTCTGGGACGGAGCCAACGGGGCGGAACGGAACAGGTGCTGGCAGGAGACCTACGCCGTTTGAGCCGGTGCCAAGCTTTTCTACTGGGCCAACAAGTGGGACGAGTCCTTTGGGAGTGAGTTGGTCGAGCTTTCATCAGGGGACCGTGTAAGTGCAATTAATGTCTTTTTGGACTTGATGGATGGTTACTGACTGGAGACTAGGACCGTTACTGTTACCGAGGAGTGCTCCGCGAAGGTGACTTCCATCAATCCGCCCGAACAGCCGGCCCCTTACCCGACGACCACAGAGACTTCGACTCTCCTCGACTTCACCGCTCCCACCGGTGGCTACAGTTCTCCTTTGCCAATCCTGCCTGCTCCTGAATCTCCGTCCTTCACCATCATTACCTCTGATATCACGGCTGTGTCAACCATTACTTCGCCTATTATCATCACATCCATAATTGACTCGTATGCCCCAGTGCCTTCGCCGCCGGCTCCGGAGTATACAATGACATCGACGACAAGTAGTGTGGGGTATGGCTGGTTCACGACTTCGGGAACGGATCTGATTGATGCGATAACAGGGCCTGTACCGAGTGTTATTACGGGTGGTGTGGGGAAGGTTGAGGTTGGAGGTTTGGGTGTTGGTGTCGTCGTTGTCGGTGTCGCAGTTGGGGTGGCGATGTAGTGATGAGTTGAAGAGGCGGAGCTATTTTTTATTTTCTCTTTTGATTTTTCATTATCCTTTTTGCGGAGATTTGGAAACAAGGTTGTTACTTTGTTAAGGAAGTTGTCTTTATGGCAATTACTTGCCAGTAATTCAAATGATGCGATTCAATATCGGTAGTTACTCGGAAATGCTCATGATATAGAAAAACGAAAATATTGTGAAAATGCCAAATACATTCTTTGCTCTCATCTCCCTCCTCACAGCTTGATCAGACTGTCATCTTGACTCTGAATCAAACTATCCTCCTGACAGCTAATGAGGCTATCTTCTTGTCCCTCATCCTCCCTTATGTTTGCCATTTTCCTATTATCTTTCCTTTCCCGGCCTTTCTCCTTCTTCTTCTTGTCCCGCATCATGTCAGCCAGCTTCTCCCTCACCCTCACCCGCAGACCCCCCTCCGCCCCCTCCCATAACTCGCGATAACTGCTGACTCGTCTCTTAGGCGGCTGCACTAGATTCTCGACTCTCACATCCTCGGCAAACTCGAAGGTGTTTCGTGGGCTCCCGCCAAAGCAATACAGCAGATGCCGCTCAATGGGCCCGATTGGCTCCTCGTGCAGAGTCTTGGCCCAGATGTCGTGGTCGCCCTGGTACTCCCACATCCAGCGGCCGGTGGCGTCGCTGGTTTCGGAAATGTGGCCGCACGAGACGTCCTCTTGCAGCCAGGACTCGGGCAACCAGTCAGGGTGGGCGGGGACGGGATCTTTGACTTTAGTGGCGTCGCCGGTCTTCTTGACTAGTTTCCAGCCAGCAAGTGCGGGGCAGTCCCAGTAGCCGGCATCGTTGAGGCCCAGGCCGCGGCACTGGAGGCGGACTCTGACAGAGGAGTGGATGCGCTCGTTTGTCCGTTCAAGGTACTTGGGGTTCCAGGTGCCATCTGTCAGGTTGACCCGATGGTACATTCCTGGAGTTCTTGTGATGGTTCCCGCCAGAGAATATAAGACTGAGTTTGCTTTTGAGATTTTGCCACAGGCCCAGGGGCGCAGGAAGGGGGCTGAGGAGTGGTTGCCGGCGCTGTTTTCGTAAAAGGTTCGACGGGCAATGGGTAGCTCTGGGTGTTCAGAGGCGGGGAGGTTCTGGAAGTACTTTTTGGTGTTGTCGAACATTCTTTGGATGTGATCGAAGTCGAATTCGACGCCGACGGAGGCAAGTTGATCCATCATCCCTGACGTGATGTTAGTGTCTACTAGTGTCTGCAAGATGGAGTTGTCAATTACTTACAAGCCATAGAAATATTCGCAATTTCTTGATCTGGCCACCCTCCGCCTACATTTGCGTGACTACCCGGAAACCAGACCTGACGTAAATCACACTTGAGCTCGTCTTCTTCGCGCCGTTCCCACACCGCCGGGCTAAATGGTGGCCTGGTCTCGTCGAGTGCCAAAGCGTGAAAAGCATGTTCAATCCGATCACTCAACGTTGTATCCCAAAACTGATACGCCTTGTGTGAAGGTTGGAAGCCCAGCTTGTGCATCCAGCCGACTTGGGGGATACCCAAAGATCCGACGGTATCGAAGACGCCGATGGCTTTGACAGTGATGAGCTTTTGGGTTCCGGCATCGTGACCGGTGGGGACAGTGTAGTGGACTCTGGTCAATCCTTCTTCTTCCAGGCGGGCGCGATAGGCGGCGGCAATCTTGAGGGCTAGACCGGGGTCTTTGTCGGGGCTGGGGTTGGGGTCCTCTTCGGTAGCGAAGAGGGCAGCGGTGGGCTTATTGCTAAAGGGGCGGTCCGAGAACTTGTCAACGTGACCGACACGGCCCCAGTTTCTCATATCTTCGAAGATGACGGAGAATTCCTCCATGCCTCGAGATGTCAAGAGACCCAACTCGCCAATCATACCCGCCACACTCCTGGCCGTGAAAGCCCCGCGTGAGAAGCCGAGCAAGACGATTTCGTCTCCGTCGTCATAGTTGGCGCACAGGAAGGCGTATGCTTCGCGGATGCGTTCTGTGATGCCGGTTCCGAAGGCACCGCCGACGACGGAGTCGATGACGGTGGAGCCTGTGCCAACGCCGGATTGGTAGAGGATAATTTGGAGGGTGCCGGAGGAGCGGCAGCGGGGGAGGAGGCAGCGGGTTAGGCGGGTGATGTTGGATGGGGTTTGGGAGGTGGTGTCGGAGGACATCCAGGTGCCGTCGCAGGCGATTATTAGGCGCTTTGTGGGATGGCAGCCCATGATATGTGTGTGTGTGTGTGTGTTTGGGTTTGGTGATGATTGTTTGTGTGTGACGGGAATAATGGGGGGATGTGGATGGGATGTGTGGAGGAAAGGGAGAGAATATAAAGGGTTGTTATATGTACTCTTGCATTCACGGAGATGTCAGGCGGTAGGTGTGGTGTGTGATCCCGGAAAGGGGAATCAGATCTCTGGGTTTGCCAAGATTGGTACGGAGGGCAAAGGCCACTAACAAGGGTCTAGGCGAGACGGTGGTGACAGTCTTTTTTTTTTCTTGGAGAAAGAAAGGGCCTTGGACTTTGTTCACGATGTTGGCAGGACTGGGCAATGGGGTATTTGGTGAATATATGAATATATAGCAAGAGGGTCAAGGTTGGAGTTGATGGAGTTGGTAGGGAAAGTCAAAGTCGCCGGGCGAGATAAGAAGGACAAGCTAGTGAGCGAGCGGAGAGTATCGGGGTGGATTTGGTTGATGGGCGGTAGTGCCGATGGGTGAAGTGGCGAGGATAGTGTGTGTGTGTGTGTGAAAAGTAGGCTTTAGAGAGAAAAGAAAAGAATAGTGAGGTTTAGCGAGGCAAAGACAAACGATGTGAAGCGATGAGATATTATGCGATGCTATATTATGGATTTGCGCGTAAGCATGAAGAATTTATGTATGTAGGCGCTTACATATGGATGTTGTGCAGTTGAATTTGTGTCTATGAATATTCACAGTCGTGGGGAAAGACCAAGTCTATTAGCATCGCGACGGGAGTCTATAGACATTGTCTCGTTTCCTTCTCATTAGACATGTTTTCAGTGAATATTGTTGATATATATTGGGCTCACGCTCGGATGAGCGAGCCGGGAGGGTGATGCAAGGTCTGTGTATCGACTTGGCGTGGCATCTCAAGTTGGTAATATTAAATACAATTTAGATTAAATATGTACATGGGCTGACGTCTGGAATTGGGATGTTATAGACCTACGCGGTGGACCGCGTACAGAGGGGAATCGAAGAATAAATGTAACACTGATTAACACGAGATTGGTATCTCACTTTACTTTCACATTTTAGTAGAGACCTAGGACAAGAGTAAAGTGCTCACATTTGCATACAAGACATCTAGGCATTGAACAAAGACAATAAACAAGCTGGTTTGTATGAATAAATAAATCAAAGATTCATGGACATCAGTCAATCAGTCGATATGCGGAGGATATAACTGCATCAAGACGAAGTGGCCGGTGATCGGCAGGGTGCAGAGAGTAGCTGTGGTGAGCTGTGGTGGATAAGCTATGGGCAGGCTGTCGTGGGCTGGGCTGTGGGAAACTCACCTGCGGTTGAGCGGTTGGAGATTGAAGATTGGATGACGGGGGTATGCCGGTGATCCGAGAAGGCGGTATGTATATATGTATGGAGATGGGAGATGAAGGCCTGTAGTGTGGTATGGTGAGAATTTGTGTATTTATTTAGTAGAAGACTCGAATGGGTTTACTTTCTTTTCGAGTTGAAGATGTGTCTGTGTAGCCACTGAATGTTCTTAGTGGCATGTTGTTTACATCAAAGTACAAAAATAATACACAAACATCCCCAATACTACCCACCATTCTGCCGACTGTCTCTTGCCCTACCCCATAAACCCAGGTACCTATAAATACTTGGTTCAAGGTGGGCAACCCAGCCTCATCTTACTGTGGCATAGAGTCATGGGCACAAAAGTGACAGAGCAAAGGGAAAAGGGGAGAGAGACATGTATGTATATATACGCCAAAAAAAAACACCAGATGGAGGTTTTCAAATACTTGGTCAAGAAACTTAGTTAGTCAAGTGAACAGGAAGGGACCTTTGGCAGATGGTTAGATGACTAAGTCACTAAAAAAGGAAATAACCCTCATCTTAAATATCTGGTAATCAACATTTCAGAAATCATGTGCCACCCAAGCTGAACAACCACTTCTTTGCCCTCTCACCTTCCCCCACCCACCGCCCTCACAGCCTCTCCTCAACCAGGAACCCCGTGACAGCCTCGCCTTCCCTAACCAACTCCACAACCGCCCCATCTCCATTTCCGGCCTCCGCCTCCACCTCTGCCATCTCCTTCTTGACCATTTCGATATCTTCGGGCCACACGGCGAAACGCCACCGACACACCGAACCATCCGCCTTCTTGACAATTTTGACCCCTTCATTTTCCCGCGTCTGATCCACTGTCCTCAGCTCCTCCGCCCTATAAACCTTCTTTTTCTTCTTCCTCTCTTTTCCCTCCTGTCCCTCTTCCTCCACCTCCACATTCGCAATCCTCAACCCCCCGACATCCCCCTCCGTCCCTTTCCCCGCCCACCGCAACCTCTTCCCCACCCCCCGCTCCGTCACTTCAAGCCACCCGTGCGTCCAGGGGCCCTCGGGGAATGAAGGGAGAAGAGTTAAGAGGAGGGGCTCGTGGGTTTGGGCGCGCGGGGGGATCGCAGTGGTGGCGGCGGTGATGTAGCGGGGGGTGCCGGAGTGGAGGATGCGCCAGGTTATTTGGGTGTGGTCGGGGGAGAGGCGGTGGGATTGGAGGTGGTGGGTGGTGTCGCGGAGCATGGTGATGGGATAGTGGTTGGGTTGTTGGATTGCGGTTGAGGTATATTTTGTCGGTGAAATTGGAAATGTGATGATGATGGTGGATTATCGCTGACAAGTCATAAATGTATCTCTCAAAATCACCCGTCATCGGCCCCTATATACCAACACTCAACCCATAATGGTCCATGCACCAGCACCTCCTCCGCCTTGCCATACCCTCCATAATGCCCCTCTCTTGGTCTTGGCATCTGGCATCTTGCCTCTCTCTAATGACGTCATCCCATACGAGCTTCCTAATCCGGAAACAATCCAACCCTCTTTCCATTGTTGTTGTCATTGTCTTTTCCCTGCCATTTGCCGCTTTTTGTTTATTGTCATCACATCGATATCTTATCAGTACAAAAGACGAAAGTGCGGGTAATAGTCAAGGGGCAACGTGCCAGAGTGGTTAATGGGTGAGACTAGAAATCTCATGGCTTCGGCCGCACAGGTTCGAATCCTGTCGTTGTCGCGCCGTCTTTGCGAATCAAGTTCTCATTTTCCTTCGTCTTTTTTTTATATTTTTATATATATATATATATATATCTTTTATGTAAGCGTCAAATCGGGCCTGCAGGATTAGAGGCAAACAGAGCATGTAGTCAGAATAAGGGTTATATAAACCCTGCTGTAGCACCGGAAAGAAGGAATTTGGCGTTGGGAGGGATTAGCCCGGGAGGTCCATGGTAAAGTTTGCGACTAGCACGATAGCGATTATAATGGGTGATGATGATGAGGAATCTACAAATCAAGTTATGCGCTGTCATTAATAAGCAGCAGCTGAGTCAGTGTAGACAACCGACATTAACAAAATAAGCTTTTTACCCTCACCACCATACCACCTTCGCCAAGCTTCTTCCCAAAGAACTTACAGAAACCCAGAAAATACTGCCACCCCTCACCACCCTCATCCCTTGTCCCACCATCCACCAACAGCAAGACCCCGGCACCTTCCACTTCCCAAAGGAGACTTATAACAAAACCATTTTGCTACTTAGCTCTGAAAGCTGCATGTTGCCTTGCCTTTGGGCAAATCACAATCATGAAATGTCTGCTTCGTTTCGCTTGGATTGCCAGCAGCAGAATCAATAAATATATAACGTGATAGAAAAAAAAGAAACATGTTGTTTAACGTGGCACGAAGGATTTCCCATATCTGGTAATTGGCGTTTGTGTCGGCAACAAGGTTCGGCGGCCAGCCAGGAGCTGGGTGAGGGAAGATTGATATATGTATGTACATATCTAAAGACGTATATACCCGTCTGAACTTTTCCGTGCTTCTTTCCCTCCCCTTTACTCTCCCCCCCCCCTCCATCACCATACACGCCCCCTACAACACTAACGGGCCCTCTGGCCCTCCTCACGCCGGCCGCCACCTCGTCCATCATCGCCTGGTATACCGATGGCAGCCCCCAGGTCATATATTTCAACCAGACGATGAGTGAAGTTATCTATAATGATTGTATGTCGCGGACGACGAATCTGTCGGGCAAGTTTGTTTTGCCGTTTTCGGGTACGCCGTATGCTTAGGGTCACATTACTGGAACGGGTTGGTGGTCATCCGATCAAAAGCGGAACTTTTTAAGTACATACATGTCTTCTCTCACCCATATACACAACCTCTCCTTAAACTAACCACCACCTCTTCACTCAGGCCTCCGTCTTCTATAAATCCAAGTCCGGCAGCATTACCAACTCCTTCCTGCAACACCAACAACGGCACCTTCACCCCCTACTCCTCTACCACCGACCACAAAATAATCACCTCCAATGCCAATATCCCCCATGACCGTCGTCGCCCTCGACCAAGATGGCAACTATCGCCTCTTCTACCAGGAAAACGAGGGCAACATCACCCTGCTCAACTACACCAACAGCGACGTCGCTGTCGCTTTCAACGCCGCCTCCGATGAACGGTGGGTCCACTATGTCTTGGGCAGCCAGCTGATTCAGCTTCCTTACACCAAAGGCTCCTGTGGCTCCGCGACAAACCTGCTACAAGTCGGCAATACCACCAGGACGTCGACGTCGATGTCGACTTCTAACGTTTCATCATCATTGGCATCGTCGGCGCTTGACTTGTCGAGTCTCTGGTGGTGCTAAAGCCGGTATTGCCGTTGGTGTCATTGCCGGCGTTGCCCTAGTCGGTCTCGCTGCTTTTATCTTCTTCCGGAGGTCTCGTCGCCAGAGGTCCTCGGGCCCTAAGCTGCAACCTTTTCCCCAGGATCATCATGATCCTGAAATCAAGAGTCCCCCCCCCGGATACTCGCAAATGTCTGCTGGGCGTTAGCGAGCTGGATAACCCAGTGCATGGAGGCGTGTATAAGATGGGTGAGTGTGCGCTGGTAGAGATAATGGGTAGTGTTCCGCTGCATCAGCGGTGATACTATGTAACCAAGTAGGGAGGTGTAGTAGTAATGATGTAAAGAGACGAGGATACCAAGATCGTTCCTCGCAAACAAAATGTAGATTTAATTGGCACCAGAGCCCAAATTTTCAGGCTGTATTAATCCTAATAATGAACATGAACCAATCAATTACCTGATTATTATTACTAATCGTCATCTCGTCGTAAACTCGAATAATATCGTGCATCAACTGACTTTATGTATTGCCGCCCAGGCTCACTGCCAATCCCCCACATTCATCCGACTACGCCTCTTCTCCCGCATGACTTCCCGCATTCCGTCTCTTTCTCTCTTCACGTTCCCTCCCATCTCTTCTACCAAGAAACCGCCATCACTCGACTGGCTGCTCACACTAACGCCACTCATCCCCCGTTCCCTCTCCGCCCGGGCCCGTAGTCTGCCTCCCGTCCGGTCGCCGACGCCAGTCCCATGCTCTTTGGTCGGAGACATTTCCCCAGTGGCACGCAGGGCACTTTCAGACCGGCGGTGGCCGACGTTGGCAAAGCGATCGCGTTCAATAGCCTCGCGGGCGCCGAGGCCGAGAGCAGACGTGCTGGGAGAGTGCGTTAGTTGATGGGCTACCATGGGCTGGCGCATCTGGAAGTAGCTGCCAGATCCAGAAGGACCATGGCCGTAAGGGCTTTTCGGTGGTGGGGTCGGTGATCCATTCGAGATACTACCAGCCCGGGAGTAAACGCCAGGGTGCCAAGGGAGTCGCTTGGTGATGCCGGATAACCCAGAAATACCCGACATTGCACTTGGCTGTAGTTCCCCAGAAACCCGTCGAGGCATCTGAAGAGGCGTACTCGCCCCTTCGCGGCTACGAGGCCGGTAACTGATATTGCTTTCGGTACGATCTTGAAGCGTCGTGCGGCGCGGACTAGCAGCCACTTCGACAAAAGAATCCCTCATCAACCCGGAATTTGACGTCCGGTGGCGACGGCTAGACGGAGTCGAAGGAGTCGGAGTACCCGGTGTAACAATTCCACTAAATGCCCCGCTATATCTATTCGCCACTGAATCCGACCTGCGAATCGGACCCCGGCCAGCACCTGTCCCATTCAAGTTGATCCCGATAACACCGCCGCCATTTACCGGTCCTGGAGTCCCACCAATCTGGTTCATGCTTGTCTGCGAAGAAACACTGGCTGTCTCGTAGGCAGCCATGTTCTCCAGATGCGACCGCACGAGATCCGAGGCTAGGTTACGCACCAAAACAGCGCCATCCTTCTCAGCCAGAGTCTTAACAGAGTCAAGAAGAGACTCAACCTGCGCCGAGTTGAGCGCCTTGATACCATCGCCGGTACCGATAATTCCGGGATCACACGAATCAAGAATGCTGCGCACAAGACGCAGGAGATTTAGACGGACGACGGGCTTTTTGTGACCTAGTCTCTGTACGATACCAGAGAACATCTCAGGATGCGCCAGTGACATGGCCAAAAGCGGACTTAAACGAACAATCTTGAGCAAGGGCTCTAGAATGTTGGAGTCGAAAGAGTTGAGCCGGTTTGTCCCAAAGCACGAGATCATCGCCCCAGAGAAGCTACCAGCCAACAGGTGATTCTCCACATTTGCTGTCTCCTCTTGCAGCCACACGTGAATGGCATCCAGGGCAGTAACCTGCCAATACTGATCAGCCAGAAGAGAGACATAGAAATCCAGCCCCTTGTTCTGCCACAGGTACCGCCGAGCCTTTTGGCCAGAGTGAGCCATGTCGCACAGAATAGGTAGAACAAACTCCTTGGGAGGGCGCTCCGTCTTCATGATGCGCAGGAGCAATGGGATAATGCCGCCGACAGCGGCAACCTCTTGACGCTCCTTGCTCAGTCGGCACAAGTTGAACATGGTATTAAGAACCTGATTGGAAACTTCACGGACATGCTTGTGTCCACGTTTCATGCTGTGGCTAAGTAGGTCGATAAGGAATTCGATTGCATCGGCAGAGTGCAGAGATTCGAGAGTCGTAGAAAGCATAGAGAGGTTCTTGATGAACTTGAGCATCGTAATCTGGTGAGTCGGTGACATGCGTTGGAGGTCCTTCAGCACACTCTTTAACACTTGGCGATCGGCCACGACCTCCTTGACATAGTTCTCCGCCTGTGAGAACAAGTAGAAGATGCCCACGATACGCCCCTCAATGATGTTTGAGACCTCGTCTGTCCGCTCATCATTATCCAACACTCGGTGGAGGACCAATGCCAGTGGATACAAAATATTGCTGCGCGAGAAGATGCGGCAGAAGTCGTTCTTTGGCGTAGGACCCTGCATATCAAACACGTTCCAAATGCCGTTAACACCGATAATCACAAGATCCCGAGTGTTGTCGTAGTCTTCGTCGAGAAAGTCAACCAGAACATTCAGACCACCCGCACTGATGAACATTTGCAAAGTCAACGTCGAAGCAGTGTACATCTGCTTGACAAACTTTGCGGCTTCGAGGCGGATCTCGTTCGAGTATTGGCGAGCCACAAACTGGGAGATTATGGGGATACCACCAACGAAGCACAAGTGCTCTTGGATCTCCACATCATCTGAAATGATCTAGTTTCAAAGTTA
This sequence comes from Ambrosiella beaveri, assembly GCA_030294605.1. Lineage (NCBI taxonomy): Eukaryota > Fungi > Ascomycota > Sordariomycetes > Microascales > Ceratocystidaceae > Ambrosiella > Ambrosiella beaveri. Next base: position 161,725 of record JARQWA010000014.1, read on the forward strand.
GCATATGCCAATCTCAAGCTGCATAATTCCCCTGTACTCACAGCATTGACAACCCGTAGTAGCAACAAGATCATCTCTTGTTGACTCTTCACACTACACGGCTCCAAAATCTCCAGAATTGGCAGCAAACCGTGAGAGCTAATGATCAAATTCTTGACTTCCGGATTCTCATACATCATGTACAACAGCTCCTCCGCCACGTCACACAGAACATCATCCGTCTCTGTGATTTGCAGTGACCGAACCAACTGTTCCACTGTCTCACACATTCTCGCATGCCGATCACGCGCAATGTTGGCTTCCAAGTCCATCTCATCCCAGCCAGGGTCTATCGACGCAAATGGATCATCTTCCTCCTCTTCGTCCCCGAGCCATGATCCGCCTGACAGCTTTGACAGAATCATGCGACTCTCGGTGATCTCGGAAGCTCGGTCACTGGTGTCATCTTTATGAAAGCTTTCTTCCAGGCCAACAATATCTGAGAAGTCTTCTTCGCCATCGTTCTCCGCAAATATCTGGATTTCTACCTGTGATTGTGTCTTGCGGGGCTTCTTATCAGAAGAATCAGGAGGTGGAGCTTTATTCCACGTCGCGCCATTAGTTGTCGCAGCAGCCGCAGAAGAACCAAGTGTCAAGTCCACCAGCCCAGACAGATCAAGGCCGGATTCAGTTTGTTTCTTGCTCCTCTTGACTGCCAGGTTGAGACCGCGATTGAACGCCGCATCATCGTCATCCGCAAACAGATCTGAATAATCATCGACTTGCTGCTCCTTGTATGCCAACTCGGGCTTTTGTGGAAGCTCAAACTTGGTCGCATGCTTGATCGGTGATCTAGGTCTGGGATTCCGCGACCGATTCCGGATAGGTTCTCTCCTAGGTTGCTCATCCAGCTCCGGCGAGTCCTCCTGATACTTATCTAAAATGTGTCCAACAGGTCTAATCGTCTGGTCCTGGAAGCTATCATCCCCACTGGCTGATACTGGCGTCTGCGGAGTTGATGACGTCTGGGCTTTGGTAGGCGATTGCGTCATGGGTGCAGGGCATTTGATAGTCAGCAGCTCTCCTTCAAAATCTTCATCAAAGGCAGCACCGTCAATAGAAGCGAATGCCTTAAGCCTGTCACTTGAAAGCAATCCGCCAAAGTTATCTTGTGGTTTGAGCCGTGGCAGTTTTAACGCTGTGGGAGAGATAGCTGAAGCAAAGTCATTATCCCAATTATCGTCGTCTTGGAGTTCTGGAGAACGGAAAGCCTCAGTAATCTGTTGTCTAGGCTTGGCCAAAATGAGCGGGCCACCCTTCACTGGTATGATGCTATGATTTTCTTTGAGCCGCACTGGGGGGGCTTGTGGAGGTCCACCGCTGTCAGACCCGATAGATGCTCTTAATAGTGTATCCGATGATGATTGCAACGCCTTGTTCCACTGCTTCACTTCTTCGACCGCCTTGCTGAAATTTGAGGGCGTCTTTGATACTTGGGGCTCACTCTTTCGGCAACCAATAATCCACGCATGTCGAAGTAGTTTCTTCGCCGTCACTCGCAAGTTCGGGTCTTTCTGGAAACATTGCATAAGGAAGTCCCGGGCGGCCTAAGAGGTTCTTGTTAGCATCATATCCTCTTGCGAACTGAAACAGCTTGTGAATAACTTACTGGTGAGATTCCTTCTGGTAATGGCGGATGATCATCATTGACAATCGCAAACAGCGCCGGCATAGCAGCGAGATTATGATATGGTGGTCTACCCTGCAACAGTTCAATGACAGTACAGCCCACACTCCAGATATCAGATGCCGGGCAGGCACCGGACAGCTGAATAATCTCCGGAGCCATCCAGTACGGTGTACCGACAACCTGAGCTTCTTTGTCTTGACCGCCAGCCAATGTGCTTGTTGAGACGCCGAAATCTGCCAGCTTCACTGTTCCATCTTTCGTGGTGAGGATGTTTGCGCCTTTAATATCTCTATGAATCACACCCTGATCGTGAAGATATTGCAGACCCTGCAACACCTGCGTCATATAGACGCCGACCAGGTTTTCCGGGAACTTTCCGTACGCCTTGCAGATAGAGTGTAGCGACCCATTCTCGCAGTACTCCAGGATGATGTTGAGGCAGTCCGTCGACTTCACAAACCCAATGTACTTGACAATGTTGTCATGGTGCAAATTCTTGAGCAAGTCGATCTCCGACTCGATCATCCGCAACTCACTCTTAGGCAAGTTCCCGAGCTTGATCTGCTTCACAGCAACAGCTTCACCGGTCCCCCAGTTGAAGGCTTTGTACACTGAGCCAAAAGCACCCTTTCCCAAGCATTCACCTAGCCGGTAGTCTTTCAATCCAGGATCTTGAACTGCCGATGTCTCGCGGGGCTTTTCTCGACGCGGGGTACCTTGTCGGTCAGGCCTATTGACTGGCGGGGGTATGCGCGACGACGGAAACTGAATTGCCGTCGCCGGCGCTGGTGGGCTGCTGGCCATAGTATGCTCTGCGATGCTAGTACTGGATTTGATAGTGCTTATGTGGGGCGTAAAGGACTCAAAGTCATGTATTCTTTCGTGGCTGGTAGGACAAAAGGGTGCTGCTCACGTCTGTTGGATAAACATCCGTTGCTGCAGTCCTTCGACGGAGTGCCCCCCCTCCCTGCTTGAGATCTGACAGGAGTGTAGGTTTCTTTGTGGATTCTCGGAACAAAGGTCTTGATCGGCGTAGGGCAGTGATTGTAATTTATTGCTTTGAGCAGCGGGTCGGGAAGAGGCTGTTCGATCTTTCTCCGTCCAGATATAATTCAGTGAGTTTGTAGTGGGGTAGGATAGTCCGTGTGTCGAGGGCTCGGATTGAGATGGTTCGAATTAAGAGGTGGGGGTCGAAAAGGTATGAATGTAAACATGTGTCGTAGAAAGATGGCAAAGAATGTCCGTATATGAATGGATGTCCGCAGGATTAACGATAGGTCGGGCTTGAAGGAAAAATGAACGTAGTATATACGGGAGTCCCCACGTAGACTGAATCACGCAGAGGATAGTAAAGATAGGGTGGATAGAAATGTAGAGCTCAATCACTCATGAGAACGGCCATCCGGTGTAGAGGTATCGTGAGATTGTCGGTGGGGCTGACAACGTTGCCGAAAGCTTGCGAGCCGCCTGTCTCGCAAAGTGGCACTGGCAGTGACTTCAAGGCGATCGGTCAGCAGCTGCACAAACTTGTCAGCTGTCAGGTCTTTTTTTTCTGTTCTCAGACTGCCCCGTTCATGCCAAGTCCAGTCCGTAATGTGCGCCGGTGATGAAACGCTTACGCTTCTATATAGAAAAAAAGGAAAAAACGGATATGGCGTAGAAGAGATCTTGGTTACCGGATAATCTTCAATCGTCCTTGTTTTGGTTGGTTGGCCACTTCGATTGTTAAGAGCTCCGCTCTTGTTCCTGGAAGAACAAAAACAGTAAAATGTCACCAAACAATGCGCAGTCCAGGGACAAGCTTGACCAGGATCGATATCCACTTAAAAATGATGACAATGTGTAGGTCCAGGGCCAGTCCACAAATTTGCTTAGGTAATGATCATTTGATTGATCAAGAAAGGAAACTACGACAGTTCTGGCAACAGCAAAATTGAGAGCATCATGAGGTTCAATTCAGTGGCCGACCATCATTATCACAGTGTTAAGAGGTCTACAGTTGCGGCATGTTCGGTCGGTGGGATGCATCCCATTCGTTACATGTTCAGCTGGCTCGGCGATTTCTTCCAGAGTGAATCCAAAATTGAATACTAGGTCGTCCCAATACTACGGGGGGATATGCCAGTTGGCCTACCATCCAAGTCATCCCGTCAGGGACCTGCGGACCATCAGTCAGGTACCACCTTGTTGGAGAGATGCAGTTTGATCAAAGTCGCATTAGAATTTGCCAAAGATATCAAGGAAGTTAGGGATATTGTTGACCAGAGTTGATATCATTGCATTCCAGAACTATATTGCACTGATGTTGGAATTGTCAATAGCTTTCGGAGATTAAAGTGGTGGTATCGGTTAACCCTAAAATTGGCTGACCTACTGCCCCTGACTAAAATTTCCTATTACCCCACTTTCCATCGTCCACGTGAGTGAATCGTCGAACAAACTCCAGAAGGCAAAAATATGGGGAAGATAACACGAAAACTTCAGAATTAGAATCATTTGCAGGTCCAGTAATTATACGAACAGAAGAGACAAAGCTGAAGTGGTTAATTATGACCAAAAAAATAAGGAAAAAAAAGCATACAATACCGGGCATTCCCATGTGGTCACCCACCGTAGTACTAATCCGGTGCTCCGGGGGTTGACAATGGGGGAGCAGACGGGACCCCATATTTTCCACAGACTATAGTCATTTGTGCTAGTTATACCGCTTACAACAAAACAAATAACTGGGATTTTCACCAGAGAAAAAAAGGCGAATGATCTGAGGCAGACTTGAACCGCCGACCTTTTGTGTCCAAGCAACCGAATTGCTGTTAGACAAATGTGATAACCAACTACACCATCAGACCACTTCTTGCTAAACAGATGTTAAGTTAGATAAAAGATGGCCCTAACAGTATCAGCAGTCGTGTAAGTGGATCACCAGGGTTAAAGATCAAACGACTTCATCTCATGTTGACAGTATGCAGGACAACGGTGGGAAGCGGAAAATAATCGTGGAATCAGTCACTCATTGGGGAACTAAAGATTTAGGGGAAAATGGGACCCAAACTAAACAAAATATACTCTGGTAGTTCTAAATCCCATAGTTGAAGACATCACGAAGTTACCAGAATACTTTGTAAAATCTTTGTTCACTCTTTTTAGCTTTGAAATCTCCAATCAAGACTTTGTAAGTTTCTTAGTAAAGAAATACCAATGACACCAAGAGCAAAGCCCAGTTCAAAGCCCAGAGTTCAATCCCGTACTTGTTCATGTTTGACACGACTTCGTCTATAGAACTGGACGAAGCGAATGACACCAAACTAGAGATGCCACGAACTTGAGTAATCTCGGCATCTAGCTTATCCTCTTTCAGTTTTCAGCAAATTTCTCTTGACTTTCTAACAATGTCATTTCCATAGCTCCATCCAATCCCATTTCTTCCCTCTTCCTCAGGACCACTATGTGCCGGCACTTCTGGACCCGCCACCCTATCTGCGGCCACAATCGCTTCATCAACACCGACCTCTGCCCCGCTGCCCGCACCCTCTACATCCTCCCGTCCTCTGCCCGCTGGTCCGAACACTCCCAAATCTACCGAACCCACCACAACAACAGGGTCGACGAAGGCCCCGTTCCAGGCCTCATCAGCGACAGTGACAGTGCTTGCCACCAAAGGCACCTCTCGTCCATCCCGGTCGAAAACCGGCCTGCGTTTCAATGTGCACTGAGACGTGACGTGCTGAAAATTGTGTTTAATCTTTGCGGGATGTGTGCGGCGGGGAAGGACTTTATGCAGGCTGCGGGGAAGCAGGGTATGCAGCTGTCCTCGTGGAACTCTGCTGATGCTGCGGAGCAATCAGAGCTACGGACACTCAGAATCGGGGCCTTGTCTCCTCTGGTCGTTCCAAACTTCCCTGAGCCTCCGAGCTCAATGTCCTTCCCGGGGGTTTCCACCTCTGCCCCGATGACGCCCGTCCCCTTCCCACCGGCTCCAGTCCAGCTATCTCATCCGGAATCCCGTGATAGTCCAGCGCCGTCACTCAAGGTGATAGATGTCCTCCGTGCCTCGTCCCCCTCACTAAAGCGCAAGTCAACGGCAGGCTCCGGGTCCCCGAGACCCAAGAGTGTGACTTTCTCTCTGGACGTTGACATTCACGATCTCGGGTCCTCTCCCACCCCGTCACTGCGAAAACTGGGGCTTAGCTCATCGCCAAGTAAGCGCAGCCTCAAATCATGCCTTTCCCAGACGTCAAGCAACAGAAGCCAAGAGCGTCCAGCGACTCCCCAGAGAGGCGGACCCGATGCATCCGGGATTCTAAGGGCACGCCTCGAAGTGCCGCCATCAACGCCTACCCAGCAGATCGCTCCTTCGTTCTCACAGCCTTGGGATTCACCCCGCCCGAATCCGTCACCACTGAGATCTCAGGTATCAGTCGACAGTCTCTCCAAGTATCCTACCAGGCGGCCAGCGTACGTCCCACCGGCGCCATCAACTTCGGTAGAGCAGATTTGCAGGAGAAGTCCGTTTCCGTCCCAGGACAAGTGGGCCCCGACATTCAACGCTAAGCCACTCCCCAGCCACTGGTTTCGCAGGGATAAATCTGGGAATACAGAAGATGGTCAATATCAGTCTGTCGGTACGGGTGTATTCGACCAGCAGGAGAGCACAACGAGATTGTGGGAGATTTCTCATGACGTGTCACCAGAACGGCTGGCACAGAAGGCTCAAGAGATGCAAGACTACTTGGACATTTGGCCGAGGCCGTGGAATGAGGCGCCTCGGTGGGCTCATCGGCAATCTCAGACAGGCTATGATGTAGACTATGCCAAGAGCATGCGGGGTCTCATTAATGCTTACGGTAACCCCGTCAACCCTCAGGCTTCGCAACCTCAGTCACAGTCTTACGGTACTTGGGTTTTCGGACAATCCTCATTATCTCAACGTTACGGCTTTACTCAGCGTCCTGATTACCAACAATTCTCCCAATATAAGCCCGAATCTTTACAAGTCCTGTCAATAACTCCATGGAATCGAGCAGACCCCCTTCAGCAAAACACATCACAAGACCCCTGGTCATCACAACGTCAACAAGACCGCCCAACACAAAAACCTCTCTACTACTCCCCATCTCCCAGCACAGAAGACTACGTCCCCCCCATCGCCGCCACCCAATCCGTCGAATTCTGGCCTCCCACCTCCGTCCCCCCACCCATAAAACAACCCTGGCTCCAACAATTCTGGCTCCCGAAACCCCCCGGAACTCCCGAGCCCTGACGACCTACTCCTCGAAAACGCGACAAGTTTACCGCGGCTTCCGATACCGACTTTCCTGGACTGTGGCATCAGGACCCCGATGATGATGATGATGTGGGTATGCTGATATCGAGGACCAGCGGGGCGCAGGATGTGTCGGATATCGAGGAAGCTTGGTCGCCGATGGCGAGTCCTCCGTTGAGCGCGTCGCTAATGGTCACGATTGATAACTTGCAGTTTGTCTCAAAGCCAAGATCGTTGGATACAACGATTTCCTCGCCATCTTCAACAGATGAAGACTCAATAAGTGACGCCTGCTTAGTCGAGTCTGTGCCCCTTCCAGATTCAAGCCCAGAGTTCGACTCAATCATCCGTCACTGCAACATCTTCTCACCAAATGTATCCATACTTAACAGCCCCGAATCTCCCTCGCCACGACAGGTTGAATTTCTAGTATCCCCCGAGCTGTCGAGATCGCCTACTTGTTCGATACCGAGAAATAAGCCCTTTGATGAGGAGATTCCTGTCTTATGGCGGGCAACGGAGACTCTTCAGGGTATACGGCGTAATGATAGTAGCAGCTCGGAGGCCAGTCGGTGGACACGGTACCGGAGTGTGGGTGATGGGGCTCGGTTAATGCAGGGTACGACGGTTGCGGAGTTGCGAGATTTGGCTGGGGACACTGATGACGATGACGATGATGAGCGTGATGACTATGATGACACTTATGACACCAAGGGAAAGGGCAGGCGGTTGGAAGAACCCTTTGATCAGGACGATAACATGACGGATGCTAGCACAGTCACCATGTATCCAGACGATCAATTCTACAACCCTGACATCAAAGCCGAGAACATCAAACTCCCAGACAGCACTGAAACCTCCGCATACGACATTTTTCACAAGAACCCCGACTTCTCCTTCCACTCCAGCTCCGGCACCTTTGACTCCTCAGGCGAAGACACCAGCGACTTCTCGCCCCTGAAAAGCAAAGAAGACCGTCCTTGGATTCTGAGGAGCAAAAGGCTGCGGATGCCATGGAAGTCGCGGTCGGCGTCAGCGAAGCATTTACCGATGGATGATGGCGGGTTTATTATAGATGAGGAGAAGGCGGGAAAGAAGGCGGGGTCGTGGACGAAGGTGGTTGGGGTGGGCGAGGGCTAAGGTTATAGTGGTGGGCTTTTTTTTTATTTTTCGGGGGGTGGTTTGGTTATTAGCATTGATACCCTTTGGCATCATAATGACGAGTAAATTATAATGATGACCGTAGCCTTTTTGTTGCCCTGTTACTATTTTTAGTAATGTCGTGATCATATATTCGGGCACCTTCATAGGGCCACACCATGTACTGACCACGGGAGCAAGTGATGCGGTGATGGTTGTGCAGTGGAGTATTGTTGTCATAGCCACATCACTACGCCTTGGCTATGGAGGTGTGTGAAAGTTTTTTTTCTCGATTCTTTGTTCCAGAGGGATCCAGGAGATCTCGCTATACGCTCTATACGGTGGCCATTTGCTTTGTCTAATCCAAGCCTCAACGCCCAATAGTGATCACAATGTAAACACATTTACAAGTCGACGACTCTAATTATACCAACTAAATTCCACAAAAATAAACTATCGTCGTTATCATAGTGAGTGACGTCTGGCTGAGGAAGGTAGTACAGAAATCTGTCTAGCCAGGAGCACATCGAGCCCATTGCCTTCAGAGAGCAAAGGATATTGTCAGCCCACTTGGGACATATGGGTTTGACTAACAAGCACTGATCGTCATGTCACCATACCTTCAGCCCTGTTTATCGGTGACCAGAACCTTCAAGTACGAGACCCAGTAGCTATGATCTCCATCGCCGAGTACAGTGGCACCTGGCAATCCTTGACCAAATATGTGATAGTAATCCTATTATGTCTTGCGTGTCGAGTTCTGGCATCCAGAACGCTTGATATGTCTTAATAATCCTATTTATAATGCTCCTCCTGCATCTTACCACAGTATTGACCCCACCTTGGTATGTCGTCTGCGACATCATCATGTACACACCCCCTTCTCCTTGAACCAAGCTGGATCCTGATTAGCGGTCTAGTGGTGGTAGGTGTGGGCTCTGGGTATCTTCAAAGGCCATTTTGTGTGCTTGGCCTACTTGAGATTTGTCAAGTTTCACCGGGTCCTCAGTGGTAACGTGATTCCTGACTTCTACCAGATATACAAAGACTAATGCATCAAGTCACAGTCCTAACGAAAGGATTCCAAGTATATCGGTGATATCATTACCAAACATTAGTCTGTTCAGAAGAACAGTGTCAAAGACAGACATATTGACAATGATGGATGATAGCACTCTTTCGGGCTCATGTCAACATCCACCACACAACTGTATTCTCCAGTAAAGTTTAAACATATAACACCAAAGTCGCTATATACCATATCGCAATCACCCTCACCTCGACAGCCAAGACATGCACCGATGTCCTGCCCCCAGATCAAGTGGAAGTCCAACAAACCCGCAACCGGGACTTCCCTACCAGCTATGACATACCCAATTCTATTTTTAGCTCTATCCTGGAAATATCGGTGCTACGATACTCCATTGACAATGCACACACGCATCCCAATCGAGGCTGGGAAGAAGTGGATGCTCTGAGAGTATAGAGGCAAGAAGGTCGAGATAAGACTGGGTATATTTGCTGCCTCTTGGAGGTTAAAGGGAGTACAGAAAAGACTGGTAAGCGAGGAAGTAGGGGGAAAGAACATGAAGTTGAGCAATATTATCATTGCTTTGACAGCTCTACCATAGGCTGCATTATAAGCATGCTTAGAGTTAAACCCTTCTAGGCAAGACTTCAACAAACATGCCCCAAAATTGAGCTCACTAAACAAGCTCAATCCGCCGAGTCGATCATTGTAGATCATGTTCAACGAACTCCATATGACGGCATAGCGGCATGACAACATGGCAACATAGTCATGAATTTCGGGGTAGTCGGAAAAGAAGCCTAGTTGTTTCTTCTTTAGGTTTGGGGTTATCCGCAGCAAAATATCCTAGGGTTGCTTCCAAGTAGGCGTCAGCTCTCGCTAGGTCCCAAGATCCTTTGGATATTCCTGTAGATGTCGGTACTTTTGTATGGCGGGGTGTTTTCGCCGATCATCTGTGTAGACAAATAACCCAAATAATCGGCCCATTTGTGTTGTGTAAATGACAAGTTGGCTTTAAATTTGTCGGGTTTTTTATCCGATAAATTGGATTTTCTCCAGGTATAAGTCATTATGTGTATAATTAGGGTTATATACTAACATAACCCTATCAGAGACATGTAAATTTAAACATGTGTAGATGAGGCATCTTGTTACGTAGTGCTTGAGACAAACTGGAGATAAACTACGTGACCTTGTCCTACAGATTATCATTGGGTTTGTCGCTTCTAATGAGTACTTGATGTCAAACTCACGAGGTCATAGTCTATGCCATCTGGACGTATTTACATGATTCCAAAAGCTAAATTGCATGATAGATAATAAGTTGTTCACAAGTTATCAGTGGCCAATCTGTCCGCACAGTCACGTTGTCCACACCCAACTTGACTGCCCGACGAATATCTCCTCCCTCACAATTCAAGGCAGTCATAGACGACTTCCAGCTGCAACTTATCAATCAGTTTGCCTAGAACAAGTCGAGGACCAGGTGATAATTCACAGTGTTTTCTGACTCTGATGGATTGTGCCCCATCAGCTTCGGGGCCGTAAACGTGTTTCAAAGAATAAATAAGTTATGGATCCCGACTTTGAAAGCTCGGGGGACTCTGGTAATCCGATGTCTTGTTTATCATTTGCCTGGCTCATGGGTGGGACTGCAAAGAAGGACTCGGGGTGTTTGTCCAAGAAGTTAATTATGTTGGGAGTCATTTTTTCTTGAGAACTATTTCGTCCGCTAGCTATCCTGACAAGATAAGATCAAGATGCTCGGCAATTTATATCCGGCATTTCGGGATTATCACTTTGAGACAAAATCAGAACCAAGTTTCCTCTCAAAATCCAACGTGCCTGTCACGTCCGCCATTGCTTTAGCCATGATTTCATGTTCATCGTATTCTAGACATTCCTGGCTGTTTTCAAACTAAAGATGTATGCAAATAAAACTATATATATATATATATATATTTTTTTTTTTTTTTTTAGAAAAGCGGCCCCTAGATCTGGAGTGACTTGAATTGGGCCCCTCATCAAGCTGCCCGTAATCTCAAGGGTTGATACACAGAAATACATTCTGGATCAGAAGCTTAAATATGCTTGTGAAGAGAATGGCACGGACAACATCAAACTTGACTCCTTCCCACAGTGACATTTTCTCTTAAAGTTGGCTGTGCTCACGGTGGCAAATGTGCTGTGATCTCATCTCAAGAGGGAAAGCACCGACCCTACTGGAAACAAGCTTCAAAGGCCCCAAGCGTCAATGTAAGTTTTCTCTCTTTCTGTACGTAATGGGTGCCCCCGATGTCTTGTTTCTGCGTGAAGGCCACACGGACACATCGTCGCCTTTCCAGGAAGAAAGGAAAAACAATTTTTGGCTGAGACAAACAGATGGTACTCCAGGCCAAATTTGCTACTTGTGACATCTGGAACATGCTATCTCTCGACCAAGAATGTGTTTGCGTTGAGCTTGAGCTTGACACTCGCACATGCCACCCGGATCGTAGAGTGCTTGCTTGCTTCACTTCGTCCGCGTTTTATTTCTTTTTAAAGGTTCACCATTGACACTCTGATCACAGTTGTCCTTTTCCTTTTCTTCTCCGTGTTTACTATTTCCATGCTTTTGTTTTAATATATGTTTATATAGACTATAGAACCGAACCGAACTGGTCCTCATCACCATCGCATTATATATCATTATATATACGAACTTGCTCTTATAGCACAGCATCCAGGCACACGCCAAAGGTCAACTCCTTCCATTCTGCTTATCCCAATTGAGAAACCTCATGCCAGCTACAGTCAGCAGCTGGCTCCTCTCTCTCTTTATCTCCAACCACTTGCCAAAGTCCACCCCAAGAAAAGCACATCGTCATCATTCCTTCTGACCAGCCCTCTCTGTTATTTTTATCAACTCCACCAAACGTGCCCTTCCTATAGAGCCAAAGCTGGCTTCTAGACCTGGTCGTCCCGGTTAACCGTGTGAGAAAATTCCGATCCATACGATTGTTCTCCACGCAGAAAAGCACTTGTCGAAAAAAAAGCCCTAGCCCTTTAACACCAATAATACCAACAACCAAGAACAACCAAGTCGGACACCATCTTGGGCAACTTCCTGACTAGATAGTCGGCCACCTACATACATACACCCACCCCTCCCTACCCCTCCCTAGTCACCATGTACACTCTCCATCCCGCAGCAGCCCTTCCACCACCCCCCCACCCGGGCCTACAGCCCTCGTCCCGCCGCTCCTTCACCACCCCCCTATCTACCGCGCCCTTTTGCTCCTCACTCCCATCAACGCCTGCTCTCCCGGCCTTCACCCACCATTCCTCCGCACCATACCCACACCCACTACTATCAATGTCCCTGTCAACAACAGCCCCGTACCCACCATTGCCCTCTTCCTCCTCCCTCTCATCCTACCATACGCTGACCTCTGCACCAGCAGCAGCGCTACCACCCAACACCGCCACTGGGCCCCCAATCTTTCGTCGGCGGCCCGCCTCACCACAAGCACATCCTCCTCCCCTCTCCTCCTCGTCCCCACCCCCCACCACCACCTCCTCGCCCTGGCCAACGACGCGCGCCCCTCGCCATATTAGACCAACTGACTCCTCTAATCTATCCTTCTACTACCATCCTCGGTACTCTCCTCCCTCCTTTCCCCCCTCACCACTGCCCACCACCACTTCCACCACTACCATGGACCCTAACCTGAACCTTCACATGAACCCGTTGCTGTTCCCGACTTCCAGTGCAGGCAGCTACGGCTTTGGCTCGCCGACGCCGGATTATGCCGGCCTGGACATTGAGGATACCTCCGGGTGCTCGGTCGAGGACGGCTCGCAGAGTCCGCCGGAGATGTCGGTGGTGGCGGCAGCGATGGCAGGGGGTTCCCGCGAAGTGGCGATTCTGCGGAAGAAGAAGGAACGGCGGGGGCATACAAAGTCGCGTAGAGGCTGCTTCAACTGTAAGCGGCGGCGCATCAAGGTAAGTGATGAATTCCAATCCCTGCCCCGATATATATACAAAGTGTTGTCGTGAGGTTTCCTTTTTTTTTTTATCCATGATTGTTTGTTTTTTAGGCTTTTGTTCCTGTTGTCCTAGCGATCCATTGTTATTTTGCATATTCCAAAGCTTCTTGCTTGCTGGGAGTCCATTTCGTCCATCTTGCCCAACAACAATGGCTTCCCCAAACACTTTTTGGCCATTCACATGGGAATGGATGGACAATCAACGCACACTTGCATCCAAAAGCCCCGCACCTCGTATTTGTCAGCGAATCATGATCAAATACAGAGCTGCGGCGTGTCATGGTGCAATGCGATGGGATTCATTCTTGTGGCAATGGCGTCAGGCGTCTCATGACAACATTTGGTTATTGCAATTTCTAGGCGGTTACACCAAACGCTGCAAAACATTGACAGTTGCCTTTTACAACGTCATGGATGCTTCCACTTTTGGCGACACGCGGACTTGGGGGGAAATTTTTGTAGCTTCACATATGCTGATTGGGTTTGAAACAGTGTCAAGAGACTCGCCCGGCATGTGGTCATTGTGTGAAGACGGGGTTGACTTGTGAATACCCCCACGTGCTGCAGGTCACGCATCAGCCGCACAATCAGATTCCTCTGTTCAGTCTGCTTGATATGCGGTTCTTCCAGCACTTTCTGGCGAATTGCGCGCAGTCTTATCCCTCGGCCAACTCTCTAGTTTGGAGCCACCACGTTCCGTATCTTTCTCACACTGTAAGTCTGCTTGCCTAGCCAATGGCTCAACGTGCATTTACTTACACCAATGTAGTATGAATACCTGATGCATGCAATCCTCGGCCTGGCTGCTTCGGATCTTGTCATCTCCGACCCCAGTTTGGCTCCAGTTGCCCTGACCCACAGATACAAATCAGTACAGGCCATCAAGCGTCGCCTCAACGACATCAAACGGGTATCTGGCTCAGTGGAAGAAACCAACGCGCTCATCGCCACCTGCTACGCCCTAGCATACCAAAGTGTCCTCCTCGATGACGGCATGGCCGAGTTCATGACCTTTGTCCGCGGTATCCTCATTGTCGGCATGCACATGTGGATCAGGGGTATCTCCCCAATATTCAGCAATCTCCAAATTGAAGACCCCACCTGCAAACCCACACTGCCGACAAACCCCTCGCAACCCACCCTCCACCGCCACTGGCTCGATATGGCCAACACCGCCATCGCCAACCTCCGCCCCCTCTGCCAACAACCCCTCGAACTCGCCTACCACAACCTCCTTTCCGACCTCATCGCTACCATGTACGCCTCCACCACCCAAGCCCACAAGGCCCTCCGCGCCCACTACCGCTGGTGGATGACCCTCCCGCACTCAGAATTTCGCACCCTCATCGACTCCGCCAACCAGACCATGGTCCTCCTCGCCACCCACTGGATCGCCATTAAGCAAATGCTCGCCATGGCCATGGCCACCGATGCCCGGAGACACCAACAGCAGCAGCAGCAGCAGCAGCAAACGGCCATGCGCCAGATGCACGACGGGCGCGTGGTTGGGGTGGCGCCGGACTTTGGCGTGTTTAGGTGGCTAAAGTATACGAATCGGCTGGTTAGCTATCCGCATCACATCTATAATACGTGGCCGGCGTGGGTGGAGAAGCAGTTGGAGCATAACCCGAGTTTCTTTGGGGAGCCATTATAACTGGTGATGGCGTCCTCTTCGGCGGTGTCGGTCCCGGTGGCGTTGTGGGTTGAAGATGTGCGGAATTTGTGCACGCCGGAGTGGATGGCATGGGGCTGATGTGAGGATTGTTACAGGTGGCATCATATCCTTTGTCGCTATACATAATGTTAATTGCTTTTTGTCCTTGTTTTATTTTGCATACTCACTCTCATTTTTGTCTTGTTGGCTGCAGGCGTTATTTCGTTTGGACACTTTACGTTCGCTATATGTTTTTTTTTTGATCCGATGCGTCCTTGGGATAGACTAGACTATTAAAACATTCGTTGAATTTGCACTTTTTTGTAGTAGATGGGGACTTGTGCTTGGTGACTTGTTGAGCCAGAATGCCATAGGTTCGGGTTTCCTATCACTATGGCTTCAATAAAAATCTGATTTCTATTTTGTGTCTGTTTCAACGGACCTTAGATTCCCGTGGCAGTCCCATTGTAAGTTTGAAATGACCCTTTACGAGACTCATATACCTTACCCGCACCTAGAGTTCCTAACAAGTGACTGACCATGAGAAGACTTGTTGTTATCGTTAATAAAAAGTTCAAGTTTGTCTTCAAAAATTCCAACTCCCCCTCCCCGTCCCCATCGCCAACTTCTATTGGCCAATCACCCATCAACTACACTGAATCAAGAAGGTGGCAATGTTCCAAATCGATATATCACGTGCAAGACAGTTTAGGGTTTATGTCACTCAAATGTCAAGGTTTGCTTGACGTCATTGTGAAGGTTTTGATATTCCTCGGATTACGATGTGATGACGGGGATTTTGCCTTTGGGGGTTTGAGAAATGAAAAAAAAAAAAAAAAGGCACGGTGACTGAAATGGGCAAACATGCCGTTTGATGAATATTGAGTAAAAAATGAATAGTCGGCTGGGCGTTCTGATGCTGATGCAGAGCAACATCAGAATCATATTCCAACGAGTCCGTCATCTTGGAGAAACTAGGCATTATCTGGGAAACTCCGCCATGGATATGGCTAGTTTCCGCACAAGGTTTAAGCTAAATATACCCGATGTGTGGCGGATTTACGCCCGGTGGGTCTTGGCACGCAGGATCCGGCTGTTGTGACACTCACGGGGTAGCCGACTTTTTTTTTTTCTCTGAACTAAGTTTCATAAGGGAACGAAAAGGGTAAACTCTGTGAAAGATCGAGACAGGAATGGTTGTGGATTCAGAGGGTTATATAGAGAGTCAGGCTCGGAATGCTGAGGCGACTCGTATGCCACCTTGTTTAATAGGCACCAGAATTGGCTCTCTTGAGTGTACCATTGTTATAGATTAAAACAACCGCCCTGAGCACTGCATTCTAAGTATCTAGTAGAGAAATCATCCAATCAAAAGCCGGGAACCCCTTCCGACTAGCCATGAAATTCTGCTGCCTTGACCTCGTACAGCTCTCCGAGTTTGTTACCGAGGCACTCGAAACCTCGACAAACCCACATTCACCATCAGACAACTTTGCATAGCAGGCAAACACAGGCACGACCTCTCCTCCAGAATAATGTTGTTGTGATGGGCCCGTGCCAATTGATCCGCCCGCGCTTATCATCATGACACTGACATGGAATGGGCTTTTACAGCGGGAACGAGGGGCAACCCGAGGGGGCAAACTTTGTGTCAACAATCACAATCAGGGACAAATCCACAGTTTGGTTCGTATATACATGTATACAAAAAAAGGGTGCGGGGGACTGAGGCGTCGCACGGAGTGGATGCCGCATGGCGAAATTTTCTATAAAGGAGACTGACTCACGCTTGTGCTTGATTATCTTGATTGGGGATTCTTTTTTGGACTTTTGGTTATCCAAAACAGAAACTGACTAATTGTTAATCTTGATTTAGCGGACTTCCGGACTCGCGGTGAATACGGGCTTTGTCAAACTTACACGACCGGCATCTAAAATCTTTGACGGTGGCGACTTTTTTTTATATTTCTATGCAGTGTTCCTGATCAACTCTTTCTTCTGTCCAACCTATCATCTTGCCATCTGCAATCATCTTCTCTCGTCACGTATCATGGCCACCAAATCCACCAAACGACTCCGCATCTCCTGCTCCCCCACCTCCCACCCGCTCCAATCCGATCCCACCATCCCCCGCTCCTCTTCAATTGACAACCCCTACCCCTCCAGCCCCTCTGACGACTCCGCCTCCCTTTCCCACCACCTCCACCCCACCCCCTTCACCCCCACCCACAAACTGCAAATCCAAGCCTACGGCAAAGCCCTCTGGGACTTCCCGACCCCCGGCTCCCTCGACCCCATCCCCGTCTTCGACGTCACCAACGGCCAATCCGTCTACCCCGGCGACATGCCCCTCTACATATCCTCGCGCAGCCCCGAGCGCACGCGGACCACCCAGCTCATCAGGACGTCTGGCGCTGGGCTGACTGGCTTGGAGGTAGCAAGGACCCATTATACTTTTGCGTTGGCGAGGACGCCGAGGATTGAGTTGTTGGATACGTCATGTTCAGTGCCGCCGACGCCGTTGGTACAGACGCCAGGGGTTGAAGGGGTATCGGTGGCGATTGACCCGGCCGTATCCGTGATCGCGGGGACCGCCGCCGCCAGGGCCTCAACGGGGATAACGACGTCGACAACGCACGAAATCTCCGTCCAGAACAAAAAGATCCTGCACCGCGGCACCGTCATGCGCACACACCTCGGCACCTTCGAGTGGCGATACGCCAGCAAAAATGAACGGCAACGCGATGTCCCCGGAGCCGATTCCCTGCTCTTGTTCGAAAAGGTCGCCCGGGTTGTCGGGGACTCGGGGAAGGAGGAAGAGATGCGCCGGCTGGTGGGCAGACTGGTGCGGTCGGAGAAGACGCGGACGCCGGGGACGGGGGCTAGCACAGCAGGGAATGGGGGGTTACTGGAAGTGGATGTGGGGGAGTGGGGGGGAAGTAAGGAGGAGATGGAGGAGATGAGGGTTATTGCAATTACGAGTTGTTTGACGATGTTGAAGAAGGAAGTAGATCGGAGGCGGGCGCATCAGATTATGGTCTTGTCAGGAGGGGGTGGGGTGGTTGTTTTGTAGGGACACACATAATGATTCATGATAATCCAGCGGGCTTTTCGAAGCCGGTGCACACTATTAGCATATTTCATAGCGTTTCATTTAATTTGCCAATTTTACATATCATCGTACAAATTGTCACAAGTCTACTTATCACAAGTGATGCGCAGGACTAACTTTGACGGAACATCGATGTTGCACTTCTAAGGCCCAGAGTTCCCATTACCGCCTCCAACATTTTCTTACTGCAAGGTATTGACATCAACAAACGGAAAGGCATAAATTTGTAACGTTGGACGAACTTCACATGGAAAGCACACGGGTACCAGCCCGAATACAAGACGAGCTGAAGGAGATGACATTGCGTTGGTGTTTGTTGACAGCAAGTTTCTTGACAAGCCACTGTCATTGTTCTTGATGGAAGCATACAAATGTGGAGTGAACAGATAGGATAAGTTCATCATTGGTATAATCAAGATTGCCGCCCATACAAAAAAACCAACCATTGTTCAACGCTACCGAGACCAGCGTGTCTGTTAGCTTTTTAAAGGAGGCCCTTGTGAAAGTATGGTCGCATAACGGGCTTTCACTATCCCTTTCTTGCCTTACGTCTTGTATATAGTGCCATTTATGCGGAAAGTTGACACAGGACAGCCCCACTTTGTTACTCAGAGAGTTGTATAGACACACTCAAATCCGGACATGCTAATAAACTCCGGTCACACTCATCAAAGGTATCAAGATCAAAGTCAACGTACGAGTAATATACCAGCCAAGAAACACCAGGTCATTCATGCTGATCCATAAAGATGGGAAGTATGAAGGAGTACTTCAAGATGTACTGGAGATACCTATTAACCACTACCAGAGGTATACTCAGATGGGACAATGTCAGTAGCATCTTGATCTTGCCATCAGGTACAAAGTCCAAATAGTCGTCAACAGTGGACACATCAAAGTAGAGCTGAGTGGCTATGGTAGTTCCCGGACACTTGACTCGGTTTACAACCATAGATAACTGAGCCAGCAAAGCCAAGACTTATCAATGCTCACATTCTTGACTATAGTTGACATGGCTCCTGTGATGATACTCTGTAAACATGCCATGCTCGATAGATCCAGGATACGAGTCATCTGCCAAGTAGTTCACTCGATACCTATTTTTAGTCAAAGTTCACTTTGTACAACACCGAAAACCATCACAGAAACATAGAAAACGATACAAGATATACTTTTATTACATAATATGCACCATGGACACTTCACAATACTCCACCTTGCGTGGTTGCCCATTGCTATTGTATGTCCATACAAGACCCAGGTATCATGTATCATATATATATCTCACCAACAAACCTCCATAACCTATAAAACTCCTCTACCGCTAACATCCACTACGAGACATCCCCCATGTCCCCAATCCCAGATCATGCTTTATGTAGATAGGCGTCTTCAAAGAAATCCGGCAACTCGGTATTAATGACCAACATCTGGTTCAACTAATAGAACCGGACATCGCCTAAAACCATGGTTCCTAAACTAACTGCAAGTCATCATCCTTTCCCTGTTCAAAACCCTAAATCTCCTATCACGTGAGTATAGCCATGCGCTAAACCCATGTGATATAACACAAATTGCAAGACATTCACCAAACTATTACTGCAGGAGACAATCAAATATTGGAGATACTCAATTTCTTTTTTTGAGCCCGTTCATCAATCGTATATAAAGCAAATCCTAACACCGATGGTACATTTTATATGCTACCATTTAACCCAAGATACTTTCCCTAAACCCCAAAATATAAACCAAAGAAAACAAGAAAAAAAAGACAACACCACACGACTCAGTTTAATCACGTAACTGCCGTGACACCAAGATGCATCACCAACTAAAAAATACCAACATGTGATATCACAACATCAAGATATCTGAACGCTAACAGCCAGACGTTGCCTCACCGAGGGTGTGACAATCTTAAGATGTTCTCATGCCAAGAATGTTCTGCCCGATTACCCACAATTCCTGATTCAGCAGCTTCTGCGAAAGAATCTTGGCCGGCCCTCTCCTGGGAAGACAAATGTTTTCTGCCATATCCAGTCGTGCAAAACAAGAAACAGAACATCCACTCAAAGTGAAACTATTGTATGACCCAAACAGCCAACCTTTACCCATAAAACAAAACAAAAAAAAAAGAACAAAGAGAAAATGAAATGCCAAAGATCATACGCTATGAACATATCCCAGATGCACCAAACTTTTTGCAGATGATCGCTGGGTGTCAAGGCTGTATTCTAATGACGAAAAAGAAAGATAATAATAAAAAGGCCCGCTCTGAATTGGCCATCAAACAAAATAAAAAACAAGAAAAAATAATAAAGAACCACACGCCCTACATGTACACATGTGTAACAACACGTTGGCGGAATCACCAAAAAGGGCAGTGTGTAAGTCGGTCCACCACCGGGCACAAACACCTCGCGTGTCGTCAAGCAATGAAAGGGATATGGAGCGGGAGCTAGAGGGTCCTGTCAAGAGAAGATGTGGTAAAGGATCGTTGAACCTCACGGTGGTATGATAGTAACCTTGGACGCCGAAATTGAAATACATGGCCGAATTTGAAAAGAGCGTGATTCCTCTCACCATTGTCAGACGACCACATTGAGCATACCCGCTGGCAATTGGCCCAAGCAAACACAACTGCCGCAGAAGCGCCGCAAGTTGCATGATGGCGACAAGGATCAATTCTCAAAAATCAAGAAAACCAGATCTTCAAAAAAGGCCTGAAAAAGAGTCATCAAGCGCATTGTCAAAGAGACCAGTGATTAAGGATTTCAATGGTATCCAAGGTACAAGACAGCGCGTGCATGGCAAAGAACCCGAAAATGTCTAGCGGTACCGACGGGGGTAACAAAGCGGTGCGAGGCTCTGTTAATGCACCCACTTCTGCTGCACATGTAACCCATCTGATAGTGTGGCAATCTGTCCGGCAAACTCAAAAAGAGCCTCAAAATCATCCCACCCACGCCCCTCCATTTGCTGCCATTACATTCGGCTATTCGCAAAAGAGAGTGCCCGCTAACCTGACCAACCATCTCACCCCATCCCCCCCTGTAATGTCTTTAAGGAGAGTTGGCGTCGCCAACACGCTGAGGCTTGTAGTTAGGCATCTCAGAAAAAGTGCCATCAACCTCGTTGTAGCGGTACGCATGGAACTGGATGCCGTAAGGCTTAGGCTCGATGGCGAAAACGGTACCGAGTGGGACATCCATATCGGCGATGTCTTGGTGAGTAAAGTCCATGAAATATGCCATCAGGACACGGCACACCGACCGATGGCCGATGACAAGAAGGTGATCGGTAATACGCTCGATTTCACGAACCATATCTCTCATACGGCTGATGACTTGGAGGTAACCCTCACCGCCAACACCGGGGTAGATGTAGTTGAGCTTATCATGTTGACGCTTAGCAAACTCTTCAGGGTAATTCTTAGCGATTTCCTCATAGGTCATCCCCTCGAAGTTACCGGCGTTGAGCTCATTCAGCATCTCCCAGTTCTTCACATCATAGTCCTCATCAGCTTCAAAGTACTCGGCAGTCTCAACACTGCGCTTGAGCATAGAAGTCCAGACACAGAAGTTCTTCTCAGCAAGCTCGCGGTTCAGCTCTGGGTAAGGAGGAGTCTGATCACCAGCCTGAGGAGGGAAAGTTGACCGAGAGCGAGAGAACTGTTCGCATAACCACTCTCTACGCTTCTGAGTAATGAAGTTGTAAAGATCACGACCGAAAATGTGACCACGCTCAGTAAGGTCGGAATCACCACCAAGCCTACCGGCTTCATTATCGACACTGTAACCGTGGCGGGTAATCCAAATCTGACGGGGCGAAAGGTTGAAAGAAGACAGGTAATTGGCGATACCAGCACTCAAGAATCCCCGAAGGTGGTACTGGATAATCTTCTGTCCGACATTAATCATTTGGATGTACTGGAGGTCGTTCTTTTCCTCCCATTCACCAAGAGGAGTGTAAGCCTTTTCGTAAGCCTCAACACGACGGCGGAAGTCAGCGAGAGACTGCTGAGGATCTTTGTCCTTGTAATCGGGGCCAGAGAGTTTGAGGCGCATGTTGGCCTCCAAAAGGTCCTTGTCGTTACAGATACTCTCCAAGAACAGAATGTTGAGCTTGGACTCCCGAGCCTTAATGCGCTTGACGATTTGCTGGCGGCGGGCAAGGGTGCTGTTAGTGGCGTCGAGAATACCAATGGAACCACCACCGACGAGAAGGAAATCCATAAGCTCGTCAAGAGTAGCCATGGCGACCTGTTCTCTCAACTTGGCAGCCTGGACATTGGAAGGGTCGAAGAACTGGGCGGACTGGTCGAGACCAGGATCGGTGGCATCGGTGGAAGAGGGTTCCTCGGGAATGTCAAGGTGCATCTCCGGAGGGTGAGGGAGGTTGTCGTCGGCGGCCATGTTGGCAACATCTTCAGGCTTACCAGCCGGCTTAGCATCGGGGAGAGTAGTGGCAGGAGTAAGGCCAGCGACAACTCGCCGTCTGTTGCCAACATTGAAAATCTTGGAGTTATGTTGTTGCCAGGCGAGGTAGCGCTGAAGCTTTTTAGTGATATAAGACTTGCCGCGGGCGGGAAGACCGACCATGACGATGACGATCTTCGAAGCGATATCACGCTCGGCAATCTTGCCGTCAGGAGAGACCTTTGATCTGGTCATGCCAGGAATGCTGAGAGTGGTGGCATGAGGACGGACGCGGGGTGTTTGGCTGCCGGAATTTTGTCTTTTGGGAGGACTGCAGATTTTGTATGTTAGTGACTTGCTGATTATGATGCATATAGCCGCAGCTATTATTAGCAACTTCACACACACAAAAATGTATGTGTGCGCCGTGTAATTAAAGACTTACAGTCTGGGAGAGCTCTGAGCAGTTGAAGGGACACTCATGCCAGAGACAGGAGTTTCAGACTTGGAATCGGGTGCAGAGGGCGGGAATTGCGATCTCGCAGGCGCGGGAGCGGCCAGCGAGCCTCTGTCAGCGGGAACGGGACCGGTTCCCCTTGGTTGGAAAGATGAATCATCGAGCATGTTGAGTTTTGAAACGTCGACAGGTTCGATGGTTGATGTGCGGTCCTTCAAATCTTGGTGCGAACGCTGTACAGAGAGAATAGGAGTGCTCGCGGGCGTTGTGGAAGGCGTAGGAAGTCCATTTTGTTGGACAACTTGTTGCTGTGACTCCATAGTGGAAGAATTGACCGCAACAGCGGGGCCAGTTGGCTTAGAGGAATTTGTGTTAAGCAAATTGGGAATGTGGCGTTCGGTTCCTGTAAGTGGGATGGCAGTAGTGTTCACCTGGTTGTTGCTCATGACCAGTTTGGCGAGATTCGACTGGGAGGTTTGTCTGAAATAACTAGTGCGTGCTGAGATGGATGTTATATGTTAGAAAGAACACAAGTTTTTGAAATGTTGATAGGCAAAAGATGTTGGTGTGGTATGGAGATCGATGGTGGAAGAGGTCGAAGAGGGTGCGGCGGAGTGTCAAATATATACCAGGGCGACCCAAAATGATGACAGTGAATTTTACTGGTCTATTTCGGGGGTCGGCGTAGCATGAATTTTAGTGGCCAAAACTAAAACTTCAGAGGCCACTAGGTTCTGTATCGGGTTTTGACAAGGGTATTTTACCCACTAACAGCGGTTGATGTGAAGCGGCTCTGTGGGTTCGGTGGCGAGAGACAACAAAAAACAAGGATAGAGATTGGCTTAAACAGAACCTCAGGGCGGAATCACAGATCTCGAAAAAGTATCGAAGCTAGCCAAAAAGCTTCCCGAGAGAGAGAATGCAAGACTTGGTGTCCAAATTGATCTGACCACTTGATCCGGAGATAGAGATGCTAGCAATGTGGAAGGGGGTCTAAGTGGGGTGAAGGCAGATGAATCAAGTTGTAAAAGAATATGGCAAGACTTACCCTGGGAATCAGTCGGTTTGTTCGGTGAGGTCGCCATGTTAAGCGATTCGGCGTATTGTAAAAAATTGGCAATTGAGATAAAAAAAAATATGGCCATAAATGGAGGGTTGCCAAGGTGGAAATCTAACCAACTAGGGTTTAGCGAAGAAACAATCGGCAGGGGTGCGTGAGTGATAGAGACAGCCTAGGGGTGTGCGCAATGAAGATGATTTTTTTTTTTTAATTGTCGGCGGCGGCTTCTTTGGGAAACTTCGCTCTGCAGCGATAAATGCAGTGTCGGTCGAATAGTGAGACCGAAGGCTGATATTGCAGTTGACCCTGGACCCCGCAAATGTAGCAATTGTAGTCGCAGTTGTTTATTTCGTCCCGAGCACCTTGTGGTTGTCAACTCGAGTCTCTTAGTTCCAGTTTGTGTCGAATGTAAACTAGGCAAGTATACACTGAGATAAGATTGCAGCAGCGTTGTGCGGTTGACCGAATTCAACGAGCCTGTGGAAATGGACCTTTTAAGTCCATGCTTAGAGAGAAGCTAATTGGGCAACGAGTGGCCTCGTGATCAAGTAGAACTGATGACAATATGAATAAGAAAATAAGACGCCGATTATGGAGATGAAAGCCGTTGGGGATCTGTGAGGAAATTTTTCGAATCGTGGGAAGCAGAAAAAGATGTGATGAATGAATTGATAGAATCGTGTGGGAAAAAGGGCTGGAGATGAGAAGTGGAATTGGTGACTTTGGAAAGACAAGCGAAGTTCTCGAATAGGCAACTCAGAGCGCACCGGGTCCACCGGGCAGCTGGCAGAAAGTCTCAAAGAGCTATAAAAAAAAAAAAGCCAAAGGTTCAATTTTCGAGAGGGGTTTCAAGGCGCTAGAATTGACCTTAATGATAATCACGATCAGCGCTGTGTTATGGTGGCGGTCGGTATCGTGTATATGGTCCAAATCTATTTGATGTGCAGAGTCCGGGTGTTGCGGTTACAAGAACCAAAAACGACGAATTTTCGCAAAATTTGTTGGAGGTGGAATTTCTGCGTCACAGCGGCGTGGGTGACATTCGATCTGAACTAGTTCGTTTTCTCAAAGGAGACTTCGCTACTGCAGGTTTTGAGGGCTCCGGCGGATGAGAATATGGGAAACAGGGCGACGTCGTCGGACTTACAGGCGAATAGAAGTTCGTAGATATAGCACACAGGGGGTGTAGTTGACCGATTTTTGGGGTAAGTAGGTGTTGTGATAAATGTGGTTGAGGATAGGCACTTCTTTAAGGGTGGATAGGATGGTTGCAGGGCAGTGTTGCAAGTGAGCAAGACCACACGCAAGATTGTAGACGAATGCGTTGGTGACCGACCTGGATTTCTTAGAGATACAAGATGATGCAAATCACTGATGCGTGTGTCAGCAAGAAACTAAACATACGTTGGCAACAAAATGTCGGTATACTGGTTAAACACCTTGCATAAAGACGATGTATAAGCTCGTTGGCGTTATCGTGGTCGGTGTCGAGACTGTAGACTGGCTATCAATCGTAGGGCGAAAAGGGAAAATATCTCGTGAGGGCTATTATAAGCGCTTGGCAGGGCTGAGGTACAGAAATGAAGGATAAAGTGTATAAATCGCAAATTCCGAACGTATATCTTCAACAATGTTTATGTCGTAAAGCAACAGAAGAAGGTTGGCTCCGACCAAATTTTACATCGAGGATTGCAACCTGCTGCTCAGCATCGACTTCTTTCTACCTATGCTTCCTTGTGTTAAGAATTATATCACATCGAAATTCTGCTCTTTTGCCAGGACCCGTAGAACCTCTTAGTAAGATTTGCTTCTCTTTGGATATCACACAGTAACAACCAATCGCAATTGATAAAATGACATCGCACAGCACATAAATCTCAGTGGCCAAACTTTTTGTCATCACAGCAGGATGATTCAACTCTAAAGCCTAAAGCGAGCCACAATTGATTACGACTCGGATTTGTAAGGCAAAGGAAGCATTTACCTAGCGTCTATTTGCTTCTAAATCTCCTTCTAGTGGCTAATCAACTTCTTTAACCTCGTTCTGTTTCTCTTTACTAAGCCCAAACAGGTCCTCATTCCAGTCTTTTTTTTTCACGAACTCATTCACGAATGATTCATAAATATTTCCCCAGAACTATCGTTGACGGCCGAACTCCGACGTTGTAAAGTCTGGGGAAATTATGGCTCTAACACTGTAAAGATATCTTAACCCTACAAAACAAAAAATCATAACAGCCATTATCTAGCAAATTGCCCAGAGTTGGTTTCAGTTCATTGGCTGCTTCTATTCTTTTTCGTGTAGGAAATCGTCAGTAAAACCCATAATTCCGATTAGCTATCAGTCCCATACGACCATTTGATCAGCGTGCACTTGATCAACATCGTCGTGTATTGACGTCAAAACAGGAAGGCGTAGAAAAAAAATTATAAGATGTAATGTGCATCATCATGGCCAACATAGGTTCTTCCTCCGGAGAGTCATCGGAATTTGATAGTTGGAGTTGAATGAAATGGTGGGCTCGTAGTGGTGTCCAACACCGTCATTCTACATCATAACCTCTTGTCTTTTGAGTTGATGGTTCGCCTTGGTTATGAATTAGGACAAGTCATCCTAGGTTGAAATGGCACTGCCGGATGAACATGGCCTTGTCGCCTGACTAGAAACTGCTGACCCCTAAATATAGCGACTTCAACGTCACAGATCTGCCGAGACATTGCCATGGCCCGGTTCTGTACATATGTGCATTTCCACAAACACCAACCGATTAACATGAACTAAGGCTTGGCATACCGTTCTTGTCTCTAGATAATCAATTAGCAAATTCCACTCCGTGATTTAATACCACGGCTACGGGCAGGCTCTTTTGGCCATTGCTATGATTTGTAACTCCTTTACCTGTCTCTGTGAAAGTCTTGGCATATGAGCCTTGTAACAAAATGCGACCTTCTGCTCTTCCAATCCGCAATTGCATGCTATAGATATTAACAATCAGTTCTTGGCTGTCTTGGTTGATTGAAATCTGCCAGCTTCTTGGCTTGATATTGTCGCCCTGTCACAAATATCATTTTCCCTCTCCCTTTTGTTGAGCTTTCTCCGAGTCCCTCTTCGACACCCCCACGTTCAATCTCCAATCTTGGCCATCACCTCCTTGAATTTTGTCTGCCCAGGCATCTCCAATTGCAACCAGTCTGTAAGAGGAGCCCCGTTGATGGTGTGCAGGACGTGCGCAACCACTGCCCGCCAATGGGCCTTGGGAAACCAGCACTTCTTACCTGCCAAAGAGAAAAGATCAAAATTCCGGTCCGTTGAGGGAAGGGCGATAAAAGCTTGAAGGTGGGGATTATAATCCAGCGCAGCAGTATGAGAGGATCCGGAACATTCAAGGAGTTGCATCCGCGCATCTCCAAACTGCGACTCTAGCACATGCATGTAAGTGTGAGTAAGTTTCTTAGTATGTTTTTTTTTAATGTGAGTGGGTTCATAAGGATTCAAATGTCAGTGAGTTTGATGCAACTTTGCTCACTCATAAGTCTTGGTGTAAAAGATATCATGATTTGTAACGAATATTTTTACCCATTTTCAGACCCATTTTTCATTCTTAAGGTTAGTGCCGCACTCTTTCTTCCACTCTTTAACTTTGCCACGACAACCGGTCTTGATCTTTTGTCGTCATCGAGTAGCATTTTAAAATCCCTTAAGCCTCAATCTGTTTGACACCACGTTAATCATCGACTTTTGCTATCACCTCAATGGCCCCTCTTCGACCCTGCAAGCCCTGTGCTATATAGCTCTGCATTCGTGATCCGCAGGTATCCACCAGAAACGCCGCCGAGAAGACATCCCTCCCAGCTTGACGAACGACCCAGAAGTGAGGGGCATGGTGCACTTCTGTTTTGACCCGCCGTAGGTACCGGATCGATATGTTATGCTGTCGTCGTTGCAGATATACCACCACAGATCCGCATTTGGTGGACTAATGGCCGAGATCCCACCCGCCGCCCCATTTGTCATTGTTTCAAGCTATGAGCCAATATCAACGATAATTGTCCGATCTAGAGTAACTCCAACCCTCTGTTGCGACATGTGTACTTTTTGTAGTTGCATCGCTCCGACTTGGCTTTCTATTTCTAGCGTTTCTAGGATCCTCACCAGAAGAGCCTCTTTTATTTTTCCCAGCTGAACTGGTCTCGCTGCAGTTGATCTCCGCTTAAGCATCACTGCATGAAAGTCCCCAAATCTCGAAATTTTTGACGCTTTCCAAATAACCTGATCCTGTTTGAGCTGTAATGAAGTTTTCTTTGCCCTGCTTCCAACGTGCTCATAGGCCCACGTATCTATAATGTCTAAACAGCCCACGTTCAGATCATGGCTATGTCACCAATACCGACAATGAGTTGTTTCCTGCTCACACCCTGTCAAACACAACACAACTATTATCACAGCGGCCGTTCTTTTGTCAAAGACTTTCATCTACCAGGCTTTCAGGAAACAATCACTTTCTTGATCCTGACTCTTAGCAACTTTCTTGGCGGTCTGACATGTATAGATAACAATCTCTTATGATTCGCCATCCATATATACTGTCCGGCCACTGCCTTTGATGTGTGTGATGCCTGCTTTGCCGCTTGCCACATGGAATCCCGTATCCCGAAGTGATCCGCTTTTTTTTTAGTGCTCTGTTATATGTTTACATTCCGGGTATACGCTGTATCACTGCACTGGAGAAAAAAAAACATTGCGAGTATAACCCGGTCGTATACAATGGGAACAGGGACACTGATCAACTCTTGTTGAATCTCGTGGATCTAGGGTCAACCGAATATATACGCCGACTCTAGGCTCGACACAGTAGCGCACTCATGCACTGTGGCTTCAGTGAACCATGTTTACCTCGCACCTTATTATCTCCGGTTGTATGTTATTATTGTTTCTGTATGTCCAATTACTAACGACCTTTATTCCCATTGTCAAGATCAACCAAACCAACTTTCATCGACACAAAATCCCATGCTTTAACCTTGGCGCTTTCAGTTGCCCTAACGATCATGCAGCTGGGCTCAGACAATTGTCACCACATATTTTGTTTCTCTTTATTCACAAAATTCCATTGCATCAACAGTGTGTATTTGACGGGCTAGTAGCCTATTATTGTGCTTGTATATCTTTTTCCCAACTTTCCCAACACCTGTGGCCTCTGCCCCATGTCTTCGTATGTATAATCGTGCCAGAGCTTCTCACCACATTGCTTTTTTTGTGTATCAAACTACCAAGGCTGTAGGTGTTACAGCGCCAGAGACTCCATTCCTGTACAAGCCTTCATCGCTTGGCGATTGTGATTGCCTTTGCATTGTCAGTGTGAAACCAACCGATAACGGAACCGGGGTCCCGTTATTGGGCGATTACAAAGACGAAACATCGACCTTAAGTCACTTTACAGAATAAATAGAAACCGATCTACCGAAGATCTGGTCGTTCAGGTGGCTTGCTTGTCTCCTTGATGATACGATACGATACATTTCATGATCTTGCTGAGGTAAGCTGGTAGAGTTTATGTTGAAGCTCTCTGGGTTGTTGCTGTCTGTGCGATCGTCTGTCCGTCGTTTGTCTGGTGGTTGAGAATCGAGCCACTGCCATTTTGGTAGGTCTGTTTCTAAAACATAGACGTTCTGGTTGCCCGAGTAGACTTGTCAAGGAAAGAATGGTGGTTGTCTAGACCGACATGTCGGCTGGATCTACGGTCAGATCTTTGGTGTATCTGGTTACGGGAAAAATATACGCCGAGACGTATTCCAGCAGCAATAGCCATATGGCACACGACTAATAAAGGACTTGCTGGCGAGGCGATACAATCTTGACGCAACAGAATAGTGGGAAGCGTGATGTGATGTGCTGTTGTTTGAGGATTGCTCATTGAACTGAAGACATTGTTTTCCAGATTTCAAATCAACCTCATTGATAACTGATTTCTTGGTAGATGCAGACTTTTGATCCAAATTCCTGGCTATGCAGGTGCGATAATGGCCTAATTGGTTCCGAGGTATCTGGGTCCCCTGGATGTGCATATTCTACTATCCAGGAGCGAGCATGATATAAAGTATGTAGCCAAAACACAAAAGTCGACATGTAAAGGAAGTGAAGGAAGTTAACAACTTGGTCAAATTGAGTAATCGATTACACACACATTGCTGCACCGAAACGATTGGACAATAGCCTTTAGAATCATGACCTCCGCCACTGTGATCCGGGTCTCAGTGACGGTGCCGACCCGTGTCCGTCAACTAGATCCCGTATCAAAAAGTCCACCCATGCGATTATTACTATCTTCAATACTATACATTATGAATTAATCCGCCACTTATCTCATGGCACAACATAGTGTTTTCGCCTGCTAATTCAAAGCCATTTGACATATCTCAAGGAGGGTCGTGGCGTTCAACCCGGGATCCCTCCGATGTGGAAATTGCGCGGTTCCCACCCATGAATTCCGGCCGCGGCATGTTGTAAATAGACTTGCCGACTTTGAGCTGCAAGCCTTATGCACTGAATTTTCATGTGGACGCCATGTCTCGATCGGGGTATCAAATCCGATATGGTCAACAATCCGGATCGAGTCTCAATTATATGTATATTTAATAAATCTTTAGGTCAACCGTCATTTTGCACTGTTTGGTCAGTGATGTCCAAAGTAGGGGCTCTGTGTATCCAATAACATGTGCCAAGAACGAATATAGAGTAAATAGCGATGATTTCCTGTCCCCTCGATGCACTTTGGAACCTCCTGCATCTCGATTGCGGCGCTGTCAGACCAGTGTGCACGATATGAGACCCCTCAGTATCATAGCCGCAACGATACGTTCTTCTACAGCCGTGTATATGCCAGTATCAATAATGGAGTGGCAAACTCAATATATACCGCCAATCCAACTTTGGGTTCATGACAATCGGCTTTCAGTATGGTTACCTTCTACATGCGCAGTTCACACCATCTACGGAATCCTAATCCGCAAGAAAACAACCATGTCAACTGTCCAGTGCCAAAATATACAGACAGATATGACGTCGCTGGACATAACTTGCGGTAGGCAAACAGCCTTGTGTATCACCAGATCCATCAACCGGTGATCGTCTAAGCTCCGCTACGGTAGACAGATTTCGCATCCGAACTTATCTACATTAGACATGGCAAATCGCCTCTCGCCCTGCAGTATCCCCCCTCCACAAACTTCCATCTTGATGCAAGCCCACAATCATAAAACGCACCCTCTGTTTTTCCTGCACACGAAAGTGGGTTCCCATATGCCTTTAGGAAATCACGATTGCTGATCATGGCGGTATATATTGACAACAGGATGCATCCCGTTAAAAAGGAAAACATCCTGCATGTGCGCCTTTGAGAACAAAGAAATGTCAAAAGAATGGTTCCGAAGGGTGAGCATGTGTATCGGTGTGTCATACCGGGCAAATGGCAGCAAAACAAATTTATAGTTGCTGTCACTGCAGGCAGTACGGAATAAATGGTGTAGTTCCTAAATGTGGAACCCTGGTGCAACGGTTCGTTTTGTTGTATGTATTATGTATATACGCACGATGTTTGAAGTTGATTTTCCCAGTTCATCCTACGGCTGCGCGGCGGGATGGAGGGAGGGAGTGTTTAATCATAACATCATGGTCCATTTCGGCGTCTGTTATACTTCCGGGATTGCGCAGGGACGGATGATGGGAACGTGGTTGTCGTGGTTGACATTCTATTGGATCTTGAATGACGACATAAGAGTCTTGGCACTGAGAAGTGTGTGTCGACAAATCGGATCTGCCACCGAGATGTTTCCCACCTTGGACCGTGGTTCTAGTCAAGATAGAGTGTGCAGAGAGCCGTACACAGATGGAGGGTCACAAATCAGCAAAGTGCATACTGAAATATGACGTCATCAGACAGGTTTCTCGATTGTTGATTTAGTCATTTGGGATACATATTTATTCTATATTCTTGCTGTATCCGTGATCGTGTACATGATCATGCCGATATCCATTCACGGCTGCTACTCCAGTTTATACTCGGAATAAACCTGTCAACTTCAGGTCATTATATGTATTAAACCTCTCATCTCCCACTACCCACGTCTCACGGATAAATAAATATTGTCTGTCTGTTGATGAACGATGCCGTGGAGAATCATATCTTTGCTCATGCTCTCGAAATGATTAGTGTTGGAAGTGATCAAGAATTACCGAGAGTAGTCATCATCGCCATACTCCGTGACAGGTGTAACAATGACTCATCAAACTAATAAACCCTGGTCCGCCCAGTCACAAACTAATCCAGTGTAACTTGGCCAAGATAGACGTCCTCGTGACTACTCGTACCTTGAAGATCGGCATAATCTACTTGGTTATCTTGTCTGTTGTATTTTATGCTGAGAGAGAGACTAGCTGACGAAGGTACCGGTCCCAGTGTAGATCGGCATGGTCTGTATCACTGGTTGCTTGAAAGTTACCTAAATACACCCGCAGAAATGAAGACATGTGCTAGCTGCAACGCCCTGTATAGACTCTGGATATACTCTGGACACGGCGTCATCGCTGGCTTCAACTTGTTCGGAGGAAGTGTCAGTGGCTGAGTTGACCCGGGTCAAAAGGTACAAGGATCAAGCTCAGGTTTCGAGAATCTTTGGACATTCTTTGCTGTCAACTTCTGATAGACGTTGTCGGCGTGCTTTAAA
Source organism: Ambrosiella beaveri (assembly GCA_030294605.1). Classification (NCBI taxonomy): domain Eukaryota; kingdom Fungi; phylum Ascomycota; class Sordariomycetes; order Microascales; family Ceratocystidaceae; genus Ambrosiella; species Ambrosiella beaveri. The sequence goes on from JARQWA010000014.1 coordinate 194,281, forward strand.
AATAATTCTTGTCGTATGTGGTCAGATGCTCTGACTCAATACTTCTCTAAACGGTGTCAAGTTGGAGATGTTATTAAAGCGTTACTTCCTGTTTGGGATGTGTGGTAACAGTAGGGTTAGTATGTACACCTAACCCACAACCACTCTTCAACCAAAAATTACCCCTTAATATAATTATCATGATGTAACTCCACCACGGAGAGGCTGATCCTTCTAACTGGATATTGGACATAGTCGAGTCCTCTCTGGTCTCCCATCCACACACTGTTTTACACACACATTGTGTCCGTCATCTCAATGCCATCACCGGCCGCCCCCTTGTAAGCTTTATTGCTTTATGATACCACTCAGCCTGAGTCCAACTTCTCCCTACCCTGCATTCCAAATCCGGCTTGAAATTATCCGTGACAACCCTCTCTTTCCACAGTCACTCCTTTTGCGTCAACCCGCCGTACGCAATCAGCAGACCCTGCCCACTCGAAAAAGTGGTTGACACTCCAAACCAGTATAACCTTTTCTTCTTCTTCCACCTCTCCGTCTCTCGTCAACACAGGGCGCATGGTCTGTCTGCGTTTCCTCCGACTGCCCTCCAGACTGCGGCGTCGCGCCCGCCGCAATCGAATGGCCACCTTCTTTGTTCTTTTTGCGCTATGCGCCTTCTTGCTCGTCCCCCCCTATGTCATCTACAAGCCCCCGGGTTCGCTTATCCGCCATTTCGGCCGGAGATGGCCCACGGTCCTGTTTGAAATTCCGATGGAAAAGAAGATGATCGCCCTGACTATTGACGACACACCATCGCCATATACCCGCGAGATCGCCACCATTTTGGCCGAAAATGATGCACATGCGACTTTCTTTGTCATTGGAGGACAGGTTGAAGATTTGGGGGGTACCCGGCCTGATGGTCGATTGAGGGAGCTGGTTAGAATGGGCAATGAGCTTGGAAATCATGCCATGAAGGACGAGCCTTCGAGATCATTGCCGGATGATGTGCTGATTGATCAAGTCAAAATAGTCAATTCGAAGATCAAGGCTGTGTACGACGCCGAGAATAAGCCGTTACCACCACACAACTACTTCCGACCAGGCTCTGGGTTCTTTTCAGAGCGCATGCTGAACGTCTTGAATTCAATAAATCATCGTGTTGTCCTCGGTGGAATCTACCCACATGATCCTCAAATTCCACATGCTTGGCTAAACGCTCGTCACATTCTGAGTTTGGTCCGTCCTGGAGGTATTATCATCTGTCACGACCGTCGCCCGTGGACGGCATCGATGCTTCGAAAGGTACTCCCTGAACTACGACGGAGGGGATATGAAATTGTTACGGTCACAAAGCTATTGGCTGAAGCTTCGGAGGAAACGACCTCTGCCACCTAAAATGTATACAGGCATATCAAAGTTTGTTTCTTGTATAGGGATCATCTGCGTAATTTGGGTCCTTGGTCTGGAGTTTTTGGCGCTTGGGTTGGAACTTGGTTGTTTTTCTTCATTGTAATACTATATCACTAGCTGGAACATTGTTAATGTTCAAGACTATAATCATCTTACTGGAATATATTACGAATGAGAGTTAGTTCTCTCTAGTCACGTCTGATACTGAACCCTAACTCGCTTTCCACTACGTCTCGGGTTTCCTTGTCCAGCCGGGCCACCTTCGCATAACGCGGTCCGTCATTGATGGCGGCCAGGAACTTCTTGATGCCATCAGGAGAGCCCTGGGATTCACCCTCAACCTGGCATTGAATTAGTGATGCTGCATTTGAATACAGCCAATGTCAACTGACCTTGTTGGTGTCGGTGTTGCGGACCCATCCTGTCAGCGACAACTCCAGGGCCTTGCGCTCCGTAAAGTAACTAGATGTACACATAATCAGCATAATGAGTCAGAGTTTATATATTTTAGAAAACTTACCGGAAACCAACTCCTATCAGTCGTGTTAGACAGAATCTTGATGACCGCGTTTAACGGTTACGAAACAACTTACCTTGGACAGATCCGTGGACTAGATAGTAAATCTGTCAAATCTCAATTAGGACACCGTCACTCTGATAATCCATTGGTTACAGCCTTCAACTTACACGTTCCATGCTTTTGAATACCAAAAACTCTAAATCATTGCTGTTAGACCAAGAATCGATTTGTATGATTCGCCAATATAGCTGGTCTCAACTTACACCATTTCAAGGTGGGACAAAACACTGGTCGACATATCATAAACCCTAGTGCGCACCAATAACCCTGAAATCCTAATGGCAATTATCCGAGGTAGCCTTGACGCCACTTCCGTCCATGCCCGACAGCCTCGTCCTTGCATCAACAAGATCTACGTCTTTGCGCATCGCGATCCATCAAAATCGTGATTATGTTTTCACATCATCCATTCACAAGAAATACTCCAATCGCCATGTCAGAATCTACAGCACCAACTTCAGAAAAACCAGTTGTTCTTTTCAAGTCCCGGAAAAACAGAAAGCCCCTTCGCAATCGCCCCACCACGGCTGATAGCAACGACGCACAGCCCTCAAATTCGTCCGCTGCCCCCGAGACTTTGACCGACGAACAGAATGCACCGATAGCTTTGGCCAAAATTGTTGGCTCGTCTCACAATGCGCCAAAAGATACGCGCGACGATCAAGATGACGAGGCTACGGTGCTTGTGAAGGCGAAGCGGCCAAAGATTAGAGGCGTCGCATTTAGCGCGCTGTCGACACCAAAGGCGGAGGAAGAGGAAACGGAAACGGATGTTGTGCCGGCTGCTTGGGAGCCCGCGGGAGCTGCGGATCTGATTGGTGGACTTAGCAATGGCGCAATCAAGCGGTTTGCGCCGCCCAGTGGTGTCCTGGCTTCAACCGTGAACGTTCACATGTAAGTTATGAAAGCGCATCTTTTAGTTCCCCAAATTGCATCTTTGTAAGAGTCTGCCCGAACGTTATGTGATGGAGACTAACGAGTTAGGGAACAATATGTAGCATCCAAGTTGGGTAGACTCGATAACCCACAAGAATCAAGCCAACCCAAATCGAACACACAGAACAAACCCTGGGGCACCGCCCCTAGCCTCAACAAACCGGAAGCATCCAGTGCCCAGGCAATGGTCACTGGCAAGATTGTCGAAGTCGAACTCGATGCCGAGACACGGCGTAAGAACATTGAGATGATGGAAGCTATGCGACGCCGAATGGCGGGTGATACGTCGGTCGATGACCCCAAGGGGAAACTGAAGCGTCAAGAGAAGCGCAGCGAGGAGGAAATTCAACGGGAACAGGCCATTGACAATTTCCTGAACGAGAATAGAAGTACGTCATTTGCAATTTGCTTTCCATTTTGCTTTCCAACTGCCTGTTGGAGTTTCTTGTGGAACGATGATCGATCGTTATTCAAGATGGACATCCAGCGCATATCATTTCTAAATAGGTGTCTCACGGGCTGAAGCTAACAATGCCATAGTCAACATGTATGACCTACCACCCGGCGGCATCGGCCCCAACGGTTACGACGAAGCCGAGAAAGTAGCAGAAAAGTTCCGCCAGGACTTTCTGGACGCAATGACTCAGAGGGGACGGAGAAAGCGGGCATCAAAGGTCCGTGGGCCGGTTCCGAAACGGCCGGGGGCAAAACGGGAGGATGAAGGGGTGTTGAAGGGGCCGAAGTTGGGCGGCAGTCGCAATGTGAGGTCGCAAGTAAGAGATATTTTGTTGCAGCAACAGGAGGCTAAGGTGAAGGAGAAAAGGCGGTGATGGGGTTATTTTTGTCATGATACCTATTTATGTTTATACTGATTGAGATGTTTTGTTGTTTGAACTCTGTGTGTTATTTGGGGAGTGAATGTATTGTGGATTGTGCCTTTTCATGTATGTAGTAGGACCCGGCATCGGGGTTCGTTGTCTTCGGGTTATGCATATTGTGGCAGGCGCCCCGGGTACCTGCATATATGATGTACCATTACAGAAACGAACGGCAGGATTCATGAGAACTGGCCCCACTTGGTTTTCGACGTCCAATTAAAAGGGTGGCATAAAGAAAGAAAAAAAAAATCACAGCGTCACTCACTGGGTTAGCTTAAAAAAAAAGGATACCGGTGGAAGGGAATAATGGAGAGCATCTAAGATGTTTGATGGATGGGTTAGTTTTTGGGGGCTTGATTTGTTGAATGGTTGATTGAATTATACGAGGACAGAATAAACAAAGGATATCCACCGGGACTGTTCAAGATCAATAAAGGCAGGAGAGCTTGCGAGAGGTTTGCCCTACGGGAGACATGGGCTTTAAACAAAGAAGACTTACGAGACATGGCAACTTGACGATTTACCACGAATCGTAGAAACAGGTCACAGCTGCAAATCATACACGAATCAAATATAACAGAATAAACACCTAAAACAAATATGATTGAATAATAATATCGTAAACTACGTTGCAGTCAAAGAAAAAGAGAACATAATGAGAACCGTAAGATCATATCCTGACCACAAGTGAAAACTTGCAGTACCGAAGCATCCCAAAAACAAATAAGACAAACAATGAAAAAGAACCAAAAAAAATGACACACTTCACAAGTGTCGATCTCATGCTATCAAACCCAGGGACCAAACCTTTGTTGGCTCCGACTATAACGATGCTGCGCTGATAATGCTAACTCCGTACCGTAAAAACCGGAGCATGATGGTGATATGCAATAAAAGCAAAATGCCCATTCCCCATTCCCCAAACACCAAAACAGACCCTTGCCTTTTTTTTACGAATTGCCCTCCGCCGATGCCGACAACAAAGAGGGCAATTTCTCCTAGTCATGACAGTTTTACAAAGTGCCCCAGTCCCTCTATTGACAGAGGCGCAAGTTGAACTTCTTGAACTGGGCATTCATCTGATGGCACACCGGGCACGTCGGCCTCGTCGTCTCAATCATCTTATGGACACAAGACTTGCAGTAGCCCGACATGCAGTTATGGCACACCCGGCCGTGGCGCAGAGGGGTTCGGTCATAGCAGATGTGACAGTAGTAGGCGGCGGGGCCCACGGACAGCCGCGAAGGAGAACTGAAGGTGGGAGACTTGTCATCCTTTTCAACGGACGGGTACGACTCCGGGCTCTCAGGTCTAGTCACACGAGGCGGTGTCAAGGTATACTTGGAGGCTGCCGGGTCTCCATGCTTGTAATATCTAGTCGCAGGAGTCTGGGGAGCAGAGGCATATTCGGTCCCGAGAGCGGCATTCAGAAGCACGTCAAGCTTGTGATTTGGGACGGGAGGCTCAGCACTATGGGATTTGTGCACCCGGAAGAGTCTGCCGGGGACGCCACCGTGGCGGTGGCTTGGGGGGCTCGGCAGCTTGTGGGTGGCGCTGGAGGGCGAGGTAAGGGAGCTGATGGGAGGTAAAGTAGTATGGCCGAGGTCGCGATGGCTTCTATTCGGTGAGAGACGGATAGGAGAGTTGAGGCCGCTAGCGGTGCTACTATTATCGCTACTGGCGCCGAGAGAAGCCAAAGTGTTGGCAGCGTACATGGCAGGATCGATGACTGAGTAAGTTAGGATTTGATAGTCAAATAGAATGTCTGAAGGTTCATCTTACCATTGCTGTGAGGCACAAGCTCCTGAGGGACAGGCACGGAGGTTGGCAGCCCGGGAACCGATTGGGTGTACATGGGAGAGTGCGCCGGAGGCATCGGAGCCCGGCAACCCTCAGGAAAAATGCGCTTTCGGGACTCGAGGAACAGGCGCTGACTTCTGTATGTGTCGGTGACGTTCTTTTCCGTAGCCGCTTGCTTTCCAGGGTACCACTCCTTGTGCGTGCGGCGAATGTGTTCCTGCATGGAACGCCAGCGCTTGTCCTGTAAGGAGATTGTTAGTGGATGTGTTCGAGGTATGCTAAAGTGATTTGTGTGGGGCGCAGGATTAGAGAAGAAACATACTCCCGTGCATTTCTTGTTGCAAACGGTGCCGTCCGGGGTGATCATCTGGCAGTAGATGTCGGTATCTTCGGGTTGGGTGGGGAATGTACTCATCAAAGGTTGGGTACCCGATACGGTCGTCATTATGGAACTGGACGTTTGGTATAGCGATGTGACAATGATATTGAAACCGAGTCTCAGAGATGATGATAATGTTGATTCAGTTCAGCCAGTGGCGAAGACCGCAATGGCGATAGCGGTATGGCTTGCGATTGATGATGTGGAACGTGGTGACAAAATAAACGTGGTGACTGGAACTTCAGATGGTGATAGAATGGAAAGTGAGGCCAGTGTGAAGATTTGACTAGGGCAGTGTGTGTATGTTTGTAGAATTGTGTCAATGTTGAATTGTTTGAATACTTCAAATTGAAGATGTATGGTTATGGAGAGAAGATGGAATAATATATGGCTATCGGGAAGGGAACCGGAGAAAAGAAGACGAAGAAATCAAGTGCAGGCCCCGTAAACTTTATATGCGAATATGTCGTTCTGCGCTGTACTGGATTAAGTTAAAGAGACTTCAGTTTATTTGCCAATATCGAGAAGGTTTTTTTTTGGTCAAAAAAATAGTGAGCTAGAGCTGTAAATGGACTAAAAGAGCTGCAACCAATGAAATGACGGCACAGTGTTGGAAATGCGCAAGACTAGAGGGCTCCGAGGGAATCTGGAATTAACAAAATAGTGAAGAATAATCGACATAAAATGAAGAGGGTTTATCGTGGCTTTGCAAAGATCCCCGGAAGATGAAATTTTTCGATATGAAAAAAAAAAAAAAAAAAAAAGAAAAAGAAAAAAAGTAATACAGATTTCAGAGGAACAGATTTTTTTTCTTTCATTCTCCTGAATGAAGGGCGGTACTCTGTTTATGTGAAGAATTCATAAGAAGCAGCTGCCGGTTCCAGACGTTTCAAGAGCTCAAGCTTTTAATGTAAATCTACGTATGTACCTTCCATCTCGTAAAGTTGATTTTCTATGTTTGGCAAGAAGAGCTCTAGGTACCTTTTAACTGCTAACTTTAGTTGAAGCCCTCTTTTTTTTGGCCGATTGTTGCAGTTGCACATCTCTCGAGAAGCTCTGCATGAAACTCAGAGCTCTGATGTTTCTTTTTTCAGTTAGATGTATTTTGTGTGTTACTTTATAGTATGCTGTGGTTCGAACGGGCCGTCTGTAGGCTTTGGCGTTTGTCCATCATCGTTGATAATGGAGACGCCTAAAGGTTTTCTGATGGATCAAGTGACTTTTTTTTTTGCTGCTTGCAACTTAACTCAACAGCATGAGACTTTCACGTGTGTGACTGAGCTATATGGCGATGGTTTTGGTACCTGAGAGTAACCCCTCGACTAGCGTCCCTTGGGGAGCTTTCTGATATCTGAGGATCTAGCTTGCAATCCAAGGCTTTTCTTTGGTTTAATTATCAAGCAATATGAACCGATATTCTGTGGCTGTATGGCTGAATGGGATAGATTTCCAGATCGAGAGAAAAGCCCATCTTCATGCCGTCGACCTCAAATTTCACTGTAACGCCTAACATGCAGCATCTCACCCCAGGTTTAGCAAGCCTTGAACAACCTATATGTTTTGGTCCTAAGTAAATGTTCTGGCCCTTGGCTATAATTGGTTGATTCATGCGATGCGTATGACGTGTGGCCAATCCATATTCAAATTCCATGGCTGGATTCGCATTCCATCAATCTCCATCCATGCCTTTACGCAGACCTTCGACACAGACTTTTCTTTTTTTCCCACCAGCTGTCACGAGATAAAGTAATTCAGTTGCTTCGGGTGCGTGATCTCGAACCAATGACCAATATATAATCAATTCCCTACGGTTATCTTTTCCCAAAATGGATCTGGCATACCTTAACCCCCCTTCCCTTTCAAGCATTGGCTTTCACCGTCCCTTCAGAAGCTCTGGAAGCTGTCTTAGCAAATCTGAGAGGGATACAAGTACGCTGGCAATCCCGAATGCAGCCATGTGCATTGCCGCATCAACGATAAACTCCGACCAATATCCAACTTTTTTTTTTTTTTTACCTCTTATTGAGCTACGCCAATATTCATAAGCCTCTATTTTTAACTCTTCATGCGAAGTCCGAAACTTACCACTGCTCCCATTTCGAAAGTGACAAAAAAAAGCAGATTAATTCCTCAGTGAAAAGTTCCTCTCAGTAAGCGACTTAGTTCTCAAATAAAGTGGTTGTTTGCGTCTTGGGGTTGTCGTTTAGTACATACATTCAATTTCACCCATGCTTCAGGCGTCAGATAATCTGTGTAGAAACTGTTTCACGTGAGGATCGTGTTCTCGCCCAGTTTTCACATGAATATATCTTAGCTGTAATCACATGTATCACATGTGCAACCTAAGGGAACTTTTTTTTTTGCGGATATCTTATAGAACAATTGTCAGTTAGATGCGGTTGGAATCGAGGTACTTGATGGGTAACGATGGGGCCAGACTAACCCTTAACCCTAGATCTTGTGACGTCATTTGTCTGATTTTCCTATTACGGCATCATTGATCCTGAAAGCAGCCATCTCCAAGAATCAAAAGAATGAATTAATCTGCTCGTGACATGGCTAGTAGAGCTTAGAGTGGCAAATTTGACAGTCAGCCCGTCTCGCTTTGATTCCAGATCTTTTTAACCAGCCTTCGCTATCGCCGTTATCTAACCTTCAACAAACCCATTCAGACCCTAGACGTGGGTTATGAAATTTGTCATGTGATTTGGTACTTTTTTGTATTGGTTGGTAACGAGAACAAAAAGAAAAGATATCACCATTATCTGGAAGAGTTTGTCATGAATACATCCTCTTGCTCACCGTCACTTCAGCCGAGGACCTATGAAGTCATTGCATTTGAATCGATGGTTGGTAAAGGTTCTAAATGTCAAAAAATTGACAATACGGGAAGAATCGGCTTGGTGACGTTGCACTGTGCTTCATAAGGCCTTGCATTTCTAAATATCAATCACATATCCACAAAATACCGTTGTAGATGACGATGACTGAACAGCAAGCTCCAAGCTGCAGCACGATGAAATTTTGTAACAAACTGCAAAAATTTCTACTTTTGGTGGACATGTGGGTCTAAGACAACGGCAAAGCTCAATTTCGAAAAAAAAAAAGTGAACGGCCGTTATAACGTTTTTTTTTTCATCGATCCAAGGGCCCATATAATCCACGATTAAGCAAGCGTGCCACATGGAAGCTATGGTCGATAATCAGTTGGCAATCAACTCTCTCCTCCCTTGCAGCTGACACTTGGGCAGAAGCTTGGGCAGAAGCATAGAGCTAAATACCCAATGCATGAACCTGATTTGAGAAGCTGCCTGCCAGGTGAAACGAACATCTGAGTCACAGAGCTTGGGATCCCAAACAAGCATTTTTTACTTATGATGCACACAACGAACAGTTACATATTATGACAGAAAAAAAAAAAAGATTCTCCGCATTTTGATGAACTGCCGTAAGCCGTAAGCTTCCGTAGTCTCCGTGTCTCGACGCCAGCTCTTCCACAAACTTACAATCGAGTTGATCAAAGAGGCAAGTTCTTTATTCCTCATGCCATGAAATGGCCCTGCTTTCATGTTGTAGCTACATCCCAGTCTTTGACTCCGCATGCAGAGCTTCCTCCACGATAATTGTCAGGGAGAGTTGCTTCACCCCCAGTCGATTTGAGGACACGGGCTTTATGATGTCAAGCGAGTACTGGATTTTTTTTTTTGAAAATACAATCGTGTTTGGGGTAAATGATCATCTCCAGTTGAATTGTTTCCGTGACCGTGTCCAGGTCAAGTAAGAGGCAACAATAGTAAACCAACATACTTGGCACTGTAGCAGCTGACGCATAACGAGGCGAAGTATTCAGGGCGTCCAAGCTCGTTGCCACCATTAGCATATATTATAGCTTTATAGCTGATGAAATTCCACATTACCCAATACATTTAGAATTCCGCAGCTATATCCATCCCTTTGACAAAGAGGGCTCTCAGGAGATATCTAGATAGACACTGTCCAATCTAATGGCATCAAGTTTGCGCACAAAGAAACTAAGCTGCCTCTAAGCTGACACATTATCCCTTCCAATATCGTTCCTCTACTGCTTTCGTTGCCATGATGACCATATACTATGATGCATACATATATACTGTGCTCGCAGGTCTATTCCCAACTTAAAAAGTTTTTTTTAAATGTTGGAAAAGAAAGCACCTCGCTTCCATTTGTGCAGAGTCCGGTGAGAGGCCAAGATAAGACATGCAGGTGATGTTTGGAGGTGTGAGTATCCACGTTACCGATCATGTATAGATGCAGTGGGCTGCAGTTTGAGGCCAGATCGAGATATCGTGTGTCCAGATTTATAGTCAATAGAGTGCTGTCTTTATGTCAAGTTGTCACTGACTTGTCAACCTAGTGAATGATCTTCCGACACCTCAATATCACGCCAGACAAACTCATGTTGCCATCAATATGTATAGTGAGCTCCAGGAATCCGAATAGACACTGCCCTTGCAGAGGTTTGCATTGCATGAAAGCAATAATACAATAATGGCAGTGAATATTTAGCATTATATCTACCAATCTTCAAACTCGGCTATCACTTTCAATGCTGCTGCTTGCTGCTGCTCAGCACACCTCCACCTTCTCAATTAGGTTAAAGAATCTTTTGTCTCTCGACGACCGGGGTGGCCGGCTGCCCTGTCTCGTTCAAGCTTGGTCACCAAGCTCCACAAATCACCGCAACTCCTTTTCCTGATTCATTGACTAAGTACAGAGATAGATGTATGGATGTCGTCTCCGTATCTAGCTTGAAAAAGCTAATGTGACTTTGAGGTTCCACGTTCATAGTGGAGACCCTCACGAGGATCTTTTTTTTTGTGCCGACTACTGGTTTTCTCAGAGCAGAGCAGACTAGGAGAGAACTGCGGTCATATGTGGGGCTGGAGGGGAGCTTCGCGGGAAACCGGTTGGATCAGAGTGTGGGAGTTATAGCTCTCCCATGTCACACACACACCAAGAAGAAAATTCTCAAAGGAACATGACTTGTTCCCTTCACATGTGATGAACATCTATCCATCCATCCAGCTAACACCTTAGCAGCTCTTTCGGCGAAAAGTGGCAAAGATCAATACACTCACAATGACAAAATGACAAACAATGACAGCTGTACTACCGTATCTCGTATCGAGAACCCCCAAGTCCAGCCCTAAGCAAATTGTCTCATTATTGGGCGGTTTAGAACTTCAGCTAGCCAAGCGGCCATCCCACCTCAATAATACCTGTCTGACATTATTTTGTTTTGGTCATTATTAAAACCACCTACATGCATGAATTGTCCGCTCCCAAGCGATCTGACCTGCATTCCAGCATCACAAGCTCTAACAAGCTCGATTAGACTGAACAAACCGTCGCCAAGTCCTAGCACCAATAAGAGTCAGGAAAAAATCGACTCTTTTGGCATGGTAGCTGTTCCTTCGAAATTCCTAACGCTCAAGCTTACCACTCATTCCGGATTGTTTTCTTCTCATCCTGGAAGACGCCGATGTCTTTCTTGGATCGACTTATACCGTTAGGAAAGGGGGAAAAAACAGTCATACTGAATCACAGGCCAAGCTCCCTCCTGGGCTCCCTCGATTCAAAGACCGCTTGATTGGTACATGGTCTAAATATCAGTAAAACGCTTTCAGTCTTATTTGACAGCTTATGTCAAAAACCGGTACAACTCTGCAAGTCTCCATACAAAAGAAGACTGCGCTCTTTGTTCCAAAAGGGCATAAACCTCTGGTTCAAAGATCCGCCTTTCGTGGCCCAGGCTCCTCTTTCCACTTAACTCAATCTACAAACAATGGATGACAAGAGCAAGACAAGTCCAAAGCTTCTAACTTGCGTGGTTTTTCACGTCAAATATAGCTCTAGTTTGGATAGATCCCGGTCACTTGAACTTGTAGACCTTACACCATAACACCCCAAAATGCAATTTTTTTCCATCTAGGCGCTTGCTTGTAAAGACGTCCTGATAGAAGGAATCAATAGATGGGGAAATAAGTCCGAGTTTCTATGTATTTACATGCCGTTCTGTAAATTCCACATGATTAATAGCTTTCTAGTGGCCTTCTGGCTTTGATTCGTTGCGTAAAGGACCACCAGACACAAACACACCGCATCCAACCAAAACTCAACCGAAGCCATAGCTAGGAAGCTCATCCTCTTGCACGCAAGAGCTTCAAACTCGAACAAGCCAATAGCTTACCATGGAATTCATAGCTCTCATTTGAGACAATGTGCCTGCCAACAGCAGACAAAGAATTGAATACACACACAGTGCTGATTAAAAACGGTGAATCATCGAAAAGGACTCAGGACAGTGCAAAGTTTTGCCATGGGCTCACTTGTTCCAGACCAGGAGTTGCATGCCCAGATAGGCATGGCGTTGTCAGTCAAGATGCTTAATATGCAGTGACACCCTCCGTGGCCGCGTGCTGAAGGATCGTCCATCATACATATTTATGTAAATACGGGCAAAGATATCCAAGATGATAAAAAAAAGTTTCCAAGCAAAGACCAGGATATGAGAAATTCTTCATATAGTCCATACCTTGGCTTGCTGTGCGCTCAGGTAGATTGAGCACTGAGGAAGTTTGAGTCTGGTCACTTTTTGATTGCTTTTTTTTTCTTTTTTGAATACAGGTGCGCTGTACTTTCTGAGTGTACTATAGATTTGGTGTCGGCGTTGGGTCAACAAGCGATATGATGTCATATATGTACCATTACTTGATGTCGTGTACATGTCATATGGGACCGGGTTCCATTGTGCTACAGAAAAAACAAGTCGCTGGGAAGTTTGCAAGGTCTCACTGGGAGGTCACTGTAGTTCTATATTTGAATTAAGGAACTCAACTATACAGGAATTCCAATTAGTTTCTTCTCATTTTCATCTAGTTATGTTGCTTTTCCAAAGAGGTGTAGTCTTGAGTGGACCCTGTGTTAACCCTGTGTTAACCCTGGGATGTAAGCTATGGTAACCCTAATATACACAGGAAACATCGTGTGCGGTAGGATATGTATACGCATTTTCAAGTTGATGTGACAACACTACGGTATATTTAGCTTTGGCAAGTTAGATATAAACATTAAATGACACTCATATATTCATCTCTGCCCTATCGCAAGATTTTCGATGAAACGAGCTCGACATGTCGTATCATGTCACATCAGGTTACCACATATAGTTACATCTTATATCATGCGGCCACAAAACGCCCAATATCTAGCTCTTAAAACAAGTCAACAGCATCTATACATATCTGACAGACACACAAAGCTCGATGCTACTGTTCTGCACGACAATCCCACCAATTAACTCCTGACATTATCAGCCGATGAAAGCAACCAGTGATCTCGGCTATCTCACATCCATGATACAACAGCTCACCATGCCACAGACTATGTCGTGCTATTTATTTTGATGGAGAAATACAAAATATATCTCTACTTACTTGACAGTTGGGTATCAAATGGATACCGAGGGAAGTGAAGGTCGCGGTTGAGTCATGGCTCAGTGACGTATGTCCATCGATCAGAAAGCACACCATTAACTCCTACCCAAAATAGAGCAAAAACAAAGGAAAGTATTATAGACCTGAGTTCAACCCATAGGAGCTATGCGATGCCCACGTTAACTATACACTCAATGCTAGTCTCAGGAAAAATCACGGTAACCCTACGTCCCTTGTGTAACCTTCTCGAGAGATGTCAATGGAGACTTTCGGATGATGTGACGCATCCGTAAGTGGCGTTGTTCAATGCTCACGACGAACTAAAGTTGCACGGAACCAGAAGCTGATCCATCAAATATTTACATGTAAACAGCAATGATGGATTAGTGGTGGAGTTCGGTCCACAGCCTATGGCTCTAGAAGGACCAAGCATTAATGACTAGACCATAGCTTATCCCAACAACTTGCGACTATCTTGAATACAACAGGGAACAGTCCATCACATTATAGCATGACCTCATATTCACTTCGTAGCAAATGTGTTTGTCTTATTTACATTTATTTGTCGGGTATCGTGATGCGGCATCTGGCAGAAGAGAACTATTAAAAAGAGATAACGGGTAAAGTAGATGTATGGATATGCAGAGCGTAGCCAACTCAGTCTATAATGGTCGTCATGGGACATCAACCTCCTCCAGTCGCTTACTTGAGCTGACGCAAAATCTCGCTCAGGAAGTCCTCAAAGCTAAGAGTGATGTAACCATCACGATCATCGTCGAAGCGCTTGAAGGCGTCAGTCATCCGCTTGAGTGAAATACACGCTTGGACGAAGAGGTCAAACGACATCATGCCGTTGCGACGCTTGTCAAAGGAATCGAACAGGGTCTCGACAAAGGCAGGCGACAGGCGGTAGCGGAAAGCGACCAGGGCGTTGCTGAACTCGGGCAATGAGATGGTGCCGCTGCGATCGGCATCAAAACGGTCGAACAGAGTGCGCCAGGAGGCCAGGAAAGACCAGAGACCACAGAACTCGCTGAAGCCAATAGTACCACTCCGGTCACTGTCGAACATGCGAATCATCATGCGCACCGTCTGGGGATCGAAAGAGGTCCAGTCACCATTGACAAGCGCAGCACCAAGCTCCTTCTCGGAGAGCTGGCCAGTACCTATAATGAAACAACGACAGTTAGCTATGGACTTGGTCCACATAGTGCATTATGAGGTTGATACGACATGGTGTTTTCAGCCATTAGGTTGCAACGATAAAAATATTGCAAAAAAATCAAATCCAAGTTAACATGTGATAACGTACCATCCTTGTCGACGGCGCGGAACAAAGGTAGCATAGTCGCATCGGCACCAGGTGCATTAGTGTCGATGGGAGAAGTAGGTGGGCGGTTCACCGGGGGTTGGTTGTTAACCACGGGCCGGGGACCGGTAGGCTGAGGAGGGGGAGACATGGTGTATTGGTCGCGCGAAGAGTGACGGGCGTGTTGCATAGGCTGCTGGTATTGCTGTTGGTATTGTTGATATGGCTGCTGGAGAGTTTGTTGACGGGGCAGAGGAGGCGTGGGCTTCTGGTAGGAGAGTTGCGTTGGTTGGGGAACACCATTCTTCTATATATAGGCGAAAATAACGAGGGTTAGTCGACCGATTCAGTAAGTGTCATGAGGTTTCGAGAGAAAATTGGGACAAGTAGACAGGACGAGCATGGGCTGGAAGGATAGACACATACCGTCTCCGGCTCAGCAAATCTGGAACAGCAACAGTGTTAGCATGAGGATACAACGGATCTTGGTGGGTAGCAATGGGACCTGTTAATACGGAGGGGCCCAAAGATCTTCACACCAGGGCTGCCCACGACATCTGGTCCACCAATCCCGATCTAGGTATTAGTGTTTGCAAATGGACGAGATGTAGCATCAGGAGGTGAAAATCTTATCTCCATCAGGAAGCGAAGCAGAGATATTGGGCAGATTATTTTTTTTCTTGCTTGTTTCACGAGAGCTTCAGGAGTGCGTATTAAGCTATTGACGCAATAGGTATCACCAACAGCTAGGTGCAAAGGGACAGTGGGGTAGAAGTGTCATACCTGGGGAGCTCGTCAGGGTTGAAGGGCTTGTTGTAGGCCATTGCAATAAGTGGGAAATAAGAAAGTGATAGAGATTGATGATCGAACACAAGTGAAAATTGGCCGCAGCAGTGAAGATGGCGATGGCGCGGATTAAAAAGGTACTGATGCGGTAGTGGCCGTCGCAGTCGTGGTGAGATAGGCTATCATCCAGTGAAGATAGTCGTGTCGATCACCGCACGAACATAAAAATATAAATATAAAACAAAGAACACGAGCGGGGCCTGATACAGGCTGGTGCGGTATTGGCACTGTAGCTTGAAACCCAGTCGGGGCTGGTAGGTGGCAATAAAAGTGAGGGGGTTTGGATAATCGGCAAAGTTGAGAAGAACTGAAAAAAAAAAATTGATCGGGTCTTGGAAAGTTCGATGGTTGGGCTTATACCTGCCGTGTTCTTTCAACTAGGGTAATGATGACTAAGATTCAATCGTTAAATCGCATTGATTGCAATCTCAATGGTGTGAATTATTCATTTTCGCAGTAGAAACGCTTCTTAAAATTCTATAACTAATAGCCTACATTTTAGTTGCCAACCCTAGAGAATCGAGAGGTGCCAATCATATCACAGCCAGACACCTGGGTTAGTGGAAAGGATTCGGCATCAACTTCTTGTGGTATTGCATGCTCCGTAAGTGGGACCGTTTCGGTTATGGTCAAATAGCTCAGTTTTCCATAAATAACCCCAACCTATCTACCTTGTCTTCAGAGTACACATACCTTTGTTTTTTTTTGTCCCATATGCTTACCAACTTGTAGGCGCTGCTGATAAAGACATGTCGATTGTTTCGGAGCTGGCTACTCACGGCTCGGAGTTTTGGATCTTTGGATATGGGTATGTTGCAAGAAACATGTGATACTTTTACCTTTTTAGTACATTATGTGCCCCCGCTGTTTTCCCGTCTTCAATATGGACCAGACTTTGCACTGGAAATAATAGTTGTCTAGTGTCACAGTAACGTCATGATAAGATGGGAAGTACCGGCATATGCTTTTCGGACTGAAAGTTATCAGATTCGATTTTGAGTTTGGCTTAAATTGGAATTATTTTGGTGTTTCTGTTTCGTTGAAAGCCCTTAATACTCTCGCCTGAAGATGTGAGCATCATACTTCAACCGCGGAATTGTCTCCGTCAGGGCTTGGGCCACAAATGGACAATCATAGCTTATAGACCAAGGACGATATCGAGCTTATTGTTTGGTTGCAGGTTGAAGTATCCTTGGATGTCCAAAGCCAAGATTGTCAAGAATTAAGTCCGTTCTTGCCCATCACTGCATACTGTAGCACCCAAGTCGCGTCCCACTGAAGCCGAGTTGGAAGCAAAACGCCACCCTCGGCACCACGTCCTATGATATGTACCAGGTTCATTGGCCAGCTTGTTAGCAAATTGCTCATGTGATTCTCAGATAGCTGCCTGATAACAATACTGCCATGAAGTGACGAATGTTCAATCAAGAGTACATACGTATGATATCTAACTATTAACCTCTAGGAGTTTGATCTGGAAATCACCGCCACATTTTGGTACGTAGTGGCAAGGTCTGAGTCACTGACTTGTCAACCGAGACTATACAGGAATAAGCAACATTCAATCGTCAGGACTGGCGGAAAAACACCACAGTTTCCTCCGCGCTTCGTTTGAGAGGGACATATGATCAAATAGTCGGCTCACCAAGAAGTTTCCCCTTGTACTGACATAGTACGTTGTCTACAGACCAACGTGTTCCCGGATACGTGACTGGCTATGTGCGTAGATTTTGGCAAGTAAGTGTGTAGATACCCCTCTTTGCATTACCTTGACCATTGGGTATGCATGTGTGTCAACGTGCGAGTCTCTGCTAGGTGTCATTCTGGAGTCTGATCTAAGTGGATCTGCACTGATTTTCTATACTGTCGTGCCCGTAATCTTGGCTCTGCATGTCTATCTCTGCCCACACATATCACTATGTTTCCAACATCATTATTATGGCCCTTGTTTATCGGTGGATACATTGCTGTCTAGTGCACAGCACTGGATGGTATGGAGACAACATGGATCCGACGCCCGGATACGGTTGGTTTTCTTTGACCCAAATACCGGATTCATTAGAGACTCCGATAGCTGCAGTTGGAGGCATTCTCGTTGACGTGGTGAAGGGATCTCACCAGTTGGCTGCATTGGCATGAATGAAGTCTGCACAAACCTTCAACACCATCTGTCATGTATCATCCAGAGCCATTGATACTGAAATAATGGTGGCTTTCATCAATACTAAACCAATAGCCGGGTCCCTGGATCCAGTATCTTGTGACTGCAAACTTAACACGAGCTGCTGTGACGCTCGCTGAACAAGTATCGTGTGAGATAAACGGTTGTCGTCAGGACATGTACCATGCCTAGTACATGCTTGCTATGCAGGCCGAGTCATGTAACTGGAAGGACCCTTGTCGATGGGCTTCTCGGCTGAAGCATGTAACCGCACTTAACATTCCCATGACATCTTTACTTCCCTACCATAATTACTGATATCCCATAACTGTATGAGCTATGGCATAACTACTGGTCACATTAGTGTTCATAGTCACTCATGACCTGCGCCTTTGCTTGGGGCCCATGTGTCACCGAGGCGTGTGATTGGTTGGTCCTTAGCTAGTGTGTAGTCAAGTTCATTCCCCTCTTTCGTCTTATAAACTTACATTTCGTCTTCTGTTGTCAAAATCGTTCCTCCGCTAACGCTCTTGGCTTTTCCACCTATGCTCAGGCTAGGTAAGGTTATCACTAATAATCACATTTTTCGCCTACCAAGAGCCTCGAGGACCTGGAATTCGCTCCAGTTTTGGGCGCCCAACTCGATCCTCGCTCTCACTCGTGTTATGCCTAAGATCTCCACCAAGGAAATCAATCACAGATCTTCAACTCGAACGGCATCGTGGCCCTTTGACATCACCAACTAACCCCTCACTCAGCCAGGATCACCGTGGAACCCCAGAGGCCCCCGGCAGAGTCGTAACATTAATCGAACGCTCCCACTGGGAACACCTCCACGACTCCCACCACTCAGCCCCCGACAAAGTTTGGGGCGTCGCCTACCGCATCAAGTCCGACCGGGTCTCTGAAGTCAAGGACTACCTCGACATCCGCGAGATTAACGGCTATTCCGTCCACTACAAGCCCTTTCAGCCCGCCGATGGGTCATCGGCGCCCATCAGATGCCTGGTGTACATTGGAACGCCGGACAACGAGCAGTTTGTCGGCGTGCAGGAGCCCCAGGTTTTGGCGGAACATATTGTTAGGAGTCGGGGGCCCAGTGGGTTGAATAGCGAGTATTTGTTGGAGTTGAATACGGCTTTGCATGAGTTGGGGTGCAGTGAGTCGGATGAGCATATTACGGATTTGTCTAGAAGGGTTGAGGCTATTCTGACTAGTGAGTCTAAGCAATGATACGGAATTGCAGTATCTGGCATCATGACCTTGGATGCTGTTAGTGTCAGACTTTGGGGGACATCTCGGGTTTGAGCCATACAGTTAGCCTCATCAAAGACACCTTTAGGCTCCAGTATTACCTCAGTCGTACTTATGTTTCTTTTGTCTTGTTTATTATAGAGTGTGATGCAATGAAGTAACATGAGTGCAACAAGTTGTTTTGCAAGCTACCGGGATGCTCACGATTTCATGGAAGCTATGGACTCGAGGATAGCTGCCATTCCAAGTCAACTACGGTAATGTGAGAGTCTGACTATAACACATCGGTATCATTCCACTTCATTCATAAAACCTCATGCTATCACATACAGTTAAACTATCTCATGAAATGCCACTGAAGATAACAAAAGGAAACGGACTTAATATCAATGTCATTTGCTAACCCTAACATCCAGCTAAACCCGATCCCATGCTAATGAACCCAGCTTACATAAACAAGAATTCAAAACAACCGTGGCGCGAAGTTATCTAACCTGTTCTCATATCCCCCCCTCATGATATCCATTCAAATGTCCACATAAAAGAAAAAAAGTCAAGCCCAAAAAAGAAAAAAAAAACAAATACTCCTGCCTCGACATAATCTTGCATGCTGACTTTTCAAAAGCAACACATGACAAGGCCTCATTGTATGAAACATCCGAATTCTTCTATGCACCTTCACCGCTAACAGTTGCTCGCAGTATTGTAGCAATGCTCAGCTCATATCGACGTACAGATGCCTTGATCAATATCCCCGGCCACCCCGAGGAGGCTGACCTCTGGGCTGACCGCCAGGTTGTTGGTTGGGGTCGGCGTAATACATGTTTGGGGGATACCCGCCTATTTCACGTGTCAGTATCCCACTCTGCAACGAATGTCTACCATCTCGGACACATCTCCTTACCTTGAGGAGAACCCTGGTAAGGAACCTGAGCGGCATAACCCCGATCATAGCCGGCAGCACCAGGTGCGTTGTACATGCCATTGAGCGGTGCCATGCCAGGCTGGTAACCGTAAGATATACCCATCGGTGCACCGTATCCACCCGGGGCTCTGGGGGCAAAGTTGTTGGGGCCGCGGTTGAAATTGCGAGAAGGGTTGTTATCGGAAGCCTTGTCGACCCGGATTGTCCGGCCGTCGAATCTGCCAAACACATGTCAGCAATCAGATGGAAGCGTTTTCGTTGATCGTAATGACTGTATATATCGGATTGCGGGCTCTTTTTTACTTACTCGACATTGTTCATGGCCTCTATGGCCTTCAATGCATCGGCTTCGGTAGTGTATCTGACAAATCCAAAACCCCGGCTCCGGCCGGTATCCCGGTCCTTGACGACAACCTAAGCGGTGGTTAATATAAGACTCACAACTTGCTCAACATCACATTGAGATATTCGACGAAAAGCCGAAGAGCATGGTTTAAGCTGGGCGACTAATATTACGCAAGACTTACAGCTTCCTCGATCGGGCCATATTCGCCAAACTTCTGGAGAAGAGTAGCCTCTTCGGTGTGCCAGGCTAAGCCGCTACAGCATATCACATCAATTGTCAGCACAAGATCTGAGCTCCACCCGTTCAGGAAGTTCAATATCAGATTTTCAGTATCTGAGATGTAGAAAAATCCAGATGGAACCGAGTCTATGGATTGTTACGTGTTGGTAGGTCTTACCCAATGAAGACTTTAGACATCTTGAAGATTATGCGGACAGTATAAAACTAAGAAAGTAACCGATGGCAGATGAGTCGAATATCGCTTGTCAAAGATGAGTTATTCGGGAACAATATCTAAAAAAGTCAAAGTCAGTGTGTTGGACAATGAGGCTTTAAAGAAGCGAGTGACGGAAAACATGTCGAGAGGGGGAGTATCCGGCGTGATAAGGGTGGAAGTTAGAATGGCGCGGAGGCGTAAAGTATGAGATCGAAAGAGGGGAGTGTTCCCCGCGACAGGAAATGAATAATGGGCGAGTGATTAAAGGAGAGGTTGTTCCTTGTGCCGCGACATGCACTGTATTATGTTGTATGCACTGCTGAATATTCCCAGCCCAGCATACATTGCAGCAGCCAGTAAATTATGCGAGGAATCCCTCATGTGGACTGCCTATCGCTATTCCAATGGCAAGCGACGGTGTCCTCAAGTATCCAAAGAAGTCAAGTGCTCGTGGTTGGCTGCAATCCTTCTTGACTGCGTTTGTCCGGGATCCCGACCCACAATGGCTTGAGTACGGGTGGCTGAAGGTCTGACGTCGTGGCGGGGTTCCAATTCTCTGGGGACCAAGTTCGAGCCAGCATTGAGGGTTTGATGAATCGTGAACCCATGAAACTAGACAGTTGTGTTCTTGCTGAATGCTGAGTCGGATATCCAGACAAAGCGATATTCAGAACCATGATAATGCGGGGTGAGGTAAAAGATGTATTGGTGTAGTTACAAACCACGCAAAGTATATTGGCTTCGATATCAGCCATGCCCGGTCACAAATTTTCAACGAAGCAAGTTACCTGTCTGTTGTCGGTACACATGGTTATGGTGGAACTGCAGATTCAGGCGCATGCGTGAAAGCAATAGCAGGGACACCCACACCTACACACAGCGCAGCGGAGCCAAGGCGGCATCAGAAGCAGTCGGCCCCAACAAGAAGTCTAGCAAAAGGAATCACAGTCACTCGTGGCCAATGTGATGATGACAAGAGTGGACCAGCTGACGACAGAATAGGCCGATTATCCTGGGCTGGGGTGATCTAATAGTGCTGCTAGGAACATCCTCTGGGTGGGTATTGATGTGTTAATGTATGGTACTGCTTGCTTTTGGCGCCGGGGTTTAAAGCCCACAAAGACTTTGCCAGACATTCATGGCCGCATATTTTTGTTGGGACCAGCTGGCAGGTATCCGTCCTCATCACACCATTGAAGCAGCATCAAAAGCTTGTCTGCATCATTGTTCTTCCCAGCAAGGCTTGTACATGCTGTCGATGACTGAACATGGTTTGGATAGCCCCATACAGAAGCTTGATTGAAAAAGGTTGAGTGGTCATCGAGCTCAGAAATCGGTCAGATCCATTGAGGACAACAGCATGGATGGGATTTTAAGCATCTACAGCACTCTCGCGAACGGAAACTCCGAAGGGTGCTAGACAGTTGCGACTGGACGGGAACCTGGAAGAAATATGCGTCCTCAGCAATCCAAGCTTCCGATGACTAGTGGGCAGACGCAGCAGGACCATTTGTGAGTTGATAGTTTGTGGTTGAGAAATTCGGTTGCTACCGACATATTGTGATATCCTGTCTTCTACGCCACCATTCGGAAAAGTATCCGTTAGCGAAGCAAAGTAAACTACGGAATGCACCAATCTGTGAAGAGGCTAGTCAATGTACACCGCTTCTATAGCATGGCGCAGGCAGGCATGTGTGTTGCACGCCACCGTGATTCTTCTAATAGATCATATAGAGGGTTCAACAATGTAGCCTCCCAAGATCGGTATGATATGTTCTGATGCTCACCATTCGCAGGTGGAACAAAAGATGTTTTACTGAGTAACTCCAGTGAGGCAACTAAGAGCTCCTGCCTGCTGGTGGCCAAGGAATGTACATTTCCATGGGACGCTGTAGAGGGGCTAATTTATAACTGGCTGTCGTTTGTTTGGCTGACATAGTTCGCTAGAAGATATCCTGTAGTATTGTGCGAATCTCCGGTGAAGGGTCACTCAGAACTTCCAGTTGGTGCTCTCTTGATGAAGTCTGTTCGGTCGTACAAGGTTCGTGTGGTTCTCGAGAGGTTGATTGTGTTCTCAGGCGCCGTAGAAGTGATCCGGATTGAAGTTTTGGTACTGTAGTGCAAACTGAAAGTGCTGGAGAACCGTTACTCGACAAAAGCTTGCGATGCTTACTGGCTTGGAATAATCTTTGGTAGTAGTCTTTGCTTAGTGCAGCCGCTTATTGGGTAAAAATCAAGAAGTTGTATGGTGCACAAAAGGAGTTGACTGAAGGAGTGTGCAGTCAAGATCCGGCTTGGAAGGATTACCAGCAGTTCGGGGGACCACTGTACCACTGAGACGTACAGTGATATCACGGCATGCTATAGTGGCACAGATTGCAGTTGGTTACTTCAACTCAGCAAGCGAGGCCCAGATTGAGAACACAAGTTTAGATATGGACCCTGAGAAGCATCAAGTGCCCGAATAGTGTGCCATGACTGCATCGGATCCTGATTTGGGATTCAAGCCATGTCACGTCGATATAAAGCTTGGTCGTTTTGGTTCCAAGAGGGGGCCAGTCGATATTCGAGTGGCTGAGGCATAGTGTCGTTCAAGGTCAAATACAGTAGTGTGTATCTCTGTTGACTTCGAGGCCAGTTACGCCGACAATGTTCTAGTTCGGGCTCGATATTTCTTGGGATGTTCATTTCAAGGTTTGTATTGCGCCCGAGACAGATCCATCTTGGTCGCGGCTCAGTGGGAGTGGTTGCAACATAGGAAGCGACGTAATAGTGATCATGTGAATGTGGCAATATGATTGAAATTGGCGGGGTTTGGGTCAGGTTTTGTTGTGGATATTACTCACTGTTTAGGGGCAGGTTGCAGTGGATACTTCGCTGACTGTAGGCGGTGTCGTTCTATTCTAGGTGGGTTTGTCAGTTTCGGGTCAGTTGTGAGGTGAATTGGTGATGATAGGTGTAAATCAGTGAAGATCTGTGAGGATTTGTGAGGACGAAGTTGGTCGTCATAGTTGATTATTTCAGCCCGTCACTCTGACCTGTCGGTCGGTGGTGTCGAGGGCCTGTTTAAGCCAAGAAGCTAAGGATCATAAACTCGCTGGAGCTCACAAAGTGTCCAACCACACAAAGACATATGGAATCTCGGATGGTGCGGGCCAAAGCGAGCCAATAGGATGAAATGTGGACATCGTGGTTGGTATGTGGAAGTTATTACGGCCGAGCTGACCAATGATGAAAAAGGTTCTTATCGAATAAAGAAATTCAACACTGTGCCAGAAGGGCAAACGTGATCTGTTGAAGCTCTGTATGACGGGTAGTGGGCTGGGTTCATTCGGAATCATGACGGTGTGTATATGGAGATGAAGGGATACAAAAAGGGGGAGTCATTCAAACGCAAGGTACCAGTATTCAGATTCGAGATGTTGTCAGGTTGGTTGCCATATGAGAGCAAGGAAAAGATAAGCAATAGACTCGAAAAGTAGCTCTCACAAAGGGTTGAGAGTTCAATCGCATGAAGCA
Source organism: Ambrosiella beaveri (assembly GCA_030294605.1). Taxonomy (NCBI): domain Eukaryota; kingdom Fungi; phylum Ascomycota; class Sordariomycetes; order Microascales; family Ceratocystidaceae; genus Ambrosiella; species Ambrosiella beaveri. The sequence continues at coordinate 218,520 of JARQWA010000014.1, forward strand.
AAGATAATAGAATATGAATGGCCAGAATAAACTGGGACAGCCGGAGTTCAAGTAGGCCTGTGGACTCGAGGCTATGTAAGTACCTTCCCACTTGTTTGATATTACATGCCTACCAAGACAGTTGCCTCACAAACAGGATGGATCAAGCATTGCAAGGTCCTATGTTAGCTTTTGGCAACACCCATGATAGAACGCTGGATGATTCCGTACTTGCAGTTCTGATTCAGGAAGTTTGGTTGTCTTCAGGGAGGAAGCTATGAACTAGAGTATGACAGGGGTAGGGGTGTGCGAGCAAGAGGGGGATGGGGTGCAGCAAAGCACAGGGCAGATGTTTCGTGGATGAAGTGAGGAAAACGACATAATAAGAGGGGAAGGAGGGGCTCAAAGTAGGATATAGCAGTGAGTTTCGGCATGTAATACTTTTGCGAGTTACTTGCTGAGTTCATCAGTAATTATCATTATATAAGGTGTCCATTGTTCGCTAATTGACACCACATGGCAGCTTGTTTACGCCCATGATACATGTATTTGTGAACAAGATCCGGTATATCCCTCATGCAACCTGCAATACCACTAACTCGTATAGATAACAATGTTGAAATCCTCATGAGAATTGTTATATTTTTATCATGGGGCTAAAAATGATCAAACCTGCAGACAGGAGAATACGGCAGGGCATAAACAAGCATGGAATGGAGGAAACAAGGCATGTCTGTGGGCAATTGATCATGTTAGAGAGTATGTACGTAAGGTAGTATGTATATATGTCGTATACATGATAAATATTTGGTCAGTGTCAGACTGATAACTTGAAAATTCAAGATTGAATACAATACGTGTTATATACGTTGATACGCCCCACATACTCCGGAAACGAATAGTACCAGCGTAACTGATGTCTTGGATCTTATCAAACAAGGTTCAATGGTTCAATGTGGGATGGAACGATCAACATGACTGTCGAAGTGGTCTTAGCATTCGCTTTCCGGGGTTCTATAATTTCCAAACATGACTTACATAGGTCTCTGGAAACGCACTAGGTTATTTAAGTAAAGACACCAAAGTGCACGCCAAAACTTACAGACATATAAATAAAATTAAGAACGAACACTATGAAACACGCTATCTTTAGTAATAGAACGAATCACACTTGCACTTCGACCCTTAAAGCACAAGCTACGCCTTCTTACTGTCGTCATCACTGGATCAATTTTATGCCTCTTCCTTGCTGAGTGAGCTGCAAACCCTAATCCACATAACAAATCATGGCAAGCAACATTTGAACTACCAACTGCCAGGACATGTCGCAACTTATGCACGGATATAGGTAATGGTTTTGGTTGATTGAGGTGGGGTTGAGATCACGGAAAGAAGGATAGGTCGTCATAGAGTACCCCACTTTCATATTCTTCATGATAGAGATAATTCTTTACAATTCGCGTAATTATGGTGAGCTGAGGCATTGTAGCACGAGTGGGCCTGTCAATGCCATGATGCAGAGATTATATGGACTATATTATGACGATGTGGGTGGGTTTCGTGTCATTTGGCGGGGGTAGGTGGACATATGTATATACCAATAGTTTAATATTGGAGAGGCCCAATGATATTACTCAGTTGCACTCCAAAAAGAATATCCAGATAGCGCATAAAGTTTACAATATCCCGTATCTAATGCATGAGTCTTCGGTTTGTGTATTCTCAAATCTCTTTTACTCTTGTTTTTACAAAATACCAATATTATGGACCAATCTACACAACAAAACCTTCACACAGTTCTTTCAACACCTGTCCATCCACCAAAATCTAGGAGCCTCAAAGTGCTGACGCGGGAGGGACAACAACCAACAGGGATACCGTTCTCTGCCGTTAACTGTAAGGTTTAACCTATTATGACGTTTTGTGTTTAAGAACGCATGAATGATAGGATTCTGACAATGCTCGGGGAACCCGGATTAGAAACTTGTCTTGTGAAGATGCCGATTCATCCATAACACCTTTCATTTTTGATGACCATACTGGTCAGGGGCGAAGCCAACGTTGATTTGGCGTGTAAGTCACTATTAAGGTTGGATCAAGGAAGGTAACTCTTTTCATAAGATATCTGGACCCCACTATTTAGATGTAGCGAGACTGCCTTATTCTCAATATGCAGAACTGATGGGGACACAGAAAAAAGAATTTGCAGATATTAAGAAAGAATTTTGTGTATATTTGATGTCGTATAGTACGTCTCTCTAGTAATGTGAGCTTAGGTTCTTAAAACTTCATTCGGAGGTTCGTCATTGAGTATTCGACGTGTGATCCTCGAAACATTCATGCGCTTTTCAGCTATTCCGGTTATCATGCATAAATACCAAAACTGAATCTGTAGCAATGCTTGCCAGTCCTTTATTGCGCCAGTCTCTTGACAATGCCACGAAGGCATTGATATATCGATGTATGTATCCATATGTTATTGGCCAAGTTCACTGGTATCACCATATGACGACATCGCTTGAGTTTGAGCAAGGCTTATCGATGATGGACTTGTCCGTCAGCCACAAATTATGAGCTTTCAGCCACTACCTTTGCATCTTGAACACAACTTGGGTAGTCCATTCAACCACCTAGACCTACATACTTAAGCGATGTTGTATTTCCAGGAACATGATGATAAGTACTACAAAGACTGCGAATACATAGATGGTGTAGATATAGTATTCTGTATCTTATACATGCTTCCAGACACATATTTCTCAATATGTCTATATATTTTATTAATCATTACGCTTGTGGTAATTAATAGCGACATCTCTTTTGATTAAATGTCAATTAAATGTCCGGGAAAGAAGGCTTAATCTGCGACAGCTGGCTGAATGAAGAATGCAGATGGCCTTATTAGGTAGTTCAACACCGTCATCCAAAGCCCTGGTTGAGAAAATTTCGGTACTTTATTTTGGCCATGTGCATACATGGGACATTCTGTCAGTTTAACGCGGCTAGTAAGATAATGATAATGGCACATTATCAGTCATGACGAGATCTCTAGATGGAGACTTGGGTAAATAAATCAGATTTCTGCGGACTAGTTACTCGGGCTCCTGATTGACTAGTTTCATTATTATCCCGCTAGTTTGTTTAGTCCGGTTATTCAGAAACTTCCGAGTTGTCAAAGGGTGAGGCGAAAATGCAGTGGTAGCTTTGTGGTGATTTTGGGACAAGATACATACCGTTAAAGCGGACAGTAATGGGGTTTGAGCGGAAATGAGTGGCTGCAATAAATAAGGGTTTGGTCGACATATCTCAATGGCGAGATATCTCCAATGCCCGAAATTTGGAGGATTATGGGTACTAGCATGAAGTTCTAATTAAATATTATAATCTCAAAGATAATTGCAAACTTAGATGTTCTTGACGTGAAAAGCCTAAATTCAATATTTAGCACAGACCTGAATCTATTTGTTGAAGTCCCAAATCCGATTATGGCACAGTAGGGTTACATTTAGTTAGGGTCTTTCCATATAGTGAGTTACCCCATCACTTGAAAACTACGAAGGTTCGTCATGAAGATGCTGAAAGTTATTGACTACTATTTCTTGTCTATGTTCTTACCTCGAGACGTTTCACACGTTTCTTAGTAACCTTCTTGGGTCATCCAGAACATCTTAGTTGCAGGTAAATCCCTGACAAAATGACCAGGGACAGGAGAGATGTGGGGATTTGCTATCGAGATCATGATTGCCCAAATATTTGTTCATGATCAGAACTTCGTGTGTTGAGTAATCGAACTATTGACATCTTTTGGGTATTTGATTCTTGTTTTGCTTGAAAGTCGATAGTGATAGCTCTATATTTAATGGAAAAATGAGCACTATGGATGCAAGTATATGTTAATTACAGACGACTTGTCTGCAAAAATGTAGTTCAGGACCGGACATATACGGCAACTGAGGCCTTAATCTCATGTCCCAACATATCGATTCTCACTTGGGCAAATGATTTGATATGTATTGATGCCGATGACATAAAATATGGATAGAGTAACCCGAAGGCAATGCTTTTCAATATGCCTTTTCCGCCTTCCGACATGTGGCTCCGTTGTCAGACGGCAGCCCTGGCATAACGGAGCAACTGCTGGTCCTGCAGCTGTCTGTATCAAGTGCTGTACATCCTAATGTTGACTGCAAATGTCAACTTTGCTCCGCCGCAGGAGTCTGGACACTGCTCAACAGTGATCGTGAGTGGTCGATTTTGCAGGCGTTTTGTATTGTTATGCAAGTTACAGGGGCCAATGGCACATCATAAGCGAGGTGACATGTAGAATTGCCCTTGGATTGATTCGAGGGGGGAAATAGACAAGATGTGCCGTTGGGATGCTGAATCGTGAAACCTCAATGTCACTGCAGGTAACAACCGCCGTGACGGCCGAGTTATATATCTATATAGCAAGATGGCATCTATAGTAGGAATCGATTTCCGACAGAACTCGATCACTGTCGCCATGCCAGTACCATTTCCTTCCACATCAACCTCCAGATGCCATGCTTTAATCTGCCTTACCATACCAGGATCCCACATATCAAGAACCGCGACCTTTAAAGCACGAGGGGGAAAATGAAGGGTAGAAGATGCTGCATAGGGTTCGTGCGTACATATGGATATGTCGGGTCTGGTTGATTGTCTACGATACTCAGACACACGGACGCCTCCGTGTGAGGAAAAACAGGCGAAAGCTCAACCAGTTCGTAGGATGGAATGGGGCTGATGCTGCATATGTGTCTGCAACAGCAATAAGATACAAATCAAGGAATAGGTCCGATGGTAGCTCAATAGCTGTACATCTCTGTGAACGGGCTTGATTTTGACTAATGAGAACGTGCGCCCAACCGTAAATTGTTGGTGGGAGGCAACATTGGGAATGGGATTCTGCAGAGAGGATGCAGCCTCTTGTTGAAATTCATTATTCCTTCTAAAGTAGCGTGGGGAGGGGCTCCTCCGCTCTCACCATGGTGATCCTCGAATGGCAAGGGTTCGTACCGCTTCCGGTGGGCCACAACCGGGCTGGCGGACATATTGAGATGCTCACGGGATAGATAACAGAGGGATTATGGTTCCTGGCTCGCCCTTTTGTCATTTCTAAGTAACTGATGCTATCGATTTCTGCATCACTAAAGACTTGAATATTTAAATGTCCAAGACTGATAATAGGCTGGAAATTGTAGATTATACTGAGTAGGATATCCAAGAAATTCAAATGTATCGAGGTTACGTTGATAATACTTATTAGAAAGAGTTACACTCAGAACTCTGTTTTGGCAAGATTATAACTTTGTTTGTGAAACACTGAAACAAGACATATTTAGCGACACCAGCGGGAATGAGGGGTCCACAATGCATTCGGATCGAGTATCGGAAAAGAGACATTGTCTCGGCAAGGCGACCTACAAACTGAGCAGGGCTTGAAACATACTAGCGAATTTTCACAATCATGCTAATTACATAGAACCCTATCTAAATATGTTTGCTGTCCATTTTGGATATCGATTCACTGAAACACGAAGCTCCAGGTGCATATGGCGTTATCGAAGCTTGATTCAGTCTTGCCCTGCATTTGACCTCTCACGGCCGGGGCCATCCCCTGAACAAACTCCAGTGTGACATTGCTTGATGCCGTGGATCAAAACCCTTCAGTAAGAAATATGTTGGCTTGATATTGCAATGCTTACCTGCAGAAGATTTGAAACAAGCAGGTATTCGCTGTAGCGTTTTCTGATTCTTGGTTCATGCAAGATTCTAGATTGATATCTTTGCTTTCCGCGAGGCCCAATCTGTTCATGGATACCTCCAGAGTTTATATCGTAGCATATCTCAGAAGATGGACACACTGTATAACGCCATGATGCAAAATTCACAATGAAGGGTTTGGTATAACCATCGTAAACTCGCCTTATCCCTATAATGAACAAAAGGCTAATGGCAACACCATGGTCTAGATAGAGCTCGAAAATGGCAATCATAGGGAAGTAACCTCGTGCAGACAGATATATGGTCTGCTATGTCTGGCATGTCGAGTCGAGGATGGCGTAACCAGATATTTAACATGCTTGGATGTGGATACTATATATTGGGGCATAACCTGTCATAAAATCAGACAAAATATACGTAATGAAGGCTCCTATTTTCACACTGCAACGGGATAGTGCGCTAGTTCATCAATTATAAGATTAGTTCGCAGTGCTGTGAATTATGAGAGGATGCTAACTTCCTTTGTAGATTAGCTGATGACATGTTCTGAACGAGACTAGCACTTTCACAAAGTTAAAGGCCGTTCTTGCACTGTGGTACAGTACTCAGATACAGATTTCACATAGACGCATCAGGTTGTGACAATAGGTAGCGGAATAGGAATTTAAGAGTAACGACCTTGTGCTCAGTTGAACTCATAATCTTCATCATCGAAAAATAATGAACTTACGCTCATGTGGTGAATAGATATCCATAAACTTAGGGTATTCAAAACCAGCGACTACACTCAGGGATATTCTGGAAACTAGGACTATGACGCGATATCAATTTGATAATAGCACATGACCAGTTTTACAGCTCATATGTAACCTTCGCATTGGCTATCGCAACAGTTGCACTGAGGTATTCGAAGAAATATATATAGACAGACAACATCTATTTCTACTAGTACGTTGGAAGCATAGACTTCGAAGATATCTCGTGGATTTCTACCGAATGTTATGATATGGTTACACAGGTTCCGCTACGACGGGCCACGAGGCTTGATCGCCATTAGAATTAGTCCAAGAAATCTCACACGACCAAATAAGCATTTAACTCATTAGCATTGAGTTACAAGTATATGAAATGTGGAATTTTCTGCTAAGTAACTTGACAAGCTTAATATAGATCATAGTAAAGATCAGATTGTTTGGGCAATTGTTGCCTTGCGAATCACATCAATGTCGATGGCAGCCTCGATCTGGGACATACCATAGAAAAGAATGTGTTTTCACATTCAACGCGCGGAGGACCGCAGCATACATGTTTATCGTATAATATAGTACATGGTCGATGGTTGCTATTTCCAAACAAATTCTAATCAGCCAATAGGAAAGTGGAAGTCTAGTTGACGTGTATGACAACCCCTACTCGCCTGAAATGGCAACTACACAAAAGTGACCCCGGCCAACCAAAAATTACAACATCGACCCCACTTGTGGAAGAATGAACAAACCACATCTAAACTGTGTTTCTTCAACGACCGAGTCTATACATGGTTCACGAGCACCGCAAGTTAGTTTAACATGCCCTTCGATGACGATGATCCCGCATCTGGGGAACAGCCCGCACGCATTCATGACTAGTTGGCAAGAGTCGACGTGGAGCCAGTATCCTATCGTTCACACCATCGTCGTCATTCAGAGTCCCAGAAATATAATCGCGATAAATCGAAATACCGCCATGAACATCATCGATCAAAACATAGTCGACTCGGCGATGATTATCAGATGCAATCTCCCGAACATCCACGCAAGAAATATCGACACGAAGGGAGAAATAGGTATGAGAAAGAAGCAATTCATCATCAGCAGAATTTTGAAAAACGTACTCGCCATAAAACCCACCCCGATCGTTATGAAGTGAACAGAACGAATTGTACAGCTCGGCGTGAAGCTGATGCATCTGCCGACAGAGAGAAGACCTATCGTGATGGTAAAAATTCTGTCAAACGAAAAGTCCGACCTCCCCGTGATATCATGGACAGATTTAAATCAGAGGCTATATTGGCGCCCAGACGCCTAACCGTAAGCTCAATTGGGTTTGGATTACACTTAGACATTTTAAAAGGCTGATGTTCTCCTCAGGTCCAACCCGTCAACTCACCTGGGCTCTTCTTGAACAAGAGATGCACGTCATCTCTTGACATTGGTAAAGACCTTTTTTTCATTCGTGGACTTGTTCATTTCGCGGTATTAACGTGACAAAAGTCTCCGATCTAGCCTACAACAGTATGAACTTTGCCGTCAAGAATCGAAGGCGTCAGAGCAGTGGCGGTTTGGCTGCCAAGTTGGCTGAGGATCGCCAGGTATGCGGTGACACAAGGAGGGGTCCGCATCATCCTGTGAGTGATGATGGCGATGATTCACTCTTTGTCTCCGGCGACACCTCCGCTGACAGGATGCAGATTGACGATACGGATCATGCACCCAATCAGTCATTCACATCTGAAGGCTCGGGTCGGCAGCCATCAATCGAAAACCACGGCAACGGCCTGGAATCACAGCATGCTAAAGAAAAATTTACTACGCGGATACGAGAAGGCCCAGCTAGGTCATACTCTTCGCAATCGACATTCCCTGGAGGGAATCTTGAAGGAACGTACTATATCAACATACGCCGACCCATGACTGTCCCAAATCATGAAGCGATTTCGAGATTACCAGATAATGTGGAACACCCTTCGGGGATAACTCGACACCGATCTGCGACAGACAAAAATCTTGCAAGAGGACAACGTGGCGCTGCTGACGGCCAGATCGCTCTTGCGACTGTCTCGACATGCCCAAACCCTGATCTACAACCACCTGCAGATTCACAGGCCCATGTAGGTGATGCTGTGTCTGCTGTCCAACAGGTTCCGACGGTTGATCTGTCGACTAACCAGACAGAGCAGGCCGCGGAGCCGATAACAACGACAGCCCATGACAAAGAGAAGGCTTCTGTACACGCATGTACATGTGGTGTAACTGCGAAACCTACAGTTGTGTACAATCATAATAGCTGTCAGACGGATGACACTGCCTTTGAGACATGGCTCGATCTCCGCCGTCCCACGAAACATGCTCAAGATATCTCCGAATTCACGCGAGCAGCTGATTTAAAGATTGACCAGAGCCAGAAGCCCAGTGCCTCTGATGATATGAAAAGAATGGTAGTTGATCAGAATAATTCAGTAATGGAGGTTGAGACGCACCATGGCTTCCCAGAGGACCGCTCGGCAGCGGCCTTTTGTCCGCCTTTACGTGATAGATTTGATGATGCTCAAAATCGATACCAGGATAACTATGATGGCCATATTCTAACTTCGGCTCAACATGTACTAGTACCAGACTTCATCGGGCCACACTATGAACAGTCCGACAACCAACTCCTTCAGCAGAATCCCTCGCAAGTTCCACACTCCCATATGCACCCAGCTTGGAACTTGGGTCAATACACCTGGGCAACCGGGCATACTGGTGACGCCCAGCCGACTTTGAACTCAGTATTTGATATGACAGTCGAGTCTTGCTATCACGATGTACAACCACCAAATGCACCGCTTTCAGACATGTCGCCAGTCTTCCCACCTCCAACGACACCTCTCCCTAGGCAACCATCTCAACCTCAAAGTTGGTCATACCCTGAACAATATTACCCGTATTCATGTCCTATGCCGTCGTCGCTAGGTTGGCTTCAACATCCACCTTCTAATGATCTACCCGTACATATACCGCACTGGAGAAATCCCAGACTCTACGGTCATGCTGGGAATAGTCACACCCGATTCCATACACCTCCTCCACAACATCTACCGCCACCGTCGTCGCCTGTCCATGTTCAGCCATCAACAGACTCAAGTCTTGGAGGCCACACTTATCAAGGACGTGAACAGTCACTCCGCGAAATGTCCCAATTCTGGAAGCCAACTCGGTGGTAAAGATAGAAGTTGTTGAACCAATAGTATACTCTGGTTGTTGATCTTTGTACTTTTCCTTCAGCAGACCAATGTCAATTCCACACTTGGTAGCACGTTCCAGAATTGCTACTGCCTTTCCGACTACTGTCACATCGATCATCTTCCCATCCAGTGTACAAGTCCTACGTCCTTGTTCTTCGGCTCTGGCATTTGCAATCACAATATGAGTTGCCCAGGATAACTCAGCATCAGATAGACCGAAAAGCCTTTGTACGGATGGCACTTGAGAGGGATGGATGCACTGTTTCCCATTGAAGCCCATACCGCAACCATCCTCACATTCTTGTCTGAGTCTATCCAACCTGGCGTCCCCCTTGTAGAAGGTACATGCGAGGTCAATGGCATTGGGGATATCGAAAGCTTTCGCAACTGCTACAATGGCGGATCTGGCATACAGGAATTCTGTGAGGGACGGTGTTAGAGTTAAGGAAAGATTCAAGGCAAAATATTCAGCGGCAAAGACCAAGCCATTCAGGTATGGCGAGGCTTTGTAAATTTCGGAAAGATTCATGATGGCTTTGGCGGATTCGATCATTCTAATGATCTTGATGGGGCTACTTGAGTTGCTGGCATGTCTGTTGGGGACGACATGGCGCAGGACATAAGTGACAAAGGTCAGATCTGCTACTGGGTTGATCTTTGGGATCAGAACCACATCCAAGTTTGGGGATGCTGCCACGCTGGTCAGATCTTCCAAAAAATACGAGGTGGAGACGGCATTGACTCCGGCACACAATTCTGTGGTGTTACCCCAAGCTTCCGGGCGTTGATTTAAAGTGTATAGATGAGCTTGGAGGAGTTGACAAACCTCGAGCTTTTTGTGTGGCTACTGAGTCCTTGAGATCATAAGTGATGTTGTCAGACTGGAGTTGCAGCGATTTGGCCAACATCTTTTTACTTGACGATGGTGCTGGGGGACCCGGTGTTATTAATCAGAATATATCTAAGGCAGAGCACATGATGAATACCATAAAGCAGGGATCGTCTCATAATCGATGATGCACAAGGAGCCATTTTATTAATGTGAATGATATGAGTTTTGGCCTTCAATTGTGAATGAAATGTACAACTACATGTCAGCAACTTATTCTCCAGCTCATGTTCAGTGACGCCCCCGGTATTAAGCCGGTATAGGGCAAGGATTCCGCAGGAATGTAACACAAAACGATATTGCCTGACACCTGGCAAATAATACAGACAGCTGTCGAATCCGACTAAGAACACGCAGCACTGCCAAGGGCCCGGTTACGTATTGCACAGTCGTCGCATTCCAACGTTCATCCGCAGTCTTGTGATCTCGACGACCATACTTTTACTTGCCATATAATTAATTTTTGTTAGAAACAGGGGTTTACTTTTTCTAGCGATTGGCTTATTTTTGGCCGCTGGCTTGGTTTATTGTGCTTTCGTTTGATTTGAGAAAGCTTCGCTTGTTCTGCTAGTTGCAAGTGCAATTGAGATTGTAACTTCAGCTTGATTGGATCCTTCGACGTCATTGGATCTGTGAGCATTATCGAGACTGGTTCTCGATTCTCGAATTCGCGAAAGGATAATCGGGAAGGATTTACAATTCTTCGACTGTGAAACTGACAACGTTACATTTATATATTCGACAGTTTACGACTGTGCCGGCGCCACCATGGAACAGCCTGCTCCCGGTTCTCTGAGCTGGAAGCTCAGCTCGCACCCCGTTACCCTCCTCACCTTTCTTGCCTTTCGCTCCGCCAGTTTTCTTGTATATCTCCTCGGTCTCATCTTCACCCAGTCCATGTACGTGGCCGCCGAACCCCGCGCTCTCACGACCCTACCTCCAACTTGGGAAATCTTGACACTAACACACTCATCCAGGATTATGATCTTCATAATCACCATCCTCCTCCTCGCAGCTGATTTCTACTACTCAAAAAACATTGCCGGTCGCCGCCTCGTTGGTCTCCGCTGGTGGAACGAGGTGGATCCCGCTACGGGTGACTCCAAATGGGTCTTTGAAAGCAGCGAGCCCGGGACCAAGGTGATCAATGCGACGGACTCGAGATTCTTCTGGCTGGCCATGTACGTGCAACCGGTTATCTGGGTCCTGATGGCCATTATGGCGTTGTTGAAGTTGGAGTTTTTGTGGTTGCCGCTTGTTGGTAAGTCTGACTTTGGGCTTTTTGCGTGAGATTGGCGTGGACTAACGTTTTGCTGTAGCGATTGCTTTGACTTTGACTATTATGAATACGCTGGCGTTCTCAAGGTGTGATAAGTTTAGCCAGGCTTCGAGTATGGCAGGTAGTGCGTGGTCGGGTGGGAATCTTGCTGGGGCTATCGCCTCCAACATGGTCGGTCGATGGTTTAACCGTGGTTAGGAGGTGACGATGTAATCAATGTATCACGCAGTTTTTTTTCACAGGAAGGGTTGACTGTCATATTTCGGACTCTCTACAGCTTGGTGAACTAGTTTCAGTTTCCTGTCATTTGATGCTGACAATACAGCTGTGTTTATATTTTGGATTACCATTTCACTTGTTGATGGTAGAGACCAACATTGCACTATAACCTCCGAGTGTATCAATGGAGAAACACCATCCAGAAAACTTTTTATAAAGCATCTACAAGAATCATTACCGTGTAATCCATAATTACTAACCATACTCATTCATCACCCATCTTCCACTCTCATCTTCTCAGCTGCCTCTGCCTAATAGCTTCAGACAAAACCTGCTCCTCCCTTTCCAACTCCAAAATCTGCTCTTCCGTCATCGATCCATCTATCAACGCTGCCACTACCGGATCTCTCGTCCTCTGCGATCTCACATTCGCCCCCCTCTGCAATCCTTCCTCTTCCTGTCTCTCCACCGGCTCTTCCGCCCCCGGCGTCGACCTTAATAGCACATACCTCAAATCTGTCTTTGGCGGTGGTGCCGGCGGTATATTCTTGGTAAATTGCGTAGCGACGGGAAGCATAGAGGGGTCAGAGCGATCCTTGATGTCAAGGTCGGTCTCCTCGTTGCTGTGGATGGTGCTGCGGGTGCGGTTGTGAGCTTTTCGGTGGCGTAGAAAGATGCAGACGGTGATGATGGCGAGGAGTAGGGGGATGCCGATTCCGACGCCGATGCCAAGGCCGATTTTTTGGGCTTTAGTGAGTCCATAGGTGGGTGTGGGGGAAGTGGATTGGGTCGTGGTGGTGGAAGTGGCAGTGGCGCTTTTTGTAGTGGTGGAGGGATATGCTAGGGCGAAAGCGTCGGGAGGAATACTCGAGGAAATGCCCGGCAGGGTGACAAGGGCGGTGCCGGGTGAGTTGGCGGCTTTAACACCGTTGGTTCCAGCGAGGAAGTTGTGGAGGGAGACTATGGCAGGGTTGGCGGAGGACACGGGATTATCGTGGAGGAGTTGGCTGGCAGTGGATTTAATGGAGGGATCCATGGTTGCGCTGAGTTGCTGTAGGTATTTGCCGTCGGCGGTGAAGCCGAGGCCGTAGAAGGCGGAGGCGGGGTCCTGGCCGGCGATCGATGTTGTGAAGTAGGGGACCTCGACGAATCCGATGCCGGAAGCCCACTCAAAATAGGGGACTGAGACTGTGAGGATCTGCGTCTTGCCGGATGCAATGGTATATACTAGATTGCGTCAGGCTGGAAGGTCTTGTGAATGATAAAGGGGTTTTGCCGCCATACCTTGGGGTCCGTCTACGGTCAGGATATTATTTGACAACCACAAGCCTGTGTCCGTGATGTTGAGGAAGCCGATACGTACTCTGTCATTCGAAATCGACACGTCAAAGTCGGCGGCGTCCTTCCTTCCTACCGTGAAAGTATACCGGCCGTCACTGCCGATGCGTTGGTCTCCCAATAACGACAGTGTAACCTTTGGCGCCGCACTGATTGCTGCGCCGGCGGCATCCGTCGAGACCCCACTTTGCGCTGTAGCCGATACAAGCTGTCCTCTGACTACCTTGCCATTGTTCATGACTGCTTCGGCCATCAGAGAAACAATCCGGTCAACTTGTACAACCAAATGGTATATATTGCAAATGCAAAAAGAAAGGTCCGTCCAGCTAATACTCCGACAAGAAAAAAAATACAAACAATAAAAAGAAAAACAAAGAAAGACACTTCTGGCCCCATTGTTGTCCAACCCAGGACTTGGGGCCTTGTTTACATATTGTTTATACACAATGCAGGCGTAGTCTTCTTTTTGGTTAGCAGACAGGCTTACATGCGTCCTTCATGCTCGTCAGTCGACGCCCCCCGGGCGGCAAAGTCGCCGGTGTGCATCGAAATACCACGTTCGACGAGGAGGTGGTGCATCAAGTGATTGAAGGCATGGCTTGCGGGCTGGTGGAATTAAAAGATAAGGGAGAAAGTTGTCGATGGGGATGAGGATGATGGGTGGCTTGTTTTGTGATATGTGCATGAATGAAGCTGCAGGAAAAGGCAATTGTGATATACATGAGAAATGGGGCAATTATGCAAAGTAATCAGTGGACAGGCCGAGGATGAAATATGGTGTGTTATTTCTTGGTGACCGAGGCTGGTGTTAGTGATTGTGCCTGTCTATGTGGTTGATTCTCAAGTCATCTTCTCTTGCGACCAAGAAATCTTCACACGGCATTCTTGACGATCATAGAAATATGCAAACCTTTATTCTCATACAGACTCAAGCTTCTCCGCCCATCGTGTAACAATAAGTCTCCGACCAGCGAAGCCCTGCTTGCACTCGGCACTCTGCATTCGATGTGGCCTTGCTTCATATTCCATCAATGTAACCAGTCGATTAGATTCATGTTCCTCTGCTGTGCTTTTCCCGGAGACTTTCGACTTGTCTGTATATATTTTTCGAATTGGTAGATACAGCATGTGTGATAGGTGGTTTTATTTGATGCGGGCTACAGATGGAAGATTCTGGCGAAGGGTTGGGCGTGGGGGGGATGAAGACTATATATAGCTATATATGGAAATTGAGGAATCGTTTTGGGATTATGGTTGCATTTGTATATTTCCTATGCTCATTTTCTGCTACGATCTCTGGGATCCAGCTTCATGACGTCATGGTCCAATTTAGGATCCACATCCCCGCCCAATTAACCCTATAAACAGGGTTAGTTATCCTTTACCTAAATTGGCAACAGGGGATGTTTCGCTTGATGATTCAGTTAGCGGACAATGCTACGTTGACGGAAGTGCAGGGTCATAGACTCCCTATGCATAGGAGATCTCATAAACATTTACGCTTTTTGGAATTGACTGGACCAACCTGTGATAAAGACCAGACTTGCTAGTGTAAGTATAGTCCCGCAAATCAGGAAGTATCTCGTTCAATTTTGCAAACCTGCTGCTCATGGAGCACAGTATCATGTACAGTTCATAAACTGTTGAAAACACTGTCACGTAATAGCTAATTGCTAACGACGAAATGATTGGTGCATATGGCTGACGTGAAAGTCACGACAGTTGCCCCCTGTGACGAGTCAACATTCATCATCATCCTCGTACCGCAAACTCTCTTATCCTTTCTCCATCCACACACACATACTCTCTCTTATCACAAACATTGTTGCTCACGACTTGTCTTGATTCACAAGGGAATCAAGCGCTTTCCCACAGCACAAACTCGGCCGGGGCCCTTGAAACATCGTCTCTCACTCGAACCTTGGACGAAGGCAGCATCGATCCACGGCCCCTTGTTGCGTCCTTGGCCTTTGACAACCCTGACGTCTAGACATTTTGACACTTTGAAAGTGAGCGCAGTAAAGTGCTTGCCCTTCTATACTGTCGTTGTCTCCTGGGTTAGATATCGTGAATAGTCCACCCTCCGGCCAGGGAGAAGTTTATTCTATATATTGGACTCGAGAGATATTCTTTGCAAAAAGTCATTTTTTTCTACGTTATTTTCTTTCTGCTTTTCTGAGATTCTCTTTATCTATTTTAATCATTTAGCGTGCCTTTTCAACTGACAATTCTTGCAGCCGGTACATCACCAACCCGCTTCCCACGATCACCGACCTCCCGTCCTTTCTTTGTGCGCCCGCCAGCATCTCACAAACTCTGCACCCAACCTCACCACATATATAACCTCGTCGCTGGTATATAATCTCGACATATGTAATCAAACCCTCCACAATATCCACAACTACATAATATCCATATACACACCGCCTTTTCTTTCTCTTGCCCCCCCCCCCCCCCCCCCCCCCCCCCCCAGTTATTGGGAATTGGACTTTTTATTGCTATCTTTGAGTTACACAGTGGGTAGAATGTTTATTGTTGCTACCCAGTGACTTCCAGTGACCGAAGGAATGTTTGGACATATATTAAAACGCATTCAACTCTCAATAACTGGGGGACATGGTCTAGTGGTATGACGGATCCTTAGCATCTCTACAGTTGCGACTTCATTCTTGGATCAGGTCCGGGGTTCGATTCCCCGTGTCTCCATTTTTGTCGCGGTCCAACTTTTTTAATTCTTTTTTTTTTTTCACAATTTGTTTTCCATGAATCATAAAATACGTCATCATAATCAACAAGGAAGTTGGCTTATGTGCATATTTGACCCAGTGGCTCCATACAGGCCTGACCAAAGGCAAGATTGATGACATATCAGAAAGATTTTATGTCGTCAAACCTAGACAATGAAAAGGGAATTCCAAGATATAAGGAATGATAGTGCCTCAAGGAATTATGAGGAAATCAATGAGATGGATGTTCACTTTGGATTGAGTTGGTTATGAGTTGCTGGAGTTGGCTAGAACGTTGTGTAATGAAAGGGGATACCAGGATATGGCCTTGTAATAGTAACAACATTCGGGTATCGGCATAACGAATGCACATGGCAGTATGTGTTATACATATGTCGTCCATCCCTTTAATTTTTATATCTTTTAATTAATCCGAAGTGGCAAGATGGTCATGGGCGAGAACTAAGCGTTTCATGCAGCCACGAAGATGCAGTCATGGCTATATTAGAGAAAAACAAACACTTGGTAGATTCTTCGAGAGAGAACGAGACGAACAGATGTATTCTAAAGAGTACCCAATAGGCTTAAACTGATGCTTGTAAATTAGAGGCAATGAATAAGGTCCAAGAATCCACCGGCTTTCAAGTCTTGATGTATGCATCTACACTGAAGATAGCAATTGTCCATTAACCTGTTGGGTCATCAATAATTTATGTCGAGGCATTGCCACACGCTAATCCTAATAATATTATTAAACTGTCAATAAAAGCTTTCAATGTCCAAACCTTTGATCTTTTGACACACATAAACCATACAAATAGGTTCGCGTGATACAAGTTAGCAAGGTTGTGGAAAATGTGGCTGATAGATGGCGTGGCTGAGAGTTAGCGTCCATGTTGTGCCTGCCTTTGTCGTCTTCTTACTTTCCAACCTCCGACGAAATATCTCTATCACATCACTTTTTAAAATCGATTCAAAGTGTGTTTTTATTATTCTTTATGAAAATTCTCATTGAAAACCATCCGCACTATTGTATGTTTCACTGTTGCGTAACCTATCTATACTGAATTTCCCTTTTCGGCTATTAGTTACAAGTTTCTCCGTTTGTTTATCGTTACCGATCCTTTGAGTTCACCAACATTACTGTTTTTGTTTCTTCATCTCATTTCAGAACTTAACTCTGAATAACATCAATCTTGTCATTGGTACCTCATTGTTTCGTTCTTGCTCGTTGATGTCGTTTACCACATTGCTAAATTTCATACATCTTCGCTTGTCTTGTCTTCCCCGCGCCATTGCATCTTCGGTGTCGTACATTTCCCACCCATTTTCAAGATGGAACGTCCTCGCCCCTCGATTCGTCTTGCTACGCCCAGGAACCTAATCCGGTCAGCGGATAAGCAACCTCGTCGAAAAAAAGATTCAACATGCCCGTAAAGCAGATGCTCAAGGAAGTAATGAACACTCTTAGCACTCCTCATCTTTATCGCCTGTATCATCATCGTCGTCACAACTGTCCTTCAGTGACCCAGAACCAGAGTCGTGGTCCGATGCGCAACAAGTAAAGGATAAGCTAAAGATGATACACGACTATACGGAACACGGCAAGCCTACTATATCTGATCTACGAGCAGTCTCTGATTCTCTTACACTCATGATTAATTCCCTCAACATTACAAATATTAGGCCCACTAGTCCTCAAGTCTCTATCGTCTGCCGGTCTTCCAAACAGGTTGCTCAAGAGCAAGGTTACGATGAGGTGGAATATTGTATCTTGCATATGAAATCCAAAGCCAGAAAGTCACAGAGTTGATATCAATAAACACGTAAGTCTCCACATCAAGTACAAACTCCTTTCCGTGTCGCTCGTGACATGCATGCATTCGACTCACATGTACTGATACCCTACTCAGTTAGAAACATACCAATCATCGCGCTTCGTTGTCACTGGACTATATGATACCACCGAGGGCGCTCATATAGTACCCCATTCCAGCAACGGCAGAAAAGTCCAAGCTGAACTTGTCGCAATTCTCGATGTCTTTTTCAATGACGTCAAAACACGAGTCATCAAACTAACTTTTTGCGAGGGTCTTGAGTCCCTGCAAAAAATCATGCTAAATGTTTGTTTACATAGACTTTGGTACAAGAACAAAGTTGGTATTGAATACCTGTTTCGATGTCACCTTCCTAAGGACACGATTCGCGATTTGTTCAGGTGGACAATCACTGTCAGATTATGGTTTGTTAGAAAATACAACTTAAGATCAGGTCACCAGGGCACAACTGCAATCCATGATTGGAAAGGAAATCGTATTGATTCAGGCTCCATCCATGAATTTACTGTGTTTTCGGAATTTAAAGATAGACATGACCTCATCAATGGCGGCCTGGTCAACTTAAATTATGATGAAGATGAGAATGAAGCCGATATCCTCGAGAAAGACCATCTGGAATATCTACAGTCGCGAGCAAATGCCATACAAGCTGAGATTGACGAAATGCGCCAGAGGCAACGTAGCCAATCGGAAAGCCATGATCCGGGGTCCAAAACCGCCAGTTACAGTCATCTAGATAATGATGATAATGCAGTGAAGTTTCGTCATAAATGATGATGGAAAGCATTTGCTTTATGAACTTTGTTGTTCTCTATGTAAAAAAGCTGTTTGTGCAGACAGTTGCCCAAACAAAAGAGACATCGTAGTGCAGGCCCAACCAGGATTCGAACCTGGGCTTACGGAATCAGAATCCGACGTCCTAACCAACTAGACTATTAGGCCACATGTTGCAAATTGGTTATCGGTCACTGTTGTTATTTTGGTTTATGTTGGATTGCATTAGTGAGTGCAAGGCTGTTTTGGTGTTATCGTGGCATTGGCGACCAATATGATTCATGTGATGATGAGAGTAGAAGACCTGATCCGGCTGTGTAACCGCAGCAGCAACGCAAAATAGTTACTATCAAGCCAACTATTGAGTGAGCCTCCAATCTGCATCGAGTTTAGGCCTGACATTTTTTGCGGGGTGCCAAAATCATACCCCATGTCCCAAGGCTTATCAAGTGTGTAAATCATTTTTTTTCTGAGTTGTCATCATGACATTTGGAGAAGGTTACATTTTTATTTTTCCAGATTCTTGGGTTTCTGGAATGTGGGGGTTCTGCTCTTTTTTAATCTGACAAGCAACGCATGTTTTCTTTTTATTTATTTTCCTTGATTCTCTCTCTCCTTTTTGCCAAACCTTCTCGAACAGACGGCGACAAAGCCAAAAAAGAGAAAAACTCAGAATCACATGGTCGCACTAATGACCTGTCCTTAGTATGACAAAAACGCAGTTTGCTAGCGGAAGCAGGGCTGGCTGATGTTATATATTTATTAGCTTGCGGGGCCAATTCTTCTTCTGCAGCAGTCAGTGTCGAGTCAGTGTCGAAATTATTAAAGTCACCTAAGCGAATGCACGCGCCCTGATCCGCACGAAGCCCATTTCTGGCACTTTTTTTTTGCTCATATTTTCACTTCTTGATAACATTACGCGATAATGACATTTCGCAAACTTTGTCGTTTTGTTTTTGTATCCTTGTATCGGTCATTTTAATTTCTATCTCAGCAGTTACCATTGCATCATCATTCACTTTGTATTCACACCTGGTCAAACATCCTCGTCAACCCCCCCCCTTACACCACCTTACAACACGACCAGGCCCTTACACACGTTGACGACTGGCATTTATCTCTTTGAGTCCAATCCGACAAATAACATAGTCCAAACGCTCGAAATAAGCACTACCCGCTCCTCGTCCACCAATCATCTACCCCTTCCCATCTCACCCCCCTCCACCACCCCTCAATCACACCGTCACCCACGCGATCATTCCCGATTGCTTGCAGCCAGCCTTGTCGCTCCTGCCTGTCATCCGCCATCACGCATCATCATCGCCATGCCGTACGAACACCGTGATCCGCACAGCCGCCAGTCCCGTGATCACCATGCACATTCCCACTCCGACCGCTCTCGATCTCCACGCGCCCACCGCGCCGACGAGGCGACGCGCAGCAGACGGCCTCGCTCGCGGTCACCTTCGAGATCGCCTTCGCGCAGTCACAGGCGGGATCGCCATAGATCTCGTAGTGACCGGGATTCAGACCGGCACAAGGAACGCAGATCCGGTCGATCACGGAGACATAAGAGTTTCGATGAAAGACCGAGGACGTCGTCTTTGTTTGTGCATAAACATGACCGGCCGTTGTCGTCAAGGAGTAAAGAGACGCCTCAGATAACACTTCCCTTTGAAGCTCGCCAGCTGGGGAGGCGCGACTTTAGACAGTTTCTTCCGATGCTCGCCTACTATCTTGACATTCAAAAACAAAAAGATATTACTGTGATGGACGAACGGGAAGCAAAAGGTCGCTGGAAGAGTTTTATGGGGAAGTGGAATCGCGGAGAGTTGGCAGAAGGGTGGTACGATCCCGCAATGTTTCAGCGATCTCGCGAACTGTTTGGCGACAATCCCTGGTCGCTCCACAGTAGCGAGGACGGGCCAGATGCCGACAGAGCCTCAGCATCGATTGCTCGCAGCGACGACAGAACACGTGACATCTCTCGTGATCAACGAAGCGAGTCGGCCCAGAAGCCACCTCTGCCGCGGCCAGAACCTGCGCCCACAGAGACTGACGACAACGATAACGATAACAATGATGACGATGATGATGACATGGGGCCTGCTCCCGCTCCGTTGTATCGGGATGGTGGGGCTGTTCACGGCGCCCGAGTGCCGGTGATCGATGATCTCAGGATGAGAGACGAGCAAAGACGGGAAGACCATGTCGCCTCTGTTAACAAATTACGAAATGAACGCCGCCTCGACCGCAAGATTCAAAAAGAAAGACTTGACGACCTGGTTCCTCGCGCAGACCCTGGGTCCCGGGAACGCAAGCTGGAAAAAAAGGCTGAGATCCGGGAAAAGTTGCGCCCGGAGTCTCCCGGAGCCGGTCAGGAAGTTGAGGACTCGGCTCTAATGGGCGGTGGCGATAGCATTGCCGAATTGAAGAGTATGAAGGAGATGGAACAGCGAAAGAAGTCGGAGCGAGAAAAGCGGAGGGAGGAGATTTGGAGGGCGCGAGAGGAGGAGCGGTTGGAGAGGTTGCGGGAGTATCGTGAGCGGGAGAAGGCTACTGTGCGCATGTTACGAGAGTTTGCTCGGAGTCAAGCAGGGTACAAAATTTGATGGAACTGGACATTTTTATTTACGACTTGTATGTAATCTTTTTTTTTTTTTGTGTTTCAATATACCATTGCTGCGTTTTTCTTCTTTTTGTACAACATTGGTTCTTTTGTCTCCAAAGTATTCATATCGCCTAACCCTGGACCCTTCCGGATTTTCTATAGGTGGGTCCTGAAATCCTAGCAAATAACTTCATCTCTGTAATTTGAAGAATGTGTCACTCTTGAAATTTATCATCATGAACAGTCACTACCAATTACCACTCTGCCTCATGCAAAACAATGATCTTTCAGCTCAATTCTAAAACAATCATCCACCTTATCTGACCCCCACACATTACCCAAACACAATGTCAGACACCGAAGAAGTCGCTGGCCTCTTCCAGGACCCCAAAGACTTCTACCCCCCCTCTCCCCTACCCACCCTGCAAACCTACCAACTCACCACCGGCCCCCTCATCAACCTCCACCTAGTCGGCCACTCCCCCCTCGAAGCTCACCACCTCTGGAACGGCAGCCGCATCGCCGCCAAACTCTTCGAACGCGACCCTACTCTCGTGCGCAACAAGACCGTCTTTGAACTCGGCGCCGGCGCTGGCCTGCCCAGTCTGGTCTGTGGGGTCCTCGGGGCGCGCAGGGTTGTCGTGACAGATTTCCCGGATGTCGACTTGGTGCAAAATATGCAGAATAATATCGACGAGTGCGAGGCGATGGTGGGGAAGGGGGAAGGGCGGATTTCCGGGACGGTGGTGGCCAAGGGATTTGTTTGGGGGGCCGATGTGGGGCCGATTGTGGAGGAGATTCCAGTGGAGGAGGATGGGAAGAAGGAGGATCGGTTTGATGTGTTGATTTTGGCGGATTTGCTGTTTAGGCACTCGGAGCACAAGATGATGATCAAGACTATCCGGGAGGCGCTCAAGAAGACCAAGGATGCTGCTGCGCTGGTCATCTTCACTTCGTACCGACCGTGGCTGAGAGAAAAGGACTTGAATTTCTTCGAGTTGGCCAAAGAAGACGGGTTCTTGGTGGAGCAGTTCTTGGAGCAAAAGTTGGATAAGCCTCTTTTCGAGAATGACCCTGGCGATATTGACGTTCAGAAGACTGTCACTGGTTGGAGGATCACGTGGCCAGAGTCTGTTTGGGAATCTTCCTAAGAATTGTATTGAAAGCATGGTGGTCATACTGAGAAAATGAAAAGTTTGATTTTTATATGCAAAATGGACCTTTGGCTCGACTATAAAAGAAACAAGTCATTTACCATGGAATATAACATGTAGATATAAAAACATCATCACCATACCGCATGTCGTATATACTCGGGGTATCCAACAAGATAAATATTTTCTTTTTTTTAAAAAAAAAAGAAAACATCCTTTAATTTCCATGAACCACACATCCCAAACACTTACAGTCATCCCCACACGGACAAGTCACTGTGTCACCAATACATTGAATCCCGTGGATCGGATAATGCACAAACAGATACGTATCCCCCGGCAACGTCAATTCCTCCATAGCCCCTGACCCATCTGAGGGTGTCACTGCCACGTTTGGACTCTCTACTACAGAGGCTGGTTGGTTAGCCATGCTGCTCTTAGGAGCACAGCAACTACCGGCCTTGGGCTGTTCGGGTTCCGAAGCCGGCGCTGACGCCAGCGCCTCTTTCTTCTCGCCTCCGCCGCAGCACGATGGCTTAGCTGGCTTCTCGGTAGGGTTCGTAGTGGGAGCACCGGCTTCCGGTACAATGTTGGGAGTTTCCACGGCAAGTGGAGAGAGACTGGGGTCATCAAAGACAGAATCATCAAACATTGCGTTATACGCCGACATGACCTGGTCGGTGGTCGTCTGGTTGTACGGATGCCACCAACAGCCCAGGCACTGGCAGTCAGAACCACAAGTACAAGGCTCAACCCCACTGGGTGGTGGACCTTGTGGTTGACGTAGTTCTGGTGCGATACTGTGGCTTTGTTGTGGGGTTTGTGGGGGTTGGATAGTCTGCTGTTGAGCATGTGGCGATCCGTTGATGTTGGCGAAAGAAGCGGCTGACTGACTCATCAGGACACTGGCGGCGCCCATATTGTAGGCATCCATGAATGTCTTCCACTGGTCTGGGTTCAATGGTTGCATCTGGGAACCTATCTGTGGAGGATAAGCAAACGGCATGTACAAGTTGCTGTCGTTTATGGGGTCTGAGATCTTCATGATCAACTCAGAGGTTTCTGGGGCTGTCGTCGTGGCCGTCTTGTCCCCTGTAGTGCTACCACTGCAGCAACTCTTTTTGAGAGGTGAATCGGGTTTAGATGTAGAGGATTGTTCAAGAATGGTCCCATTAGCGTTGTCAAGCACGCCGTTCTGATCAAGCCTCGCTTGTCCCGCTTCCATCTTAACGTGGCGTGAGCCAGCAGCTGACATCGGGAGGAAGGACCCAGTGGTATGTAAAGGACTTTGGGCATGCAGTTGCGCCTGCGCCATGTTGTTCAAATAAGTTGCTGTTAGAGATGTAGCATATGTCGGCATGCCGATGGTGGGCATATGTATCGGATTCTGCATAGCTACCGTAAACTCGGGTTCATTAGGTTGTTGTAGGGATGGTTTGATGGAGAATCCGCCCATGCCTCCGTTCAGTGATGGGAGAACTTGGTGGTTTCCATTTGTATTACTATGGTCAAATGCCATGGTAATAATAGGTACAACATTTGCTTGACTGACGTCAACACGATGCAGCATTGACGGGTCGAACGAATGCTTTCGGGTGTTCTTAGGGGCCTGGGTCTTTTGTATCCGGTTTGATGGCCCAGATGAGATAGAGTTTTTCGGTCCTGCATGGCCATTGGCGTCCTGAATATTGACCGGCTGTTGCGATGGTGCGTGGTTCTTGAATGAACTTGTACAAGATCCTGGGCCCGGAGCAGGTGCTCCCGTTGTGGAGCTACATGGGCATGACGGCTTCTTCGGGATCGCTGCGGTAACTCCACACCCACATGGTCTGTTAGAGGGGTGGGGACAGACACTTAGTGGTCTTCCTGGCTTTCTAACAGGAACCATGACTCGTTCATTGGCATGATTGCACTTGGTCGAACGGTGACCTCTGATGCAAGGCACACTATGCTAATGTTAATGTTGCTCTTCACCCGGGATTTCCATATATCAAACTTACCAGGCCATTTTAACGCCATCAATTATCGGCATGGTGGATTATTATGTGATAAATTAGCCGATTAAATGATTCTGGTACCGGTAGGAGGACAAGAAAGACTGATATTGAATCTAATGATCCACACAAAATTGCCACTAGCTCTGATATCAGCAAGTACAGTTATGCCGATTTGCCAAAAGTAGTGGGCAGCTCAACGCAATACCGACGAAGTCGCGTCGCGAGGTGCCAATCAATGTTGCAGTAGTTGAGCAAGTTTCACGGACAAGCACTCGGTGTAGTGACAACCCCACTGTGAAACCTATGCCTCCCTGGGAGTTCCGCTAATCAGGTACAGCTCCCGAGGATTATTCCAGAAGTGGAATCGCAATTGATGATAATAGTAGTTGATTCAGTCTCAGAACTCGATAGATGCGCTGAAGAAATGAGAACCAATGATTGTTGTCTGTTGTTGGATAGCAAGCACGAGAGTTAAGAGCGATGGATTGAAACCTAGTTCAGACCCTAACTGTGTGTAAGACACTATAACTAACTAACCCAAATCAAGATAATGGTTAGCGACAACTGATCATCAACTTGGTGACGATCAAAGAAGGACCAGATCAAAAATGCAAAAATCGGCAGAAATAGATTTCAGAAACCGAGGTGCCAGAAGTCAAAAACAGGAACTACTCAGTTGACCAACCTCACGTTGCAGGGAGACTCAGCCCTCCACCTCAGGTATGTCTACCACCGTCAAACAACAACTTCGTCTTTTTGGGATTGATTCCTTTTTTCTTCTCTAGTCTGACTGAAGCCCACACGGGGCTTTGACCTTTGTGTGTATTGTTATTCGTGGCTCCAGAGAAACCAACGGCAAAGGATCCTGAGGGAGTTCAGATTACGTCGCTTCTCGAACAAAACACGGACGTTGGTGGCCACTGGAAGGGAGCACTGAGATGTGGCACCGGGATACCGGGGGATGGACAAGGCAAGTCCAAATGAGAACGAGAGAGTACAAGACAATGGATCAGAAAGAATAGATGGGTGTCTTAGGGGGGATGGACATATAGGGCATATGAGTGGGAACGAGAGGGGTTGATGGATGTGGCGCTAGTTATGCTTACCTACCAAGTGAACAGAGGCTGACGATATTATAGTCTATCATGGTACTTGCTTGATTACTGAAGGTGTTCACACTAAAGGTTACAGTATGTGAACTTTTAACATCCCACTCAGTCAACATAGGCGACTGTTGGCTGAGCTGACTTTGGAGGATAGTCTCCGATGGTCAGATGCGTACTATCTATAGGATTCTCTATGACCCCAAGTAAAACAAAGATTGCCGGCGAATTCAGGACCGGCTGCAATTCAAATAGTGGCAGTAGTATATAAAGAATGCCGATGTATATAAATATATATAAAAAAGATTCATGAAGCAGGCCTGCTTACAACAAGCCTTGTAACAAACGTCACGTCACAGCCTTCTCACACCTTCCAAATCAAGCACAAACAAAAATCATGGTTTAGGTAATGACGGTCCGTCCACTTGGTCCAGGAGAAATACCAGAAAAAAAATTAAAAAATTGACTATACATATCCACCTCGCCAACAACAAAAGTCGTCGACGAAAATGGGGATTGTATTATTGAGCAGAGAAAACTGGGCGTGAGCAAGTTTTGATTGGCCGAGAGACCTCGACATCATGTAATCCCTGCTGAAACTACGACTCTATGTGGTCTATCGTGGCGGATTTGCATTTTCGACGTTTGGAAAGGTTCGAGGTCCAAAGCGCAAATCTGCCAGATTTTTGTTCGCTGGAAAATGGCATTGTCGTGCCTTTTTTTTTTTTTTTTTTTAGATACATGCTATTCAACTTTATCATGAACCCTTAGACGCAACGCGGCCCCCAAGGGAAAAAAAGTCTATTGCCTCGGTGACATGGGGGGCAAAAACGTCAAGTCACACGACAGCGGAAGGAATGAGGTTTAAAGAACCTTGAACATCTTTATGACGACCCAGCACAAAAGTATTTTTCAGTGTCCAGCTGTATAAGACTATCGGAGAAAAAAAAAGTAGAGAAGGACAGGGAAAGATTGCCTGCCGAGTCTCCCTGCGCCCGATCGCTACGGCTCCGCTTTTCCGGCCCTAGCACCCTGTCGTCGTAAGCCGCCTCCGGATCTCCATGATGATTCACCGCTGGTGAAATCGGACCTATATACAATAACTATCCACACTTGAGTTCAAAAAAGACTCTCGACAATAATGCTTAATAAATAGTCTGCGCTATGTTCGTCGTCCAGAATTTTTCCCGATCGCCAGGAATTACCAAATATGGAAGATATTATGAAATCACGTGATCTATGACGACCCTTTAGGGTACTTGCAGAAGGGGTATATTTCGAAAAAGAATAATATCAAAACGCCAACCACCAAGAAGCCCGTCATACATAGAATGACCAACTTCTAATTCAATCAGTCAGCCCAAAGCTGGAAAACGTAAATGGCCATGACGACGTCACTGCATATATAAAAACAAGTCAGATACCTTCAAATCATTGACTAGTCCTCCTCCTCCATTGGCTCGCCCTCCATATCGTCATTAACGGGTTCATCTTCGACATCATCACTATAGAGATCTTTCTCGGTAATTGGTTCCCCCTCTGCATCAGAGCCCCCTTCACTCAAATCATCAACATCTATAAATCTGCTGGCAACCATTGTCTCGTCATCGCTGTCCATCATAGGCTCGCCTACAGCGTCATCGTCAATGTCCATATTTTCAGCCACATCTGCCTTCTTGGAGACAGGTAACGCCTCCATACTTTTCCACCGACTCTCTTTTTTGTCTTTCTCTTTGCGCTTCTCCTCTTCTTCACGCGTTTTCTCCTCGGCTTCTTTCCGTCCAGCGGCTTCCTGGAACTCTTTATGCAATGCCTCCATAGTTTCCGCTTGGAAGACACTCCAACCTCCCCACTGGTTTAAGATACCAGTAATATTTCGCTTCCAGCGATCAGCACGAAGTCTGCCCCAGTCACTCTGGCCAGCGATGGCTCCCAGGGCAGAAAAGACGCCACTTTCTTTCAATGCGACTTCGAACATTTGTCTGAATCTCCAAGCATGACGGACAGAACTACTACCTGCAGCTGCTAATATATCGCTGACGACATAGAGACCGACCATGCTGGCGCTGCTGGTATCCTCCTTGTCTTTATCTGTCTGGTGGGCATTGGCATCCTCATCCACTATCGAGTCTTTTGGTCCAATAGCACCAGTTAAGACAAACGGAGTCCGGATGTTTGAGACTATCATGTCAACAATCTCCGCAGCCCCGCGACTGGCATGCGTCATGGAAAATGCTGTTATACGAGCAACATCACCTTTCAGAAGTCTCGAAGTGGCAGTCGGCAACCGCGCCAATAGATGTGTCAATCGAGCCTTCTCTAATGGATTCAAAAATACGATTTCGCCATCAGTGGCAGTACCGAGTCCAGTAACGGGCCCTTGGCCCGTTCCATGTTGTCTTGCTCTAGGCATCTCTGACTCTGAATCTGAATCCGAATGATATTCCGGGTCTGAGACAAAAGCATCTATAGTGGTAGTATACTCAAAAGGCAGAGCTTTTTCAGGTACCTTCCAAGCATGGCTACCTTCGAATAATGGGACGTACTTCTCACGGAACTTACGCCGATGGGAACTACAGGAGCCACTTCCAGTGATGATCTCCCATAGTTTCCAACGGTACCAGATACCACCTGGACTGCGAGCATCCCAAAGCCAGGCCCAGTATTCGTCTTTCTGGACTTCTGGTCTGCTCATGAGCAATGCCTCAAACTCGGGGCCATGTTGTAAAAGCTGCTCAAGAACCATGTTGATAGATCTAAGTACGCGAACGTCTGAAGGTGGTGACACCGGTACATAGTATATATTGTTTCGATTCACGCCAGAAGAGCTGGCACAGGATGGTGGAGCAACAGCATTATATGACGAAGGCGGGGCAAATCCCTTAGGGCCTCCGACCTTAGAAGGGACGCTTTGTGCGACCTTCTTGGCCCCGAACGGTTGATTGACCTGTCCCAAAATGGGTAGATTCCGAGCAGCCAATAAACCTGTCGAAGTACTGGATGTTGAGACATGCCGACCCAACGACAAGTAGAATCCATAACCGAGATAATTGTTTTGCAGTTGACTGACAACGGTATCGATGTCAGACATTGGTGTATCTTGAGCCAACGTAACTATGGCTGCTGTCGACTTGCGATCCGTTACACTAGCAGAACTGAGCATTGGAGGCTCAAATTTAACATCTTTGACTGTCAGGCTCTCTGGTATGAGCTTCTTGACAAACGCAATGGAAGACCCTGGTGGTAAATGGGCCAGTCGGATCGTAGGTCTGACAATTTTGGCTTCTGCGTCTGGCTGAGAAACGGCAGCTTCGTCTTCATTGTCACTGACATTGAATGCCTGCGCAACACTTTTTCCCTTCCCTTTCGCCTCAAATTTTGAAAATCCTGAAAACCCTAGGCTTTTTCGAGGTCCGGAGCTATAGCTATCCTTTAGCGGTTCGGGTCGATCAAAGGCACTCGCGATTGATCGTGACGGTCCTGATGACACCGGACCTAAGCTTCCGGGTCCCGACTTAGGCTTTGATATCTCCACGGCCCCAAAATGTCGCTTGAACCCTCCTGAACCCGTCCCAATTTTTGTAAATCCCTTCGGGCGCTCCTGGGATGGCGGGGGAGCATCATCATCGTCGTCTCCAAAACCTGCCAGTACTCGTCTTGGTAGGTCTTTTGCAGGTGCATCGTTATCCTCGTAGTCGAAACTTTTGGCGAAACTCTCGTATATGGCGGCTGCCTCGGCGACATCCCGGTTGCGCTTGGCCTGGGCATGGGCTTTGTTCTTATCGGTGACGGATTTCGTGGCGATTTTGGCAAGTTTGGCTTCGGCATCAGGAAAGTTGAAGAGGCCGCGCGAAGCTCGTTTGTCTTTGTCGGACATCTTGAGTGGTGTCGCGGTAGTCTAGGTGAGTTAATCAGGGTAGAATATTCAGATTATGGTGAAAAGGTGTGCAGGTGTGGGGTAGGCGATGTTGACCAGGAGTTACAACATTGGAAGTCCGCATTTGCGACAAGGCTGTCAAAGATCGAAGGTCATGTACCCTAATATGTTACTAACCCTATATTCTAACTCGAGAAAGGAACTTGGATATATTTCAATGAAGGTAATGTACTTGTTGTTAGTAAGTCATGATAGGATCAGTATATCAATCGTTTACTGCCATTGCAACATAGAAAAACGATTTGCAGCGTCTCTGAATGTTAACTCAATAAGACCGATTGGTGATGCCCAACACAACCTCATATACATCCAGTACATCCCCGGAAACGGCTTAATTGACAACCGCACTCCACAATGATCCTACATCATTATCGATACCGTGGATATTACCTTTTGTAAATGCCAATTTTTCTGGAGCGACCCCAGAACAAGTTCCGGGATCACAACATCCAAGAAGTCTTTTAATTGACGACCGTCAGGAACAGCTGGATCCGAATTCGAAATGCCATAGCCGCAGGTGCAGATCCGATCAATTGTCAATGACAAGTGAAGATTGTTCTCAACTGTAATAACCGATAACAACACATTATTTGTCAAATATCTCACCCATGAATCATACCTGACCCATACCTATCATCAGCATGAATCGGATCTGGTGAGTGATAAACATCTGGGTGTAGTGGATCCTCAAGAAATCGTATCATCGCCAGCCAAATCCTCCGGGATCTACAACGCTGCGAGTCAAGCGGCTACTGGGGAATTTAGATAGGCCATGAATGGAGCCCTCCTTTAGTCGAACCTAGTACGGAAGAGCCGACAGGAAGTTATAGTCGAAAATCACTGATAACTACTGAACCCAATGGTTGATCATCTTTTATCTCAAATTTGAGAATTTTTATTGTTTCTTCACTTTGTCGGCTAGACCTGTTTAATATTCCATCACAATTATCTTCCCACCACAAAGAAATATTGTGGAATATTCCTTATCTGGTCGAACCCTTGACAGAGTCTGTTACACATTCCCGCAAACCCTTATTTCTAGTACCACCTGCCTACCACCTGCCTTCAACGTCATGGCTCGCCCCACGCCAAAGTCAATCGTTATCGTTGGTGGCGGTGTCTTTGGTCTCGGTACCGCCCTTGCCTTGACTAAACGTTCCGCTTACGCTTCCACCAAAATTACCCTCATTGACCGTGCTCCGGAGCTCCCTGCTGCCGACGGTGCCTCCAATGACTCTTCCCGTATTGTCCGGGCCGACTATGCAGACCCTCTCTACGCCAAGTTGGGAGAGGAAGCCATGCCTTTCTGGAGAGACACCACGCCCGGTGCCCTTGGTGATCCCGCTGGTAACCGGTATTATGAATCTGGTATGCTTTTGATTGCCGACGACAACGCTGAAATCGACGCTGCTCGCGCCGCCAATGCCGCTGCCCGCGGTATCGAGAAGTGGCACTCTGGTAAGGACTATGTGACTCAAAGTGTCGCCAATGTCTCCGCTCTTGAGATTGTTGCTGGACGGGATCCCAAGAAAACCATCATTGAGTACCCCAATGCCAAGGCCATTTCCGAATCTGTGAGTGCCATCGGCCATGTTGGTGACGTCGGGTACCTCAACACCACTGCTGGCTGGGCCAATGCCGGAAATGGTACCGCCTGGCTGTACGAGAAAGTCAAGGCCACCGGACGTGTCAAGTTTATCTTTGGAACTGCCACCAAGCTCTTGCGTGATGATACCGCTGCCCGTGTTCTCGGTGCCGAACTGGCGGACGGCACCAAGATCACCGCTCATCTGACTATGGTAGCTGTCGGCGCCTGGAGTGGTCGTCTTGTTGATCTGGAGGGCAGAGCGACGGCCACTGGTCAGGCTCTTGCCTATGTCAACATGGACGAGAAGGAGTTTGCGGCTACTCGTGACAAGCCCGTCATTCTCAACCTCAGCAACGGTCTCTTCATCATCCCTCCTGCCACTCCCGTGTTGAAGCTTGCTCGCCACGCTTACGGCTACATCAATCCCACCCCAGTTCCCGATGCCCTGCCTACTGCCCCCGGAAAGCCCATCACTCCCGTTGTCTCAATCCCTCTGACCACCAGTGACGACCCCAATCTGAAACTACCTGCTGAGGGCATCCGTGATCTCCGGAGACTACTGGACACCGTTGTATCCGAGAAATCCCTTGCTTCCAAGGATATTGTACGGACTAGAATCTGCTGGTATTCTGACACTCCTACCGGAGACTGGATTGTTGATTACCACGCGGGCTGGGAAGGTCTCTTCATTGCTACTGGAGACTCTGGTCACGCGTTCAAGTTCTTGCCGGTGCTGGGTGAAAAAGTAGTTGATGTTATGACCGGCGTTGCTGATGAAAAGATGAAGTCACAATGGAGATGGAGAGAAAATGTGCAAAAGGGCCCGGTTGTAACCGAGGACGGCAGTCGTGCCGGTGCTCCGGGGTTGGTGCTGAAGGACTTGTTAAAAAAGAGGACAAAGATCTAGTTACATCTTATAGTTGAATAATAATTCTGTATGACTCACCTTGCAGCAATATACAAAACATAGCATCACTACTCAAGATCACTTCAAATGGCAAATTACATCGCAGAACGACATATTCTGCCAACCTATGTAGACGACACATCAACATCACTCACAATCATGGAACAGCAGATTGTCTTAATCAGTAATGATTTTATTATCGTTTTTTTTTCAGTTTTCATCTTGATTTTCTGAAAACAAGACCCCGGCAGATTAGCTGCCATAGAGTCGACGACGTCGATGACCACAACAAAAGGGGACAACGTCAAGATCGTCAACAACCTCACCGGCAGACGAAATAAAGGCGGTATGGTGAGGACAGAGCTGCCACCATCAAAGCCACTCTAACTGAGTAGGACCAAACGTATTCCGAATTTGATAAAGATAAAAATAAAATATAAAACAAATCTTGCAGTTTTTGTGCGCACAACCCCTCCATCTTCTGACCCACAAATACCTCAACAGTCCCAACCAACGCCGTGCAAATGCAGAAAATGCAAAAAAAAAAAAAGTGATAGTAAAGTAATGACGAGAAGCGGAAAAAAGAAAAAAAAATTCCAGCCGGACCGGAGGGTAAAGACAAACAAAATGGAGGCCCACGCAATTCACCCGCCTGGCAAGATTGTCACCAGATATGCAAAGTAGTGTCGTCAACCAACAAGTGGTCTAGCTCCAAGAAAGAAGACGGGTTCATCAATTCGTGAAGTTGATAGTAATACATGACCAAGAACATGCACACGGAAGGGGAAGAGTTCATAATAGTAACGTGAAAGAACGTAATCCCTCCCATAACTGACTGGATCGAAAAGGCAAGGAGAATGGCTTAGATCTTACGGAAATCCTGTAACACAGGGTAAATCATCTCAAAAGCCTGATAGATCTCCTCACGCACCTTGGCACCAGTGAGCACGATCTTGCCGCTAACGAAAATGAGAAGCACAATCTTAGGCTTGATCATGCGGTAAATCAGACCAGGGAAAAGCTCAGGTTCGTAAGAACTGAAGTTGTGGTGACGAGATGCAAGACCCTCTAGGCGAATGGGGAACTTAATATCGCAAGAACCAACAATATTTTGGATCTTAAAATCGGTAAACTTCGCGTTGAACCCCAGCTTCTGGATGATTCTGGCATATTTGCGGCTGGCAAGCTTGCTGTCATCCTCGGACTTGGCACCGGTAACAACCATCTTGCCGGAAGCGAAAATGAGGGCTGTAGTTTTAGGTTCGCGGATTCTCATAATAACAGCGGCAAAACGTTTAGGGTTATACTCGGCATTGCGAGCATGCAGAGCAATGGTCTTGAGATCAAGACGGCAGTCGAGGTTGACAGTGGCGACGATATTTCTGGAGAAGGTCAGTGGCCTGATGACAACCCACCAATGTTCATCCCCCGAAATTATCTACTTACTGCAAAGTCGGAGTCAAGCCAGAACCGGGTTCCTTAGCAGGAGTCTGCGCAGGCGTCGCAGGCATGTTAGGGGTCTTCTCCTCAGTGTTGCCGAGCCCGAAAGAACCAGGAGCGGTAAATGCCTTGGCCTGGGCCGGGTTCATGGGATGGCTCTGCAGAGAATCCATGATTGCGAATTGAATGAATACAGCTTTCAAACCAGTTAGAATACGGAATACAATATCAAAATTATGGTGCTTCAGCTGATAAATGTGCTTGGATGTGTTGAAGTTTATATAACAGGTTCAGTTTGACTGAGCCACAAAACCCAAACAAATCAATAACCATATCAGGAAACAGCCACCATAATGCACATACCGAATGAAGGAGATGAACAAGTGAATGTCTCCCCAACAGTCGCTGGTTGATGGAAAAAAACGAATGCACAGAGTTGAAGAGTTAAGACACCGTGATAAACAAAAAATAGCTTCAACGCTACCTCACTCGCACGTCAAGTCAAACGGGAATGGAAAGATCTTATTGTACTATTGTCTACGCTGAAAATAGCGCAAGACGACAGACGGTAGATCCCCTAAAACGACGACCGTTGACTGGCGGTCTGACAATGCGAGTGGGAAGAGTGAACGTTCAAAAATGATGGGTTGGCTCTTCTCGCGAGATCAGTGCCGCTCGTCGAGGGTTGAGATCCTTCGGGGATGTGCCGACGAATCGAATTGCGGTTGGTAAGCTAACGGTGCTTCGGACCAGGTCGTTTTCAGACTTGGTCAACGCGAAGCTTGAGTTGCACGACGGCAGTCTATGAGAATGACAAGACGATAACTCCTTTTTTTGTCACAGGAAGGACACGATATTCTGAAAGTATCAACAGCCAAGAGACAATTGAGTGCCTAACAGTCTTGATGATTAATACCAGTGTGAAGGCAATCAAGTATCGCGAGGCTGAGATGTAATGCACAAAAGTAACAAAAGCCTTGTGTGGATGGGTTGGGGTTGGTCACTGGGGTTAGTGTGGGTTAAACAAAGACTTTTTGGGGCCTAAAAATAAGTGCCAAAAAGTGTGGTGGTAAAAGAAAAAGAAAAAGAGCAGGGGTATCGTAAGGCCAATGGTCAGAACTGCCATCAAAGCCAACTTTGAAAACAGATGCGGGGGGAGCGCGACCTTTTATATTTTTGACTCTGTGGCGCATTGGGACGCGATTTTTCTGTAAAAATGGTAGGCACCAACTTCTGATAGGCCATTATTTGGTGGCACTAGTCCTTAATAAGCCCCCGCCCCTCCACAGTCAACAACCCTGTCGCGACGCACGATGAACCAAAACAGGACAGGGTGGCAGAATTAATGACCCAGACTTTTCCATATTTTACCTTAGCGTCTGCTGTAAGTGGCGATGGATCCAGCCAATGAAATCCAACTCTGCGTCTCATTTTATTTTTTGACAAGAGGTTGACATCCCTGGCTGTCTGCAGGAGACCCCTGAAGCAGAGGATTTTGACCTGTTGAGGTACCTGTACAACAAAAAAGCAAACCTGGTGTGAAAAGACACAAAATCAGCGTTGCAGAATGACGCCACACTGATAACAGCAGTAAAATCAAAAATCAAAAAATCACATCCGCTTACATTTGACCGGCAACAATGAGATCTTGCTTTCTTATCTCCCAATCAATGACGGGTGGTTGACTACTAGCCCCTTGTCGGCTCCGCCTCTCTTCCATCTCTTTCCTTAGTCTTCTTGCGTCCTCCAAAAATTCATTCTTCCTCTTCGCTCTTTTCTTTTTCTCAATCCATCCGAATTGTACACCCACAACGACATTCGCGATCACCAGAGATTCATCACCATACTCTCTACGCCATGTTCAACTCCATCGCCGATGATTCCGTTCTATATTTCGATGATACACGCCGTCTAGCATCACGTTCTTATATACATATATCGACTGGTTAGTATGTTTTTCCAACGCCTATTATCATTGCAATGACGGTATTCGACATCACTGTGATGTGACACGATAACCGCTGAGGAGCCCCCTATACTTTGGGGGGTTCTCTCCAATTCAGGCAGCCGCTTCAGCCTGTGCAAGCAGTACTTTTTTTGCTAGTACCAGGTGGATATTTGTTCCTCAGGTATCATCTCTGCTCTTTAGTGCAGCCAGCCGCCGAGCAAATTTTTCACCTGGCGGGTCTTATCTGAATTTATCGAATTTATCTCTCGTGTGGCTGGCAGTTCCCCTGTTATTTATCTCGGCGGAAACCTTGCTTTGTCTTCTCCACTTGAACAACGGCGGTCGTGATGGTTTCGTTTCGCCAAACCTTCATGCAACCACCCATCTCTCTTAAATTGCTACCAATCACTTTTAAGTCATCGCCAGCGTCGCTTGCATTCTACAACACTTCGACAGGAACCATCTCACAACTTCATCTTCATATTTGACCATCGACATGGCGCATCCATCGGCTGATTCTACGGATATCCGTCTCTACTTCCTGAAAACCGCCCTTGCAGAAGCTCAAAAATCACCCTTGAAGGACAGCAATTTTCGTGTTGGTGCTGTTATTGTGGACGAGACCTCCAACACCATTCTCTCTACTGGATTCACTCTTGAGATGCCAGGAAATACTCATGCCGAGGAAAGCGCTCTCAAGAAACTCGCACGGATTCACAACACTACCGAAGATCGGTTAGGCTCTGTCCCAGCTCTGCTCCAGCATAGATGCGCCATCTACACCACCATGGAGCCCTGTTCACTCCGTCTCAGTGGCAACAAGACCTGCACCGATCGAATCCTGGCTCAATCATCATGGCTAAAAACTGTGTATTTTGGTGTGGGAGAACCTGACGACTTTGTCAAAGAAAACACAGGCAAGTCCAAGTTATGCGAAGCTGGATTCAGTGTTGTAAATGTCCCTGGACTCGAACATGGTATCATTGCCACAGCCAAAGCAGGACATTACAAGTAAATTTTGGACTTCTCTATTGCCCTGTTTTTGCCTTCGTTCCTTGATGACACTAGTGTCTCGGTCTTTTCACTTCTCCTTCGGTCGCTTTGTCATGGTCCTGTGCGGTCAACAAATCCCCTCGATATCCCTTGACAATCATTCCATTTCCACCGCCAAGAAACCCATGACTTCACTTTCGGTTCCCCTATCAACCCCTGAAATGCACCCACACCAACCCCCGCCGTGTCAACTCCATTAGACTGCTTTTCTTTTTCGGCTTGGGATGTGTTTTCATATTGAGACGGTTACATTCGAGACTGACTTACGAGTCCACATAACTCCTGTTGTTGTTATTGTTGATGTTTTTTTTTTTTTTTTTTTTTACATTGAGTTGTGATTCTTGTGAGGTTGTGCATGTGTCCGAGAGCCTCAACATTGTGCGCTATGTTGCAAATGTTTCAGTGCAAGTGCCATTCAATTTCGATATCCATGCCATCTGACTTTATCTGGCATGTTGAGTGACAATCTACGCGTCTCGGACCCCGGAATTATCGATCAAAGTTTGGTGGCTTGTGATTGTGATTGTGATTGCCTTCTGTTTCTGTTGAGGACAAGTATTACTTGTTTTCATTCCATTTACTTTTTTTTTCCTTGACCAAAAAAATGGTTGAAGGGACTATTTGCGGCAATAAACTTGAAGCCAAATAGCCGCCATCCATATTTTATGACTCACTTGCGAAACACGCGCAGGTTTTGTCAAAATAGTCTCAGTTTGAGTCTGAGTTGCTACTTTTATGGACCCATTACGATCGGCATGATAAGTTAGCCCCTCCGGCCTTTTGTCCTCCATCGAAACTGGGTCTCAACTCGGACAAGTATCTATTAACTTCCTTGAGTTTCTGATGCCTGGTGAAACTTCAATGTCACAGCGTGTATCTACGATGTACCTGTACTTTTCCATCCTTTGCAAAGCGGCCGTGCATATTTACAAAATGCGGCTAGTGTTTTTAAATGTCAAATGTACCTCGATCTCGGTCATGTAGCGATTTTGATCCTTGTATTGTTTCGTTGTCTAATAGATGTGGCGCAGACTCCACCTTTTGTGATGTTCTGTGATATCCAATGGATAGAGCATATCGATGTTCCAGTGACGTCTCGTTCGATCGATGCGGTCATGCAAAATACAAAAGCACAGTTTGAATGTCTAATTGGTATCTGGTCATACATTTGAATGGTCTTTCAGGATATTAACTTGGGATCATCAAGCAAAATGTATCACGACTCGTAATTTTTGGGATCTGAGTGTTATCTGAGTGTTTCTTATCATCTTGAAAGTATGACTTATTTCCCCTTCCTGTGGGCGTCCTCTTGGTTGCCTACATCTTAGTGTCCACTTGATCTATACCTCAGTATCTACTAATGAGGCCTGCACTCCATCTTTACTGGTTGAAAAGTACGAAGTCTTGTGATCAATCTGTCTGCATAAACCAATGTTTTTGTATCATTCGGTTTTGATATCGGCCAGGGTTGCGTCATCTTGGTCTAGGTTGAGCAAACGCGAACAATCGTAACCCAATCATCACTAACCGAAACGCATAAGCATTATCTATAGTAATCGTGAAAGTCAGAAGCGGGGTCATCGATGTCTGGGTTAAGGTTCATGTTGAAGATCCATATTATTTGAAAACATGACATAGATCTCTTTCTTTGTGGCTTCCTGTTGTTTTTGTTTGATCGACAATGGGTCTATATATGAAGCTTCATTAAATACTGGTTTTTCGTTGATGAGTAGCAATCAATCACAATTCTTGATTATCATATGTAGCCTACACGTACTTTCTCTGCCTCATTATTGAAAATAATGATTGATTTTTTGGTTATTTACACAGATAAAAAATAAAACCGGCATTTATTGAACGGTAGGGTTGCCTGCTCATTAATATCACCAGGGTTACCGCTTGCGCCCGATCGCAACGACGTACAAGAATCTGCTCTGAACTCCGTCTCTACGCAAGCGTTGACCAACGAATGCAATCACAAACTTTGAAAATTGCATGTGACGAGATTTTGAATTGAGCGCTCGTGATCAACAACTCTGAAGTATTGTAATTTTGTGGATATGTCCAGACAGAGTTTAGAATAACCAATCATAACGTAACCCTTGTTGTAGTTTTTCGATCGGAAATTAACATTGAAGGAGGTCATGTTCACAAAGGATTAGACCCACTTTCAACCAGATGTGGCTGACTTCAGAAGCGGCGTCAAATTCATTTTCTAGGGTTGCCTATTATTAAGGGTTTCTAGATCGTGTGTTGCACTATATTGCACCAATACATGATTGTCCTGAACATTTGTGCTACATTAGATGCGGCCCTTATTCATCCAAATCACCATCCGTGTTACCCACACAAACTTTCTAGATGCCATAAAAGGTTATGGGTTTGTTGAAATCAAGAAAATAAAAATCATATTGCGAATGGCGAGATCGCCTTTTGCTTGCTGAGCATACCACTGTATAGATTAATGTGTGTGACAAGATGCCAAATTGTAGTTGAAGTCAAGTTGATTGGTCCTCTTGTGTCATTCTTAGAAATAATTGTTTCCCGCAAATGTGAGTAGCTATATACAACGAAAAGTCAACTCTTCTCCGCAAGATGCCACAGATAAGTCAGGGGTAATTTGAATCGTGATTCTGGAATTGTCGCACTTTATTGTGGTAGCCCTTATTGACAACTAGCTATTGAGACGCAATTGACCAAGACGTTCTGGATCACAATAGAGTTTTTGAAATGTTGATTGGATGATTGTACTATGACTCAAGACGTATACCTCCCCGGGACGTGGTGGGTGCTTGCCGACTGATGGGGATTGCAAGGAATTGCTGGTATTCTATGTTGACTTTTACATGCATAGGAGCACAAATTGAGAGTTATGCCTGAAGCAGAGCTCCGAACCAAATTATTTTAGATATATATTCCGATAACCCAGCTTGGCTAATGACTGTGGTGGTACATGTTGCGGACGTTCATGGCATGGATGTGTGGAACTCATTGATTGAAGGGAAACATGAATGCCAAGCTAAAGTTTTGAGAGTTACAAACATCTCAGGAGTTATGTATAACTGGAATGTACACACGTTAGTTTAAACATCGACCGAAATCTGTGATTTACCAGTTTACTAGTGGTGCTCTCAATACCATTACGAGCGGATGGTGTTCACATATTAATAACTCAGGTTTTGAATGTGTACAACATCATAATGAAACTAAAGACGGGACAAGATACATACCAAATCCCTCATATGAAATGTTGAACTGGTTGTTGAATTTTTATGTGCTCCCTATTGACATGGAGTATTCCATAGGCGCCTGGAACACGACTCACCTTTACGAACCCTAGAGAATAGGGCCAGGAAAACTGGGTATATGAATAGGATATAAGCTACATACCATGGTTGGTCTTTTAAGAGTATCACTTTCAATGTCTGGATGACGCAAAATGAATCAAGATATGTTGGAGAGATTACTGAGTATAAGAGAGGAAACCAGGTCATGTTTGGTCCAGAACTTAATATTTATGTATATGTATAGATAATAGTCTAAGCTATAAGTGTTGAGATCATTGTCAATACCTGTCATGAGATCAAAAAGTGTATTTTTTTCGAGATATACCATACTCAACAGCTACAGTTGTTGACTTGTGATCAGGACTTTGGTGTCTATGAGGTCATCGCGCTGCTCAGCCCGTGGGGGCAGCAACCTAGACCAGGGTTAACAAGTGAGCGTCTGTGCACTGTAAATGGTAAGTCAACCGGCAGCAAGTTATCGAGGCTTTCTTGAAAGAGGTCATCATGTACAAATCAATGATTTTACCAACTAAATATTGTCTAGACCACAGAAGAGCTAACGATAATGAAATCTTGATGGGTATTGCAATCTGGTAATGGCTAATCATCATGATATTCAGCAAGCCACTTGACAAGTAAGTCATTGTTAAATATTGGTATTGGTACAGTACTGAGGGGTAGTGACCACGACATGGCTCAGCCTCCCTGCACGTCGTAAGCATAGGTCCTGAACCAGACCATGGGGACATGTGGATACGAAAAAAGCTATTTATTTGGTGGAACGCTGGGTTCAGAAACAGTAAGTGGGAGATTGACGATGACATGGTCGACATATATAGCGTTTAAATAGACTCGCGACGATATTTGGACAAACTCTTGTAGATATCTAGGGTTCTTGTGTTCATGGTGAGGGCAGTGGCGCAATTTGGTGAAGGTGGTTGGTGAGGCGTAGTCGGCAAATTCCAGATTGGTGAATAAACCTTGGGGTATGTGGCTAAATATGGCTCACGGGCACAAAGACTCGTGGATGAGATAAAAATATTTGTTCTATTGTGATTTGACAAGCAGGTGATCAAAAATGGAGGATTCTTGATTGTTGTGGTGTTCCCTCTTGTGCACGAGCGACAGACTGGTGACAATAATTACTAAAAATATAAATAGGTGATCTGCTGTTGGGCTAGATCACGGAAAAACGGCAAAATCCATGAATTGTCTTCATGCAGAAAAAAGAAAAAACAGTGGTTGCTAGTAGAATGAAGGACAGGGGGGAGGAATAACATCCACTTTCAAGGAATTAAATAACGTCGTGACGCAGAATGGAAACTTCATCTGAAGATAGGGTTGTCGGTTGCCGATGAGGTTGTATTTGACTGTGGGCAATATCGTCATGGAGTGGAGTATGTATCAAGATCAATGGTCACAGTGCGGGTTGGAATAAGTGTACCTAGTTTACTAGCATATGTTAAGGCTTAGTTGTGATTGCTTGACGTTGTAGTTTAGAGGCCAACAAATGACCAATAAGGAAGAGGGTTATGATGTATAGATGTCATCTAATGTCCACTGAATATGTCAAGGGATTTAATCTCGTCAATACATTGAACAAGTTGAGGAAAATATGAGACTCAAGGGTTGCTTTCAGGTTTTGAGTGATTGACGTCGTGTTGTATAGTACTGTGCCGTAAGGCACGTCGTTAGATCACCTGTGCAATGTGAATGCGATACATACTGTACATATTTATTTATCTACTGTGATTTTGACGGATGATGCCCGATATACTTGGCAGGCAACGTATTTACTAAGGCCAGGCTGCAAAATCGTGCATATTGATAAGACTGATCCAGGACTAGAAAGGAGGGGTAAGTCATTTCTGCTGCCCATTAAGTCTCCGGCCACCAAGGTAGAAATACTCCATATGCGGATAAATTCCTTTCCGTATGAGATAGAAGAGAGAGAAAGAGAGAGTGAAAATATAAAAAGGCAAAACAAGAGCGAGACCTGAACTATCGGAACTATAGAAAACAAATGTTCTTGAATGTCTTGAGCAAATATTGGGAATGCAGATGCCTATGCATGGCCATACAAGAATGTGAGAACTTATGATATTTAGTACAAGATGCCTGAGAAATACCATTCATATGTAAAACAAATGAAAGTTTTCAGAAATCAGGTTGAAAACTCCAATTCCCAAATTGAATAACCAGTTATGAAGTATTATTTAATTGCAATGTAATTTAAACGGCTTTGCGACATATCGCAGACCCAGCTAAATCGTAGTGATAACCTCCGAGAGTAACTAATAATAATATTGATTGAAACCATCCAATAGGTCAAAAAACCCCTTACACTAGTACTTACACTACCAATATGGTTAAAACGATGCCTAGAGGTGGTTGAGGGTTATACCGCCTGAAGTAACAAGGATAGCTTCACGCTAGAACTTGCTAAAGATCTACGAATTCCAGTAAAAGAGGAATAGTTTGACTTAGTATATGTTTTTTTTTTGTTTGTGACACATGCAACACTAAAGTGAAAAGAGAGATCGCTTTGTGGCATGAAAATCGCTAATCTTTTTTAGTATATTACGGCTTCGTCAAGATTACAGGCTCGATCACAGACCACCTAGACTTTACAAAATCCCGTCATTGGCGTACTTGAAATGACACACAAACAACTCAAAAAAAGGCCTAGACGAACTATATCCAGAAATATCTCAGGACTAAGCTTCAACTCAAAGCTTCTTCTATATAGTTGATGGCCACGGCTACTAAAATATCCGTGGCCGCTTCCGGCACCGACGACGGTCATGCGGATAGAGATCCGGACTTGACCGTTCACGATCGTTTTAAGGACCCAGGCGCTGTAACTTTGTGTGGTATGACGGCTAATGAGAGAAAACTGGGCGTTTGAGGCGGCTGTTACAGACCAGTGTTGGGATCATTACGTATGGGTTGTAGGGATTGACAGGGATTGAGTTGATGCTCTTAGATAAGTTGGTTGGCCATGATGTTTATTTGCGGCCTAAAAAAAAGGGTCGCATGGTGCAAATTATAGAATTATGATCGGAATAGATATAGGGTTTATCCCTCAAGGCCCTTTCATCATTGTGAGTGTCATTGGGATAGATCCAATCTGCCAAAATAAACATAAGGCACACATTCCGACAATCGCCATATATTCCCCACAAGTTCATGGTGGCGCAGCAGGTGTCGATCGTGGCGCGTGAGTGAGGAAACAGCTCTTCCTCGTGTCTCAACTGTAGGGAAAGCACCCACGTCATAGCACCAACAGCTATTTGCCAGAAAAGCCCAGCGGAGAAAAAAAAGGTGCTGCCTACAGCCACATAGGGGACAGAGTAGTGGGAATAGTGGAGTATCTTGCAGTGGGAATAACATCTGGGTAGCAATTGCCCGAGCTGTTCTGTTTAACGCGCAAGCTTTCTCTGAATTAGGATGCGCTGTATGTGCTGGTAATTTGCTCCGCCTGCTTCGGCACAGCCAAAACGCCAGCCGGTGCCCGTGCCACTTTCCCTTGGGAGGAGAGGGGAGACGATGATGATGATAGAGAGAGACATGGGGGTGTGGGTTAAAGCTTGACGCAAGATGGTGTAAATGGTTTGCGTTTTGGGCTGACAACCAACTTGCCGATGCACAGCATGTGGATGTTGGCGCAGCTCGGGAACAAAGTGCGTGACATCCTGCAGCAGTTTTGATTTGCTCTTATAACTGATCACTTTTCCCTGAACTTGGTCAGCTTTTTGTTTCTGCTTTCTCTCTTCATCATAAATATTTTATGCTTGATCTTCCTGTCTCTTCTTTGACATCCATCTTCTTTGGGATATAGGACTGTATCTCCCTATCTACATATACCGTCTATCTTATACCTGCGATAGCTTCCACATTTACAGTTATTTGCTTTCACCTCGCCAACATCATATCCCACCTCATCATCTCTTACCCCTCTTCCTCTTCCACCTAATTTCATACACAGTATTCACAATGGCCAACATTGGTCGCTTCGTTTGCGTGGCGGTGCCGTTTGCCTTGACGGTGGCCGCCTTGATTGCCCTTCTCGTCGCTACCCTTAGTGGTGTGACAGACAAGCACCTTTATATGTTCCGTGTCGACCTTTCCAACTTCTCCATCTCTACCGAGAGCATGGCTTCTTTGATCTCCAGCTCTCTCGACTCCCGCTCGGTCCAGACCCGTGATCTTTCCAGTATTCTCTCCTCCATCCAGAGCCAGTACTCCTCGTCTTCCTCCTCTGTCTCTTCCCTAATCTCTTCGGTTCTTGGTTCCGATTCTAACGGCAACATAACCGCTTCCGATCTGGGTCTTGCCAATATCTACGATGTCTCTCTTTGGGGCTACTGCGCTACCTACTCCAACAGCACCAGAAAGTGCATCTCTCCCGAGTTCAACTGGGCCAAGTCCCATATCAACATCACTGAGCTTGAGGCCGTTGTCAATGCCACTGACTCTGCTATCGAACTGCCTTCATCCATCACCCACGCTCTCAAGGTCTTTGTAAAGGTCTCTAAGTGGACTGAGGTTGTCTTTATAATTGC
Source organism: Ambrosiella beaveri (assembly GCA_030294605.1). Classification (NCBI taxonomy): domain Eukaryota; kingdom Fungi; phylum Ascomycota; class Sordariomycetes; order Microascales; family Ceratocystidaceae; genus Ambrosiella; species Ambrosiella beaveri. Next base: position 262,885 of record JARQWA010000014.1, read on the forward strand.
TCTTCTTGGTCTAGCTGCCGAGCTCTTCTTTGGCATCTTCTCTAGCTGCTCCCGCGCTCTGTCTTGTGTCACCTGGGTCTTCGCTACCATTGCCTCTCTGGCTACCGGTGCTGCTGCTCTTATGAGCACTATTGTTTCCGGCACTGTCGTCGCTGCCATTCGCTCCACTGCTGCCGAATACAATGCCAAGGCCAACCTCAACAACCGGTTCATCGCCACTGTCTGGATCGCCGTTGCCTTCTGTGTCGGTGCCAGTCTCTTCTGGCTGTTCAGTGCCTGCTGCTGCAAGGGCTCCTCTCCCAAGAGCAAGCGCCGCAGCATCGACGGCGAGAAGCTCCTAGGCGGCCACAACTCTTACACTCCTCTTGGCCCTCAGCAGGGCTACTCGCATGGCGCCGCCACTGGCTACCCCGGTGCCCAGCGGGCTCCTAACAACGGCATGGCCTACGAGCCTTATACCCACCGCCAGTAAATTAGCGGGGTTGATGCCCAATAGGTGCGGGTCGAGTTTACGAATTTTCGACTGCGGCTCTTTGCATATGGGATTCTGATCTTGGCATATGGTGGTTGCTATGATATCCCTCTTGTTTTGATATTTACTTGTCTTTTTTTCCTTAGTTTTGATACATTGTTTGGGTTGTTTTTGGGTTTTCTCTTTCATGGCTCTCCGGAATATTCTGTTTTCTGTACATAACTCGGTCGACGTACAATCATTTGGTTTTGCTCTTTTTTTTTTTTTGGATGCTGCATATCTGGGCAGTTTGTGATTATTTTTAGATACTCAATGGTTCAGGGTCTCAAAAACCCTCAACAGTCATGAATCAAGAATACAGATTTGATGAACACGATTTGTCTTTTGATTATTATGATGCCTTTTAGATGATAAATAGTTAACTGACTCCTTGCGTGTCATCGGAATCGGCTTCAAGTTAGTTGATATACAGTATATGGAGAGTATATGCACTGAATTTACTGTGGATCCTGACGGATATGGAAAAAACTCAACTTAAACCCTTATAACGACAACCCCTTAATTTTATCGCGAGATTGTAATCATCAAGGCCGCCTCGGTGGCCATCCGTACACTCACACGGACAGAAGCAACACAATCTATTTTTCAGTATGGTAAGTCAAGTCAAGATCCATAGTATCTATCAATTTGAAAATCATCGTCTGCAACTTTTATATTTGACTATGACGCACAGGCGAAAACTTCTATAACCCCGGTCTGACGTTACCCATACATATGGCGGGGTGAAGAGTGGTTGATGATATACAGAAAAAAGTCAAGACTTTATGTGGAAATTGTCACGAGGTTTCTTCTTACTACAGTCTATTTAAACCATTGAACTGACATCTCATGCAGGGTCTCAAACTCCGCAGAGACCTGGCTGTTGTCCCGGTGACGGCCTTGTCTTTTTACACCACGGCCGCTGAGAAGACTTACCTGTTGGCCGGCGAGGATAATCTCTTGAAAGTCTATCTTCTGGATCCAGAGTTCACTGGCTCCGGCTTATCGGCAACTCAGTTATCATCTTCTGGTACAACTCTTCAATGTACGATTCGGATCTTTGAAGCTCAGTCGATTCATGGCTTTCATATGACGGCGACGCAAGATTCATCGCTTTTTGCTCCTAGGTTCTCGCCGGATTGTCATTTTTTGATTTGGGGTGGACAGGATGTTGCGGCGTTGTCTCTTTCCACACTTGATGCTGTCATTGCTAGTGGTGTGATGGAATCAGAGCACTGTGTATACCCTACGGCTTCTGTCCCCGACTGGATCTACGACGGCATTATCTCCCCATTCGATCCAACCCGTGGCGTCCTCGTCTTGGCACACAATGAGATCTTGCCTTTCACAATCTCCCCCGATGGCCAACTGAACCTTGGCTATGTCTTTTCTATCTCCAGGCCCATTCTCTACTCCGCCAACATCCGTTGGACAGACCCTGACAGTGTCCTCGTTGCTGCCGGCACAGTCTTTGGCGAGATTTTGACCTGGCGCTTCAACTATACCTTCTTAGCAGCTTCTGTTCCATCCGGTGACCTTCTGCACGTCTTCACGGGCCACGAGGGGTCCATTTTCGGCGTGCAGATCTCGGAGACATTCAAATCGCCAATGGGCCCTCGGAGATTCCTGGCAAGTTGTAGCGATGACCGGACAGTTCGCATCTGGGATATTTCACTGACAACGGCGAATGGAAGTTCCTCGATTTCCGAGTTGCATGCTGCGAGGGAAACTGGGTTTGGTGATAATTTGAAGGGCGCGGAGGCTGTTGGTGAGACTGTGGAAATGAAGGCAGCGCCGTTGGGGATGGCGATGGGGCATCTGTCGAGGATTTGGCATGTGAAGTTTCCGGCGTCTTTGCTGAGAGCAGATGAGGAGGGGTTTGTGTTGCCTGTTTATTCGTTTGGTGAAGATGCTACGGTACAAAGGTGGTTCTTTGAGTCACCATGGAACCCAACAGACAAGAAGACTAGACAGTTGCGGCACATTGGCAGCTACGCAAATCATGATGGAAAGCATCTATGGTCCACGGCGTTTTGGAGTCAAGATGCCATGCCCAGGATAGCCACCGGCGGTGCTGATGGTAAAATATCCATTATTGAGGCCGAGGCGCCTTCAGAATCTGCAGATAAAGACGCTGGCAATCACATGGATGTTATGGTATTACAGGATGATCCATCTATATCGAATATCAAGTCCAGCAGAAAGGATGGTGATACCATGCGGCAATATGCATTCATTACTGATGATTGTCTGGTGGCCACTACCAAGTCAGGGAAGTTTATCGTTGGTAACTTTGGCTCTGAGGCTGCGTGGGCCGAGGTTGAAGCTTCCAATGAGACCAAGGGTGATCTAAAGACATGCACCACTATCACCAGGACAGGTTCTGGAAAGGCTATTTTGAGCACAAGCCGGGGACATGTCTACGGATACTCACAGGAAACCGGGTTGCGGAAGTTGGCTTCGTTGGAGGGCAAGATTATGCAGCTCATTACTCTTGTAACCCCCAATGACAAGGACGCAGAAACTGTCCAGGTCCTCTTCACTATCTTCAACAGCCCGGAGACCCGGATTGTCACCGTAGACTTTGCTGCTGGTTCTATCACCAATGAAGCCATTCTCAAGGGGGTCGATGTGCGCTTCATCGTGACCGCAGCTTCTTGTGTTGGAAAGTTCCTCATTATTGGATCTCGCAAGGGCTACTTGAACGTTCTCTCCGCAGATAACGATGAGTACCACTTCCTTCTTGAAATCCATCCTCGGGCGCATGATGCTGTAACTAGTATTGTTGCCATCCCAGGCCATGCTTCCAGTCCCACACCCTGCTTCTTAACCACTGGACGTGATGGCAAGTACAGAATATACCGCATCACGCCCTCATCGTCATCATCACAACCTCCAGTAACAGAGCTCTGTCACGAAGTCTCTCTGCCCTTTGGTCCTGTAATCTCCGCTGTTTGGTTCGCCTCTTTTGAGTTGATCATTTGCGGCTTTCGCAGCACCCGTCTCATCATCTGGAACGAGTCCCGTCGCGAGCAGATCGCCTCTGTCGACTGTGGTGGTGCCCATCGTGTCTTTGCCCATACATCACCATCATCACCTCTAGCCATCCGGGTAGCGTTTACCAAGGCCTCACGAGTCTACATCCATTCACAAAGTCACCCGGCTGTTCGTTCTCTCAAAAAGGGCATTCATGGCCGGGAGATCAGAACGGTAGCGGCTACTGCAGGTGGTAAGTACTTGGCGTCTGGGTCTGAGGATACCACTATTCGGATTTGGGAGGTTGTTCCTGGGAGGGAACTGCGTCCTGCGGCCCAGCTGAGCACTCATGTTTCTGGCCTTCGGAGTCTCAAATGGGCTGCTGATGACTGGTTGTTTTCAAGCTCAGCAAATGAAGAGTTTTTCGTTTGGCGAGTACGTGAGTTAGGCGCTGATATGGACGGCATGGCCGCCATATTTGTTGGCTCATTACCAGAAAAGTCCAAGGATCGCGATCTCAGAATCATGGACTTTGATGTGTACGTTGTGTCACAAGATTCCGAGAATACTGTGTTCCGGATTCAAATGGCCTACTCCAATTCAGAGGTTAAAACATACAGATACTCCTATAGGAATGGCTGGAAATTGTTGGCCAAGAGTCAGTTCACTGGCGCTTGTTTGCTGCATATCAAGGAGCTCAAAGGTTACGGGTCTCCTGCTTTGCCACCGGTGATGACAACATCCACAGATGGCCACATCTGCATCTGGGAAGCACAGAAACCCGACAATTCTGATGAGATTGTTGAATACAAGATGGCTCTAGCGACTACTGCCCATCAAAACTCACCTAAGGCCTTTGACATCTCATATTTCGAGACTGAGGCATCCCATGGCTACTTGATCGCTACAGGAGGCGATGACAATGCCGTCGCCTTGGTTCAGTACACAGCTACACAGCCCAGTTCGCCATCATCTTATACCGTCACCGGAAAATGGGCAGTGCGGGGTGCTCATGCCGCGGCCATCAACGGACTTGCAATTGCCCAGGCGGAAAAGGCAACAGCCGATGAACGCTTGTTCGTGTCGGCTAGCAATGACCAGAGGGTTAAACTCTGGAGGGCCACGGGGGTTGTCAGTGGCAATGTTGGTATTCAAATATTGGACAATCAGTACAGTGGCGTGTCGGATGCAGGTAGTGTGGAGGCAATTGATGGCGGTTTTGTGGTTTCCGGGGTCGGTATAGAGATGTGGAGGATGGTATGATACCAAATATGTTTGTTTGTCAAGCTGATTGTGCAGCAAACAAGCGGGGAAAAAGTCTGTAAAATCCAATTCAACATTTATGATAGTGATAATTTTGAAAATTTAAAAAGTAACATAACCTTTGCTCCAAAAAAAAAGTAAAAAATCGGCAACTATCAATCAACCTGACAAAAAAGATAATACCGACAAAAACCAACGCTGATCGTGGCAGGGATCGAACCTGCGATCCTTTGCGTGTAAAGCAAATGCCTTAACCACTGGGCCACACGACCAAACTAATGATGAAAGGCCAAATAGCTATATAATATTATAAGGACAAGTATTATACCCCACAATTCGTGCTTGTCCCGAAATGGACACTGGTAATCCACTTTTGACGACATTGAGCCTAATATATGAGGCTTATATCACCAACGAGGGAAAACAACAGCGACAATAACAAGATAGTCGCATTGAGTAATAGACAGAAAAGTAATAAACAAAAGAAAATGAGCTTCCTCAGAACTGCTACCCCCCGCATTGCTCGTGCGGTTGTTGCCGCTCCGCAGCTGTAGGTTTCCGCCCCAGATCCCCATCCTTCACGCCCCCCCGCGTAAACTGACATCCTTCAGCTCCCGCGCTGCGCCGGCCATTGCCCGCCTCCAAGTCTCCCGCCCCTTTGCCACCACTCCCACCTCCCTCGTCAAGAAGGATAAGGGCGGCAAGGGCGGCAAGAAGGGCTCTTACTCCTCCGGCGGCGCTTCCTCTAGCTCGAGTGAGGGCTCCGATGGTGACCATCCGGCTGCGGACCCTGCGGACCCCGCCGACTTTGCAGATGTCGAGTCACGATGGGATCGCACAGAGGCTCACTATATCGATATGCTTAAGCAATTCAAGTCCGGCGGCTCCTTCAACCCGGACACTCTCGGTGGCCTTCCCGTGTCCGTCAAGGCGACCGGCAGCAACAAAAAAGCCACCACATACCCTCTCCGCGAACTCGCCCAAGTTGTCCCGCGCACGGGTCGGACCGTCTCGCTGATTGCCTTTGAGAAGGACAGCATCAAGCCCATTATGTCGGCTGTGCAGAATTCCCCAGACTTCAACCAGCAGCCGCAGATTAACCCTGATAATGAGCTGGAGTTGGTGATGAAGATCGAGGCAGTGCCGGCGGATGTGCAGTTGAAGAAGCTGGGGGAGCTGTGCCATGCGTGGAGGGAGCAGGTGCGGAATATTCGGACGAAGAGAGAGAAGACTATTCAGGGTTGGCAAAAGGAGAAAAAGGTGTTGTCGGATGTGGCTAAGACGGTCTCTGCGGAGCTATTGAAGGTGATGCATAAGAGAGTGAAGACTGTTGATATTGCCGAGACACAGGCTGCTGCTGAAATCAAGCGCAAGTCTTCTTAAGAACATGCAATACTTATTCGAAATTAAATCAAAAAGTCACAATATTGAAATGGACTGATACATAAAATCTTTTGATGGTAATACATGATGTAGTGTCTATTATACATGATGAAAACAATTACATTGCAAAACATTGTTACATGATCCCGGAGCCTCACTTGCCTCATGTAAAAAGCAACGCTACCTCCGGTCGCTGTCCGCCCATACCAACCTTCTATAGCTAGTATACACAATGCGGACCCCCGGCCCGACTCCCCGTCATATTTTCACATCCCTCCAAAAGCCCTCTACTTTGACATTTGTGGCGCCTTCCTGATCTGGATCTTTGAAAGGAGCTCGTTAATCTTGGTTTCAAACTTGTTCGTAGCCTCATTGGTCCAGGTGCGGTCCTTGAGGTGGTAATTCCGCGTCAACTGGCGAACATCAGTCAGTGGCGTCGCTGGGATGGCCTCATGCTGACCCTTGATCGTTCTCCGCACAAGGACATCCTTCAACCGGCTATCGGGGCCGAGCTTGATGTTGATGTTGGCGCGCTTCTCCAGAAGTTCCTTCGTTTGCAGTTTTTCAAAGTACATGACGCCCTTGTAGTCGTACTTGGCGGCCATCATCTTGGGATGCGCCAAATGGCCGGGATCAACGGGCCCACCAGCAATGGCCTTGAGGGTTTGTCTGATAGTGGCGGCCTTGCCGAGGATGTTGGAATCAGTGGCCATCGCAGGTGCATACTCCAGGAGCTCATCAATACCCAGCTTGGGGGTGAAGACTTCCGACTTGCGTTCCGGCGCAGCAGGGACACGCTCTGACAGTACCTGGAGTTCGCTCTTGGTGTATGGCGCATACCAATCGATATTCTCGGTCAAATGGTCGTACGGGGAACTCTCGGAACGGTCTTGCTTTTCCCCAGGAGTCCTAAGACCCTTGCCTTCCCTTCTGTCACGACGAGGGCGTGGACGGTCCGATTTGGCGCCATCACTGGCACCACCACGGGAGCGGAAAGTGCCTTCGCTGTTGCCGTTTTTGTCCGCGAGTCTCCTATTAGGTCTCTGGCTTCTCTGCACAGAGACGGTACCATCCGGATTCCGGATGATGTTACCACGCAGACCGCCGCCAAGACGAAAGTTTCCACGATTGCGGAGACTGGAGACGTTCACAACACGCGCACCGGGAGGAGGCTTCGAAAAGGAAGGTTTGGCCCCGGCGGGCTTGCCTTCCGCAGCACCAGAGGGCTTCAGCAAGTTAGAAATCTCCTTAGCCGCAACCTTGGAGCGGGGGAGTCTGGGGGCATTGGGTTGGGGAACAGCGGCAGAGGGGCCGGCGTAGTCGTTTTGTTTGTCGGCGGCGGTGGGGAAAGTAGTCGAGAAGGGTCGAGATTGGATGACGAGGGATTGGTTGAAAGGGACGCGGGTCAGGCCGCGGGCCGAGTGGAGGAGTCTTCCAGGCATCTGTGGCGGTTGGGTAGTCAAGGACCGGGTAAAAGTTCGGGCTCTATGGGGGTATATCTGTGCCGTAATGGCTGGTCGTGTACCGGAGGTTGGCGGGTATGGGCCGGGTTTCTGAGGGATTGAAAATCTCGTGGGGTAGATTATGTAAGCGATGCCTTGTGGGGCAAGGCTGCCAAAATGATTCTCAACACCAAAGATTAGTATCACCAAAAAATTGACAGGGTGTGCTATTGTTCAGGATGCACGAATAGTGGGGTAAATCAGTTTAACTCTTTTTGGAAAATGGGCACTTGGTATAAAAAGTTGTATTCATTTTATTAAAATGTATGTCTACTCCGAACCTTGGAGAGGTTTGGCCATCCCGCCGTAGGTCAGCATTTTGGTAACTTGGTACTCTTCCACTCCAATAGAAGCCCCTTCACGTCCGAATCCAGATTCCTTGACACCGCCAAACGGCGAAGCCGGATCTGAGATAATTCCAGTGTTAATACCTACCATGCCTACGTCAAGATGCTCTGCAACCCTCTGAATCCGTTGGACATCACGTGAATAGAAATAGCCCGCCAATCCAACGCTCACACTGTTGGCCAACTTGACCACTTCGGCTTCGGTATCAAATAGGAACAGTCCAGCAACAGGACCAAAGGTCTCTTCAGAAGCAATTGTCATATCTTGGGTCATATCTGCGAGTATTGTGGGAGCGAAGAATAATTCGCCAGTCTCAGGCATCCGATTTCCACCAGCAAGTAGCTTAGCACCTTTGGCGATGGCATCTTTGACGTGGGCTTCCACCTTGGCAACGGCACGCTCGTGAATCAAGGGGCCATGGGTGGTTCCTTCGGCAAAGCCATGGCCAACTCGAAATTCCTTGACCTTGGCGGTAAAAAGACGAATAAACTCATCGTAGATTCCACGCTGAACAAAGATCCGGTTGGCACATACACATGTCTGGCCGGATGATCTGAACTTGGAAGCAATAGCACCAGCAACAGCATCCTCGAGGTTAGCATCGTCAAACACGATAAACGGAGCATTGCCTCCGAGCTCCATTGAGAGCTTCTTGAGAGTAGAAGCCGACTGCTTCATCAAAATTTTGCCGACATTGGTTGATCCGGTAAAGGACACTTTCTTGACTACTGGTGATGTCGTCAATGCTTCTCCCAGTTCCGGGGTGTTCTTAAGCGATGGGATAATATTAACAACTCCCTTGGGGATACCGGCCCGGTGGCCAAGTTCGGCAATGGCTAGAGCAGTGAACGGAGTTTCGCCTGGGGCCTTGACCACAACTGTACAGCCGGTTGCCAGCGCTGGACCGACCTTGCGAGTGATCATGGCCGCTGGAAAATTCCACCTAGATCATGATTAGATTGGATCTGAAACGGGGCATCAGTATTAATACATACGGAGTAAGCATAACACACACACCAACTGGTTCCTTCAAAGTCACTATTCTATTACCGGGAACCGATGACGGAATCGTCTGTCCGTAGATTCTCGGCGCTTCCTCACTAAACCATTCAAAGAAATTGGCCGCGTATGTGACTTCGCCCTTGGCATCCGCCTTGGGCTTGCCATTCTCCCAGGTAATCAGCGTTGTGAGATCTTCCGCATTCTCAATCATGAGATCATACCACCGGCGGAGCAACTTGGATCTGGCGCGGCCAGTGGTGGAGGACTTGAATGCGGTAAAGGCAGTCTCGGCGGCTGCAATGGCTGCTTCAGCGTCTTTGGTGTCACATTCAGCGCTAGTGCCGATTAGCTCACGGGTAGCCGGGTCTAGTGAACCGAGTCAGCTTTATGGTAGAAGTAGACGAAAGGTTAAATGTCAGGTACCAACCTCTGACTTCAAACGTCTTGCCAGATTTGGCAGGAACCCATTCACCGTTGATATAAGCAACATTCTGCTTGAAGAGAGAGGGGTCACGAAGCTAGGAGCTACTTGTTAACGATCTGGCTCTGTTACGAACTCGGATAGTGTGTATTCATACTTTGGGGATCAAAGTTGAAGCGAAACGGAATGTTGAGGACCGAAATGCGGTGATTGAGATATAATTCTGTCTGACTGGCCTTGCCAGCGAGCTTGGTCTCAATCTTTGGAGTAAAGCCGACATCCTAGATACAGAATCACAATGTCACGGATCTTATCGGAAACGAAATGATAAGAAATCTGAATATATTGAAATCCAAGTCAGGAATGAGCTCGACTTGTCACTTGTTGAGTAAAGAAAATGGGCAGACAGCTCAGATATATCGTGAAATCAGAATAAATCACCACCTCAACACGTGAGCAATCGTCTGCGATCAATGTGTCGTCACACAATCGGGCCGGATGAACTTGGCAGGGAAGGCGTGGTGTTCCTTCCCGTTGGAGTTACATTTGCGGGGGGCCGTCCCAAAACGGAAAGCCAAATCAATTTAGTTATCTGCAGTTTGTGCTCACAAGACGTTCGTCGATGGCACAATAATATTTAGCACAATGCCAATGAAATTGGCATGCAGAATTTATAATTATTCACAGATAAATGCAGAGACAGCATTTGGAAGTTGAGTCGATACAAGTAGATTATTTGTTGACTTGGTAATCCCCAGCCCTTGGCAAGCATGTTGCCAAAAGACCAGTGACATGAAACGCTGTCACAGTGACATAGGGTATAATATATGTACAAAAATTGAAAAAAGGCAAAAAAAGAATACATGGTTGATAGCTTCCCTCTCAGTATTACCAAGCTCACACAGCTGAGTAGTAAGCCCTTGGAACTTGAAGTTGATCACCGCCCAGCTGATTGAAAGCCTGTGTTCTGGGCGTAAACGGCACGTTTGTGAGACCCTGCGACTTCATAGAGGTCATCTCGAGATTGCCCGTAGGCTTCTTGGGGCCATCGGAATCTTCATCGTCAGTGTCAACCTTGTCAGCTTCGGTCGGGATCATGGACCAGATGGCCAATCCTAGATTGCAAAGATAAAGAAACCTTTGTACAGGGAGAGAAAATTGGATGTTAGCCGAGTGTGATTCGATGGGCGCCATACTGCAAAAGTAACTTACAACATGTAAGCGGTTACTGCCAGAGCACCCTTGGCCATCTTGCACTTGTGGACAACACCACTTCCGTACGCATCGACTACGGAGCAGGGCTTGGCAATGTACCAAACCACATCAGCATGGTATCTGTCGTCGGCGTGGTCAGGGCCAATCTGGCCGTAAGTGCTCACAGTGTAGATGGTAATCAAGCCGATGTTGGCCCCAATGGCAACAAGAGGGTACCACACCCGCATGATGAAGGCGATGAGCTTGGTAAGCAGGAAGAACAAAGAGATAACGGAGATGGCAACATTCAGGTTGGTGAGACTGGATTATTGGTTAGATTGAGACATCACAGGATATCATAGGCTACATAGCCGTCATTTCTCCTTCAACTTACGTCTGAGACCACACAAAGGGGATGGTGGGAATAGGCTCATAGTTGGCGTAGGCGTACAACACCATATTGGGGTTCGAGTTCCAGCCATTTTCATAGCCAATCTTCCAGAACTGGGTCCGGTACCAGTTTGGTTGCGCGATGCCAAAGAGAATAAGAATCGGAACAAGACCCGCCAGTTCAGCAATCATCAGCCAGTAGACGGGGTTCCGGACTCTCCATGGTCGTCTTAGGGGCTTATAAGTCATGATGATGGCTGTCTGTGACTTCTTTTTGGGGTGTTCAAGTCCTGGTGGATAGATTCAGATGATGGACGACGGCGGACGGCCGGAACGGTGAAAGCCGACAACACACAGAGTAAGCAAGTAATCGACGACCCCGAAATGGATAGCGAGGTCAATTTATAAGTCGTCTGAAGTTTCAAGGGAAAAGCAAAAAAGCTGCAGAAATCAGAAGCAAGTGAGATGTGGGTGACTGGAGTTAGCGAGGACGATATGTAAGTTGCCGTTATGTAAGTTGCCGTTGTCACGCAACACAGCGTTAATTGACGGTTGATTTCTTTGGGTGGACAGATGACGGTCTTTGTGCCCGTTTGTAATTCTATGGAACAGATTGAGCCACACAATACAATGTTCGGTTGTATATATGTAAGCTCGAACCACTATCGTGATGTATAAAAATGGAGGTTCAGTGATCTCCAGATCAACTTGTCCTGGGTGGAGTTTCGGAAACACAATGATTCAAGCTGTATAAGCAGTGAAATGCTGAAGACTATCTCACGACATAGGCATCAAAAAGAAGAGATGTCAAGGTGAATCTAAAACTAACAATCCAAAGAAATAAATTCGACAAAAATCACAATGTCCAGAAATGGGGGCCATGCAGACTTCAAGTATTTGCATCCGCCGGTGGTGGCATGCTCGGTTCTTTTCTTTTTCTCTCACTCTCTATCCCGCTCGCGCAGCGCTCTTTTTTCCAGCAAGCATGTTGAGTCGCATCGGGGATCGCAGCATCCAGCGCCTGTAGAACAACCACCACCACACCCACACCACGAGGATCCCACCCAGGAAAAACTAACCACTCACACACATAGCGAGCCGCTGAGTACTTTTCATTCTCCCCTGCTCATCATCAACTTCAATACCCCCGCACCACCACCTTCTATTAAGTCTGATTTCTTCGTCTCCCGGTACATATGACTATAATGACATGCTTTTCTTCTCATTCAACCAACATGTCATCCACCCCCTTGCCCCACGGCCTTAAAAATTCACCTGTTCCAATCCAATGTTGATTAAATCGTCCCACCTTGGACAGTTTCGTGCTCAAACTGGCGATATACGTATATACAACTTGTGGTGTATTACCCTCGATGTACGCCCATCCATATCACTAACTTCCCTGGTCGGGTCACTCTACAGATTTGATTGGTCAACAGGGTGCCCTACCACCGATGTGCCTTTAGCGTCTGGCCAATCAGGATCCACTTTGCACGACAGACAGGCGCTTAAATGGCGGAGAAGCACTTTGATTGGTTGAAGGGATTGGGGTCGAGATATAGAGCAAAAGGTGAACATGTCAATCAAGTTTTGGTCGAACAACAGATGCGACACAGGATGGTTGGTCTAGATGTTGGCCCACAAAAGAAATGTCTTAATATCTGTCAAGGGGGGTTAGGGTCTTGTTGATTGGAAGTCTCCGACAGATATGTTCGATCTCTCGATAGTCATTATTATTCGTCCTGTGCGAGGAACTTGGACTGTCCCCCAAGTTGTGATTTTCTGGACATAAAAAAGCTCTCACATCATGTTTAACATTAGAGAAAAGATGAAGAAAAACTCGTAATAAAGGTGAATATGTTTTCAGCTTCATTCAACAGAATGATCGACGCAAAACTGTATGTATATATTCATGATTACCAAGCCAATTACACGGGTCTCCCTTTCCTATATAGTACATCATTCAATGTCCGATGCAAGTGCCGTTGATGCCGGTCGCATCGGATTCGGACCCTGAATGAACCAGCTACGGTCTTTGCTCACGGTCAACTGTTGGAGACTTCTGGACCATCCTACACCCAAGGTCCGAGTATCCAGTCTACGTTTGGTCACGTGATGTGGGTTGATATCATATGCAAACCTTAGTGATTTCAAGCATTTAGTGTTTGAACATGATTGATGCTTAGTTAGCATTATCAACTAAAGGACATAGCTTCTGATGTGACAATTTTTCTGGATTTAGTAATCTGCGTGATGGCTTTTTAGTTAGCGAACACTAAAATCCAACTGGGTGACACCAGGATTTCCGGAAAAGAGGTCTCCCAGCTAATTTGCTTGTTGGGAGTTTCGATAAGCTAGGTTGAGATATCTTCATAAATGGTATGCTGGCTTTTAATGTGTTTAGACTAGATACAAAATCAGATCATGTTCTGTCAGTCAATGTCTTGGCAGTCAAGTTCGAACTGAGACTCTGTTTTAGTTGAGGTACTAGAGTAGATAGATAATTCAACAAAGAATCGTTTATGGAAACCTGACGGAAATCAAGTGTCAACCTGACACAAGATCATAGTACCTTTGATCTATATAGGGATGACTGAGTGAAACCAGACGTTTGAATCCTTGCAAAAGAAAAAAAAAGTTAAGTCGTAAATATATTCCATGCCATTGAGTAAAGTCTTATTAAGCCTGCCTGCGTGGCAAATATATGCAGATGTTGAGCTTTCGGCTGCTAGAGTGAAGCAGATGACCCGGAGGCTGCCTCCGTAATCCTCCATAGATTACTTTTGTGCCTGCATTATCAATATCCAAGTCCAATTTGCCCAGAGGTAATAAGGTGCTCCCCTACATCTGTTTAGCGTACTGATTATCAACATGTGATTCGAAGTAGACCGAGGATGTATATAGATTCAGAAGAAAAGAAAGCCCCAATTGCATTCGTCCATATCTCAGCTGTCTTGTCAATCGAAAATCGACAAGCATCAAAGCCTCAAGCTCAGCCTACGGTGTAAAATGAATTTAGTCCTAGTCGACAGGGAAAATGCCCGTTAGCATCACTGTGATTCTCCAGACATGCGGCGAAGGCGAAGCGACTAATTACCAACGCACACACAGTCTTCGGGCAATAGAATCGAAAACTGATAATGTATATATATGTGAGTCTGGCTGCATTCGACGTTTGTGTTGAGAGCGAAAGGAAGAAAAGAAATCCCCCTTAAGAACTTGATCAAAGATTGAACAAAAACAATTGCAATCTAATGGAAGAACGCTTTTCAAGTTCAGTTCTTATTCCCCCCCCCCCCAGTTTCTCTACCTTAGTTGTTCTTGAGGTTTGGAGTTTTGATTAGGCTATCATTGGTCGAATTCGACAGATCTAGTCCCCATCAAGGACTTCCATATCCGGTAACTTCTAAACGTTGAAGCTTGCCAAAGAGCTTCATGCTCGAGTTTTTTTCGAGCTCGCCTCCTTATTTTTTCGCCTTCGTCTTTGTGTTTTTTTCATCTTACATTACTTATGGTGCGAATCTAGCCCCCCACCTCCCCTAAATACCACAGGGTCCGCCTGAAATTGTTGCAACAATAGGTTAAACTGTCCGCGATTCTTCATCATCACCAAGTCAGGTGTTTACGTCTTGGACCCGAGCCCGGTTTGTTGTTGGAAAAGGCTACTGGATGACACAGGTAGCTTGAAGCTCGATCTACTTCCATTTCTGCAGCAGAGTCCGCATTTTATCTTTTTACGCTTCTATCTATGGACCTCAACTCTATCTCGATTCGCAGAACCTCCATCCCAGATCTCAGACATTAAGCATGCCCTCAACTGCTCAGTCTGTGTCACAACCAACCAATCAACCATATGCTCCAGGCTGCGAGCCACCTCGACAAGAATCGCTACAATGAGTAACAACATAGCCGGAATATACCGTTTGGGAGCCGTGTACAATGGGTCTCCAAACTCCAGTCGTCCGTCAATACCCGCATCCTCCGACCGGCCCAGCTCACCGACGCAAGGCATCACTACCGCCACTTTGAATCCGGGCCGTGTAACCATAAACCGCCTCGAACATGGCTTCCGAGCCCCGGGCCATCGTACATCTGTTTCATCTTATGCCGATTCGACATCAAAATCACATAGCAGCGCACTCCCCGATGTCCCGAGTCAAACGGCCGACCATTACCCTGCGCTACGACGACTGACTGCCCTAGAGCTCCTTGAAACGGATCCTCGTCCGTCAATGGTTCTTGATATGCATCTAAGCTCTGCAAATACACTTCCTAACGAAACCGGTATCCCCATCATCTTTTGCAATGAAGCGTTAAGATCAGCAACGGGGCTCTACAAGTCCTTTATTGAATACCCGATATTCAATGACTCGGCCCCCGAAGATATGATTGATCCCGACTTTGAGAACTTTCGCGAATGGGCCCTCGGCACACTCCCAGATCAGACAGCGGCACATCGGTCGTCCACACATCAGACGCAACATGCTCCGGCTCCCATATTCTATCATGGCGTTG
This sequence comes from Ambrosiella beaveri, assembly GCA_030294605.1. Lineage (NCBI taxonomy): Eukaryota > Fungi > Ascomycota > Sordariomycetes > Microascales > Ceratocystidaceae > Ambrosiella > Ambrosiella beaveri. The sequence continues at coordinate 278,390 of JARQWA010000014.1, forward strand.
TTTGGACTTTACAACAATTCTATTACAGATATCGCTTCATCACGGGAAACATTGATCCACTGGCTACGCATCCTTCGAGGATAAACTCCCGTGCAAATATTGCGAGGGCACCCGGTACTTCATCCAGGCCACCTAGTGCAACGATGCGGCCATCAACTCCTCAATCCTCCACAGTTCCTATATCAGCCACATCAGATTCGTGGGAGCCCACATTGTTCAGTCCCGGATTCGATAGAGTCGATCAGAAAACGTCACTAAAACGACTATCATCCACGTTGAGGCACAACGGCCCAATATCTATCGCTCCTACACCATCAATATCGACCTCTACACACTCAGATCAACCAGCAGACTACATTCCGTCTATTTCTGGGTCACCATTGCCCCGCAGAGCCGGATCTATCCTGGAGACCAAGGAATCATTCGACTGGACTGTCATTCCGGTTGAAGACATCGAGTCGGAACATGTCCGCCGGGTCCGGGAACTGGACTGGTCCAGCACACCATTGGGGCCCATCAACCAGTGGTCATTTGCTCTCCGGACCATGGCCAATATTCTCATGAGCAGTGCTCATCCATCATTTTTGTGGTGGGGCCGCGAGTTGGTCTTCATCTACAATGAGGCCTACATTCCTTTCTTGGGAGATGCTCATCCTAGTGCTCTCGGCAAGGAATTCCCCAAGATCGCGGACAGTTGCTACCCAAGAATTGAGAAATACATCTACGCTGCTTGGAATGGCAAAGGCACGATGAAAGTTGACGAACGGAGCTGGGTCACTCGAAAAGGCCGCAAGCAGGAGATCTACGTTACCTGGAGCTTGCACCCCATCATCGATCGGTACGGCGATATCCGAGGTGTCCAAGCCTTGGTCTATGACACAACTGAGACTACGCTCCGTCGCAGGCGTGAAAACACGCTACGCTCCATAATATATGAGACTCGATCGTCCATGAACCTCGACAACCACTGGGAAAGACTAGTACGGAGTCTGGATACTGCCTCACTCGATATCCCCTTTGCCTTGATATATTCCATGAAGTGCAGAAGCTCGGTCTCAGGTAGACCCGAGTCAAAAAGCCGTGCCTCCTCCGCCGGCGGTTTGGAGGATCCGTATCCAACAACACCGGCTAGCCGCGTGTTCCCGATCAAAGCCGTACTGGAGGGAAAGGTCGGTGTGCCGGATGGACACGAGATCGCAACTCCGGAGGTCAATCTCGACGAGACTCCATTGCAAAGCATCGCCAACTTCTTGAGACTAGTCATGGCTCATCGCAGCAGTGTCACTCTCTCTACAAAAGACGGAAGCATTGATCCTCGGTTGCTAAAGGGTCTTGGCCCCAAGGACTATCTGCCCTGCGAGACTGTTGTTGTGTGTCCGATCCAGATGGACACGTTGGGGAATGATGTCTCTGGTTGTGACTCTACTCCACTGGGGTTCCTCATTTTGGGTGTTTCTCCATACACGCCATTTGATGCCGATTATCTCCAATTCTTCGATGTGATGCTGATGCAGCTGCGGTCATCTCTTGCTCAGCTTCTCTCTCTGGAACACATCATAAAGACTCGCCCGTCAGATGCCGATAACAGCAGCAGCAGCAGCAGCAACGAAAGCAGAACAGCAGAAGCAGAACGAACGATTGAAGACTTGCAGTCCCGAATGCAGTATCTCAAGCGGGTTTCTCAAGAGCGCGAAAACAAGTTCTCTCGCTTGGCTGAGTTCCTGCCCGTCGGTCTGTTCACTGCTGACATAAACACCATTGTTCTGACGAGCAACAAGAAGTGGGGCCAAGTTGCTGTTCGTTGCGGCGAGGCTTATGCCACTGGCTCTAGTTGGCTGAATGTTGTTGCCGATGAGGACAGAAGCGCCGTGGAAAAAGTCTGGACACAACTTCTGACTAATCCCGAACCCCTATCTACCGAGTTCCGGCTCAAGACAGCTCCAGACCCGATTCAAACAACAAATATGGAGCGTAGGAGATCGACCGTGTCCAACAGCTCATGCTCATCAGTCGGTACCACAGTAACAGTACAAGAGAACTGGGTTTTGCTCAGTGCTCTCGGCTTCCGCAATGCCACGGGTAATATGTACGCAGTATTTGGCTGCATCACGGACATCACAGCCCAAAAGGAAGCCGAAGCGTACGAGGCCCGTCAGAGACTGGAAGCTCTGGAGCAAAAGACTCGGCAGGACCGGTTCATTGACATGATTTCTCACGAGATGCGGAACCCGCTTGGCGTTGTCATACAATGTGCCGAGGAGCTGGAGACGGGGCTCTCGCAGCTCAAGTCTGGGCAAATTACCACAAAGCCAGAACGAGAGGCTGTCTTTGCTGATTTCGACGCAGCCATCGAATCCATTCAGACTTGCGCAGCACACCAACGCAGCATCATTGACGATGTGCACACATTGTCCAAGATGGATGCCAGTCTTATTCAGATTAACCCCGTTACTGCACAGCCACTGGTCATCATTCACGAGGTTCTCTGTATGTATGAGGGCCAGTTCTTGAAAGCTGGTATCAAGCTCAGCTGCACCGTACATGACTCGGTCATACAGACGGGGCTCAATGCTTGGGCCCGGTTCGACCCGGTCCGCTTGCGTCAGATTCTCATCAACTTTTTGTCAAACGCCATCAAGTTCACTCGTGGACGTGCCTGTAAGGCCATTACTATCAAGGTCGCCGCTGCCGTCAACCACGATGAAACTTTCAACTCGATGCCGGGTCAAATCAACAATGAGCTGCTGCTTCATCGGTCTCCTCTGATCTCTGCTACGGAGCTTCTTCCAGCCCGAGCTGAGAATCAGTCTCAGTTCCCACTGAAGCCGTGCTCGGAGGAGTGCTGCAATCCATCCACGTCTGACTATGATCACGAAGCACATAACACTGGCTGGGGGGATGGGCCTGTTGTCAATCTCATTGTTGCTATCCGGGACTCGGGACCAGGACTCTCCGCCGAGACTCGCACCAAGCTTTTCCAGAGGTTCCAGCAGGCGGTTCCCCGGACTCATGCCTCATATGGCAGCTCTGGTCTGGGCCTTTTTATCTCCAGGAATCTGGTTGAACTCCAAGGTGGTCGTATCGGTGTGGCCTCGGAAGAGGGTATTGGCGCTACCTTTACATTCTACATCAAGACCAGACTCTGTGATGAGCCGCGTAGAATAGAGAGGTCCAAGGTTCAGGTCATCATACCGCCTACAAAGAAGTCGTCGATTTTAGACTTCAAGAGTGACAAGTTCAGCAAAAACATCAAAGCCACAAAAACCTCCAAAGTGTCTGGCTCTAGTCTCAATAAATTGAAGCCACTCAAGACATCTCAAGCTACTAGCTCACAACAACAACAAATAATCACTTCTACTACTAGTGGTAGCACTGAAGCTGTCGAGAGACAACCAACCAAATCAGCAGTGACGTCAGCAGGAGAAGAAAGTTATAAGTTTGAAGCCAAATCGTCTTCGGTTGTTGATCCTCCGAAGAGCTCGTCATTTATGGCTTCATTCAAAAAGCTGAAGTTGCGCAAAGGCTCTGATTCGGCTCTGCCCAAGTTTGACAGCAAACCTATGGTTTCGAAGAACGTGGATGACAAGGGCAAAGATAAGACGTTGCCTCCGGTGCCAAGTAACATCAAAGCTGAAAGTGCCTTTTCTGAATCGGAATATAGTTCAAGAGACCAGCAACAGCACCAGTACTCTCCCCTAGTATCACCTCATACGCGGCCTACGACTTTGATGAAACCAGCGTCGGTCCTCAGAAAGGCGACACCTCCGCCGCGTGGCGCTGTCCCTGCAGCATCTGCACTCAAGAGTCCCTCGAAGAATCTCGATCCTCCAACAGAAAACGCGGACTTCACGGCTGACGGACCTGTGAAGCCGATTCCACAAGAAGCCGCAGACCCGATGCTGTCGCCATCCGAATACAAAGATATTGCAGCTTCCAATACCGCAGCCTTGGCTATGCTTCGCGGTTCCACAATAACTGCCAAGCGTCAGGCCCAGAAGGATGCCCTGGTGAATCCGCCATTGCTTCCAGTCAAGGAATGTTTGTTGGTGGAAGATAATATCATCAATGCAAAAACAACAGTTCGCGCCATGAGCAAATTTGACTCCAATATCAAACATGCTCTCAATGGTATTGAGGCACTTGAAATTATCAAGAAGTCTCGTTGCTGGAAAGCCAACAATGGCCAGGGAGACGATATTCACATTGTGTTGATGGACATCGAGATGCCCGTCATGGACGGTATAGAATGTACTCAAGAGATCCGTCGCCTCGAGCAGGCCGGTGATATCATAGACCGCCTGCTCATTGTGGCAGTTACCGCATACTCGGGCGAAACCTTCCTCAAGAAGTGTTTCGATGCCGATATGGACGGCTTTGTTCCGAAGCCCTTTACCTGCAAGTATCTTTGCGAGCAAGTCAACAGAATTGTGCAAAAGAGACACAATTGGAACTTTAGCGAAAGTCTGGAATGCCGTCGCTCTCGACCATACAACGGAAGACAAGCAAGACCGCATGATTATCACGTCTCGACTACTCATTCTTTGGATTCTGGGGGCTCGGGTGTGTCTGCAGCCTCTCAACCCCATACTACTACCTTCTCTCTCACCTCCACAGCTGTCGCCACTCTTATTGAGGACCACAATCGCACTCCCTTCCGCGTTCCCAGCCCCCCAGGCCGATGTAGTCCCCTTCGCCCGACTCTCAACACTGCCGTGTCTCACAAGAGCGACCTCGCCTCTCCGGAATCAGATCCTGAGCACCTCAATGTCACTGTTAGTTCCTCTCCGGTTGAGCGGGTTCCAACAACATCTTCAATTCAAACGCAAGCTTCGGTCTCGGCCTCAACTTCGGCTACAGGCCCCCCTCCTCAAAAAACTCGTTTATCCCGCCTGCGAAACATTCGACTCCCAAGCTTCTCCCGCAGCAGCATCGACAAAGCAGCAGCGACATCATCCTCATCATTACCCGCTTCCTCATCCTCTGCTGCCCCCGGTTGCTCTACCAGCCAACAACAACAGCCATCCTCCTCATCCTCCTCTTTCTGGCCTCGTCGCCCCGCCTGCCCCAAACGCGTGCTGACAGAGCCAGCTCCGGATACTGCGCCTATGTCAACTTCGAATAGCCCGGAGCAAGGGACAGTAGGGCTTGTGGATGTTTTCCAGAGTTTAGAGAGGATGTCGAGTGTTGAGGAGTGGGACAAGTAATGAGTCGTCGGTTCCGAGGCCAAGGAGGAGTCGGTCAAATCGGTGAGGATGAGGTTTGGGTGGACGAGTAGAGTTGATTATGGGACTCTTCAATTTTTGGTTTTTTTCTATAATGTTCCGTATATATAGGTATATCAGAGTACGGTGGACAGAACGAACGATCAAGGAGACACAGAACTGATCCTTCTTGATTATCCGATCGTATATTAAGATTGAAAAACGAATATTATATAGACCACAGCGAGCCGGTAACGTTGGCGTGGAAGATATTTTAACATATAACAGACACCCAGAAACAAATAAAGGTCACATTAATCAGAGAATATCCAGAGTTAACAATGTAATAGTATCATTGTAATTTATAAGTCAAAAACAACGCGGTAGCTGGTATAATTAAAAATAAGACAAATTAGACCAAAAACTGGATATCTCATATCTCCCTAAAATAGACCCGATAACGACAAAAAGCTCCCGTAGGTGTTGGGTATCTCAACATGACATTAAACCACATCAGCATCACTAACTCTCCCTCCTCCCCAAACACAAAAACAAAACATCAAATACACCAAGATCTCACTAACATGCCACCATCATCAATCACCGTCAAGATATCAAGAAACATTTTTTTTTCGATATTTGCAGAAAAGACAAACAAAAAGGATATCAGTTGTAGGAAACAAAAAGACAATGGACAGACGGTGATTAAACGGATATTAAGCCAACACCACATTTAAGCAGTGGCAGCGACGGGGGCAGGGGCAGCAGCCTCAGCCTTCTCAGCAACCTCCTCCTTCTTCTCCCCAGTCTTGGACTCCTCAGTGGGAGCAGCCTCCTCCTTCTCCTCCTCCTTGGGAGCCTCCTCGGTAGCGGCGGCGGCAGTCTCAGCCTCCTCCTTAACCTCAGCAGGAGCCTCCTCAGTCTTGGGGGAAGCAGCGGGCTTGCGGCCACGGATGGTGGCACGGAGCTTGCCCAGAGAGAAGCCAGACTTCTCACCCTCCTCGTCAGAGACAACCTTCTCCTTCTTGCCGAAGGGCAGGAAGGACTTGCGCTTCTCAGCCTTCAGAGTCTCAGGAGCGGGCTCCTCAGCGGCAGTCTCAGCGGTCTCGGCAGTGGGAGTAGCCTCCTCAGTAGCAGCAGCGGCCTCCTCAGCGGAGGCAGCAGATTCTTCGGGCTTGGCCTCCTCGGCGGCGGGGGCAGCCTCCTCAGTGGTGGCCTCCTCCTTAGGAGCCTCGACCTTGGGGGCCTTCTTCAGGAAACCGAAAACGCTATGTCAATATTAGTACAATATCCACACAATTGTAGCAGATAGAAGTGACGAACCTAGTGCGCTTGGAAGCCTTGGTGGCAGCAACCTCTTCCTTCTTCACCTCCTTAGCCTCCTCAGTTACAGGGGCCTCCTCAGTAGCGGCAGCCTCAGCAGGGGCAGACTCATCAGCGGGAGCGGCGGACTCCTCAGGCTTAGCCTCCTCAGAGGCACCCTCAGCAGGAGTCTCCTCCTCCTTAGTCTCCTCGGTGGCAACTTCCTCCTTCTTCTCCTTCTTGGATCCCAGGAAGCCAAGAATGGAGACGCGCTTGCGAGAAGCAGAGCGGCGCTTAGAGCCCTCCTCCTTGGGAGCCTCCTCAGTTTTGGTCTCCTCGGTGACAGGAGCGGCAGTCTCCTCGGGCTTGACCTCCTCAGTAGGAGCAGCCTCCTCCTTAGGGGCATCCTCAGCAGCGGGGGCAGCCTCCTCAGTCTTGGTCTCCTCAGCCTTGGGCTCCTCAGCCTTAGGGGCGGGCTTCAGGGCCTCGAGGGCGGCCTTATACTCCTCGGTCTCAGGGACAGTCTTGGCCAGCTCAGCAGCCTCGGCAATCTTGGCCTTGACCTGGGAGACCCAATTGTCGCGATCAGCGGGGGTAGACTTGAACAGGTACTTAACACCCTTAGCAGCCAGTGTGAACTTGCTAGCACCCTCGGTGACGGGCTCTGTAGCGTCAACCAGAGAGATGACGGAAGGAGCAGTCTTGGAACCGAAGAACAGAAGACCCTTGCCGGTAGAGGCAGCCCAAGCGGTGATCTCCAAGCTCAACTCCGAGTTCTTCTCGTGCTTGCGGTAAGCAGCCAGGGTAGAAGCCTCGACAGCATCAGTGCCAAACCAGAAGGTATCCTTCTTGTACAGAAAGTTCTTGGGGAAGGAACCGGACTTGTGCTCAAGGATACCCTCCTCAATGGGCTTAGCCTCTTCAGCAACAGGAGTCTCTTCCGCGGGAGCGGCAGCCTCCTCAGGCATAGCCTCCTCAGTGGCAGCGGGAGGCTCGGCGGTGGTCTCAGCAGCAGCAGCGATGGTCTCCACGGCGGGTGACTCGACATGGGCGGCTGGAGCCTCGGTAGTGGCGACAGCGGCAGCGGCAGCAACCTCGATAGGCTTCTGCTCAACAGCGGCGGACATTTTGAATGTGTTTTATGGTTTGTGGGGTGGGGGGTTTTGGTTATAGGGTATGAGTAGCTATTAAGCTGGGTATCGTAGCGTTGATAATGACGAGGTGGATTAACTAGAACCCGGGTATCAAAGTTAAGTCGTAGATATTAAAAAGAACTAGGGGTATCACAGAAAAGAAAGCGACTATTACAATAGGAGAGGAGTGAGGAAGAAGAAAGAAAAGAGAAAAGAAAAGCTGATGTTGCTGTGTGGAAGGAAAGGGAAAGGAGAAGAAGGGGATAGTGAAAAACTCAGAGGGCAGTCACGGTACTTGTATGCGACAGAAGGTGCAGGTGCGAGCGATGGTGAATGGGGCCACAGCGTTGGTGAAAGAGCGCGGGCTACTGTCGAGTGAGAGGGCTGGCTGAGGATGGGGGGGGAAGGTTACAGGGTTAGTCGCGCACAGAAACAGGAGAACGACTAGGAAACGAAAGGGCAGGAGTCAAAAAAGGGGGGGTGGCCGATGTGGTACTTGCCTGACTTGGTTCAAGAGGAGAAAGTTGAGAACGGCGCTTCCCTGTTCGGGGGTGTGTGGTGGGGGGTACATTCAAAAAGAAGGACAGACACAGTAGATGCGACAGCCAAGAATAAACGAAGAGAGGGATGCTTAAGACAACGACATTTCATGAAAAGGTGAATTTTTTTGTTCTTGCGGCAAGCAAGAGTCAGACACGATGAAATGGGTTCGAAATATCATACGCTAGAGAACTGATGGAGGGTGGTCTTGCTTGCTGATTCGTTTGATGGTGTGAGTGTGTCAAGACGGCATGCCGCAGCTGCGCTGTGTATGGCAGTCACCGTATAGAACTGCAATACGCTTACCCTAATGTTTCCATTACCCAAATTTCTGTGAGATTCCATATTTTCAACCAAATATTGACCATCCTAAATGTGTGTATATTAACTCCACCCCTAAACGACCTGTCGTTTTTTATGTTTAAACGTGCTAGGCGACAGACGCGCTTCATTATGCTCTTCGCAGCAAGTCAATCTCCAGCATCGAGGTGGTTGCTGTGACAGATATGGGTCAACTCACTTGATCTGGGTCCCTTTATCCTGAACGGGTTATTCTTATTTTTCCTTCGCTAGTGCTTCTTTTCCTGGCAAGCTTTCTTTCCTTGCCCTTCTGCCACTAACGGGTATTGGCGGCAGATTATGTGGCTTTTTGTTACTACTTGCTTTTTGGTGAGTGTGGCCCTGGGCCAAGATGGGCCCTGTGCGAGATCCAGAAAGAGGAAGGGAGGATGTTGTTGCGCGTATGGTCTGTGGGCAACCTGTAATCTGATGATTTTTTTCTTGATTTTCTTTGTTCATTCTTACGAGCTTGATAAAAGATCAGACAAGCTGCTAGTGGCATGTGCTTGACATAATTCACAGGGAACTAAAGTTTCTGATGTTTGTGAATTGTGTACAGGGAAGAAAAGAAAATCCACATCTTTTTTTCTCTCGCTCAAGTAAGCACCATCATCGCGTTTGTGCAGATAGTGCGCACCTTCTGTCAGAAGTCAAATATGCAGAAGCAGTTACTTGGATGTGACAGATGGACATAATGACAGGGCAGTTGCAAATTATATGCATATATGCAATGGCTGGGCCAAATTGGGATACACATGTGCCGAGTGGTATTGGTTGCGATCTAGGGCGATATTCATGATATCTAGACTGGGACTCCCAGAGAAGCCAGATATCTGGGATTTTTCTAGTGTCAGAAATTTCAGGTGGCGAACAGATTGTTTATTTGTTGGTGAGTGAAGCTAATGGGATTCTTTTTTGAAGGGCAGTTTTGTTGTGCAAGCAACTAAAGATTACAAGAAACAATCAACAAGCTTGTCATTGCAAGCTTCGATAAGTGATGAGATTACCAGGGTCCTAGCGTCAGAAGCTAAGGTCGATCAAATAGAGCTATTTTATCAATATATGGATAACCCTTGTTCTGGCTAACCCTTAAACTTGTCCACTGAGAAATGAGTGTTTTATCATTGTAGATAGAAATCATTTGGTAAAAATCGTCAAGAATGGATTCAATGATGGTTACTCGGTCTAACATTTTGAGAGACTCGTCTCAAGAATATTAAAGTCACGTGAATTTTAAAGAAAAGCAGCATACAAGATGTGTTTCCTCCAATAATTCATAGATACATCATCTCGTGTACAACCTCCCACAAGTTCCAACTCTCAACTTTGATACACAGCACAAATTCATACTGGTAAAGCAATCATTATTATCGACATTCTCCTTCAATTAACCCCTTTCTCGGCCGGATATGTAAGTAAATATATAGAAATCCACTTCGGCACCATTGTCCACCCTCCAACCACACCGACCGACATGACTTATCCTGGGCCTTGCTCCACACTTCTCCGGGCGCTGGGTGCATCATCAGAACAACCATGTCTATCTGAATTCAGACAGCAACGAGACGAGGTTCACAATGATTCGGTTGGCTGAGGATAAATATATCAGAATAGCGATTCCGTTACTCGGCGTGATTGACGGGTAGTGGGTCGGCTGGGGGACTTGATATGGAGTAAGATTTGCTGGGCTAGGGTTAAAGGGAGTACAGATAGCTGTGGTGGGCTGAGTGGTGATCTTGTTGAGTTGAAGGTGAGTTGAAGGTTATTTAGATCTTTGTATGTATACATATATGTATCGGCATGCATAGATAAGCTTGGTTCACGAATGATTTAAGATTGTCTAGGAGTCGTTTACGCATATACTTAGGGTTAGAACATGTATATTTTAATTGAAAGTTTACCGCCAAGGTTGGTCCTGATGTCTGTCTGACGCTGATATTAGTGAAATTTTGTTTCTAGGCTGTTTCTGTTTCTTGCCCTTGGAGTTCATGTAATATCAGAGGCCTGCTAAAAAAAAACCACTGTTTTTTGTGTAATGCCGCTTTTTAGTGCGATCCTTTTTTTTTTTCTTTTTGACCAGTACTTTTTGAAGTGCTTTCAACATAAACCCTCAAGTCATCCATGTACAAAAACACGATAGCACTGTGCCTACATATAGTATGTAGTGATGATATCTGGAATGATTATATAACTATGGCAGCATTAAAAATTATAAAAATTAGTAAGGAGATAGAGAAATCGAAATAGAGTATAGACATATTTTTTTTTTCTAAATTTTTCTGACTTCTGGAACACAAGATATTCTAGGTTAAAGATAGTATATATTTAGTGTATCTTAGTATATAAATACAATATTTTCATGATTTTCTAATCTTTGAAGGACTATAGTAAGTTCAATTATGTATGAAATGGAAAATATATAGAATATTTAGAATATAGAGAAATCGATTTATATTAATATTTTGAAGTTTAGATCTCCAATGATTTAAATAAATCAAAATTATAAATTTATGATATAAAGTTTTTTCTTACGGACACTTGTATTGATGTTCACTTCTAAAAAAAAAAAAAAAAAAATCACCACTATAGGGGACTATACCCTAAATTTATTGAGGATCTTTACTGCTATAATCCAATACTGAAATATATACTATCTTTAACCTAGAATATCTTGTGTTCCAGAAGTCAGAAAAATTTAGAAAAAAAAAATATGTCTATACTCTATTTCGATTTCTCTATCTCCTTACTAATTTTTATAATTTTTAATGCTGCCATAGTTATATAATCATTCCAGATATCATCACTACATACTATATGTAGGCACAGTGCTATCGTGTTTTTATACATGGAGGACTTGAGGGTTTATGTTGAAAGTACCTCAAGGACATCTCAGGATGTATCTAGGGTACTCCTAGATTGAATTATGCCCCACAAAAGGATCATACTAAAAAGTGGCGTTACACAAGAAGCAGTGGTTTTTAGCAAGCCTCCAATATCACCACTATATTTATTGGGGAAAAGCTAAGGGATGGATGAGTCAGTTAGAGTTGGGACAATGACGGTTTAACCTAACACAGCGCACATGGCGGTCGGAAGCCCTCGTTTTCATCATGTATGGTCACATCCTGATACGGAAGCACGACGCCAAGATGATTCGATAGCACCGTGAAAGAAAGGAATATTTCTAACAGTTTAAGATTTACAGAAATGACGCTCGGCTTTTGCTCATCAAAAGAATCAAGAAAAAAAAAGTCACAAAGAAGGCCGTTGACAGACCGTTGGTGGTTTTGGCTTAATTACAAGGGACCACTGGTGGGTTTGAGAGCGTTACAGAGCGGGGCATTGGCTTGATGGTCATGATACAACTAGTAACCCTCCAACTTTATTTTTGGAGTATCTAAGGATCTGATCTAGGTAATATATGCAAGAAAGCCCGAGGGAAAGGATTGAATGAGTGTGGCGTAAGGGAGGGAATTCAGACGCTGTGAGTAGTGATCAGAATATTGACTTTGAAGGGCAAAGGCTGATGCCGAGTACATGTATATAATGATGTAGAGACTTCTGTAAGTGTGGTAACCAAATTAAAAAGAAAATATATTAGAACAGCTGTACTCAGGTTTGTCCTCTAGAATCTAGTTTGTCACATAAGGCCCAGTCAGGTTCGGCAATTTGTTTATTTGGCCTAAATCCTGAGGCTCGAGTTTTCAAACCAACTTTGGACCTCACCTCTCACTAATATCCTTCTTGTCACTTGTTTCTCAGCACCTGGACTCATCATTTGCCGAGTTGCAGCGAAAAAAACCGTAACTTTGGCATTTTTTTTTTTGCAAAGAACAAGTGCCGACAGCAATCGATATGCAGTCGAATGGATCACGGGCTGGGCTGCATTGTGAGCAAGACTCGTTTAGTCGTACCAAAAAGAAAAGATCTTCATATATATGTATGTCAGCCTCAGGAGCGCGGTTATCATGTGATCAGTATGTATGTAGTCAACCACAGCCATGATGGTCAATCTCTAGTTTGACTACGGCCGGAGAAAATTTCCATACTCGCTAGGCGATTTATAATGAGCCTGGTCCTGTTCATCTTGGGGATTTGACAGCTTGTAGCCGGTTTACTCCCCGTTGATGCAACAGAGTTTAGTGCACAGATCCCATGAAATCATGACAAATGAAGTGGGAAAAGGGAACTGCAGAAACTTTCAGATTTATAAATATGAAACAAGTCTATAGATGATCTATATTGTCTGCCAGTCTTACAACTTGTTCCTTTCTTTGAAAGGAAGCCATTGTGGCGGTTCAGTCACTTTAACCTGCTTGAGATGTTCTCTCAGGATTTTTTTTTGCCTTTCGCACATATTTAAATTGGTGACCCGCTTTACGTGAGGCACAGACGGGTCCGGGCTGTGATAAAAAGTAACGGCGATGGTGATTGGGCGTTTGAACCCTATAGAAAGGCGGAGATCTGTGGAGTCATTGTGTTGCTGTGCTTGTGCAATTATATACGAGGTTTACTTTTTTTTTTTTCTAGATTTGTAGATTATGTGAATTTTCTCCATGACACTTATATCTCAAATTTTATTTCAAGAAACAGCAATGAAGAGATAATACTTTCTACGCTAGTGCAAGCACTAGCCTCAAATCCAACATACATGTATATGTCTTGAAATATAGGAACAAGAAAGGCAATAAATAGACGCGACAAGACAGAAAAAGGAAAATACACAAGTTATAGGAGTAACCGCCGCAGCCGTACATAAACCCGACGTAATTCTCGCGATCAATCAAACTTTAAATGATAGAAAAAAATATATTTATATGTATATATGGCGTCGTGTCCTCGGAGAACCACCGTGGTCCCGGAACTCTAGCCATGATGGGATGAACTTGTCATCCCAGGCCTCCTATATAAACCCCATAATCCATAAAATCCATAATAAACCTGGAACCCCAAGCCGGGCAACTTCCAAGAGACGATAATCGCTCGCTTGGATCTTGTCAGTTAAGCGGACTATTGGCATCCATCATCTCTACATCCAGGGAGTTTACAGACGAAGAACCAGGCCACAGGCCACTTGGAAATTTTCTTTGCTTACCTGGTAAGAAAAAAAAAAAACTGCTCCTGTCCTGTTCCTGTCTGTCATTTTTCTTCTTTACCCCTATCTCTCTTATTCCTCATTCAAGACCCTGACCATATACCTGGGTTTCCAGCCTCCGGTGTTATGGCCTGGCGCCGGCTACAGGTTTGTGCAGAAAGGTGCATACGGACTCTGCGTTGGCGAGATGGCCGTGGGGCAAAAAAAAAATCGAGAGTCAAGAGACACGAGGTTTCTTTTGTCTTTGTTGAATCCTGGAATTATCTAGTCAGATAACAAAAAGACATGATGTGGCTATAGGCCAGGCTAGACCAAGGGCTGAGCTGGACAAGAGACATGTTGTTAATGTCGATAAGGCCTAGAACACATGTGGTTGGTACAAGGGGTCTCCCTCTTTCTGTCAATATTGGTTTAGTGGTGGTTGGTGGGCACTGATGAATCGATAGCGGTTGTCCGGGCCTTGTGCTGTTACAAGGGAACCTAGAGGTTTGTTGGTTTTGAATTTTCCATCTCCCCCCCCTTCTTTCCCCATATGTGTGGATGTATTTAATCATGGCCCAACATTGGATGGAATGCTAGTCATTGCTAGGGCCGGTCAGGTGGGTTTAAGCTGGGTGAAGATATGATGTTTGGCCTTAGTTCATTAACTTATATTAACCCTAATTTGGGTACTCACAGTCGCTATAAAGCCATCCAGAAATATACGCCAGTATGCCTCTTTGCGAAAAATCAAGCGCTGAAAGGAATATACCCACAGGCTGCATTCGTTCTTTCCCGTTACCCTGCATCTTACCCGCCCATCAACCAACTGTCTTTTTTTTCTTCTTCTTTTGCAGCATCGTGTCATTACTCGGGAGACCCTTGTCATCTTATATTAGGCCCACTTTAAGCGACGACCTGACGGGCCTTTTGGCCAGGGGCTTGAACACGGCCGTTGTGGCTACAAAAACTTGGGTTTTATATAAATAGAGGACGGAAGAGACGGATTATTAGATAAAAACGGGTTCAACGAGAGTGATTATTGTCTATATTGTATATACATGATCTATATAGCATTATAATTCCCACATTATATACATGCTGTGGTCGTAACTTGCATGCAGATAAGGTTCATGTAGAGAAACAACTCCCCTTCATTTCATCTCGTTCCTGCGTCATGCCTTGTATACATATGTAGTCGTTAACGCAAGTTGTGCCGATATACAGTCTAGAGAGCTTCCACCTATCTGGACATCTGGGTCTATGGTGATCGACAATGGTGGTTAGTGAGGGAGTCCATCCTCGAAGAGGAAATAAAAGAAATCACAAATGCAAGTCAGATACCAGTAAATAATTCATATATATCAAATTACGGTGACTGTTTTTAATTTGGCTTTTGAACAATGGAAAAAATGCAAAAAAAAAAAAAAAAAAAGAAAAGAAAAGAAAAAAAGATATAGCTTCATCCACTCATGTGCATCTATATGTTATACAAGTAAATGGCAGAGAACATGTATATAAACACCCAAGCTTTCTTCACAGACCTAAAGAAAATTTCTTACCGTATGGATCAACAGACGGTGTCATGTAAACATAACAATCTATGTCCGAGTGCAAGAGCGAGAGCAACTGTTGAAAGGAGGGAGGAGTTCCGGAACATGGATATTATTAAAAGGGACGACCCTCTTCCTGATTTCAAATTATGTAATACGGCAATGGTATTTTTTTGTGCCTTTTCTCAGGGCCAAGATCAATTTGGGATTTCGGACACGGACCGAGAAATTCATGGTTCGATATCTCGGTGCTGTGCGAGTGCGATGCCGAGGATGTTGGACTAATTCATGCTATGATTTAACGATGTGAAATATATGTATTCGCAGTTTATTCATTCCCGTACTCATTCACATATAGATTTGGCAGTTACGATTGGCGATTATAGAAATATATATATACATTATGTGGAAACACACAAATACACTTCGCGGATATCGAGATTTAAACCAGGTCAAGGCGGCACAGCCAATTTGATGACCTTATAATCGACTGTCGAACGTTGTTGAGCCCGTTTGAAAAGGACACACAGAAACCGATTTGAAAATTAAATAGAGCAAGTGCTTATATAGCAAATGCTCCAATATCAGGGGCCATCCATTCGAGTGAGCCCAAGCCCATATATTCACTCCCCTCCCCCCTCTCATCAAGTTGTAGCTGACGCTTGACCACACACGGTCGTCTCTGTATCACGGCAAATGTCACGATTGCGGCTGTCATGCCCGCTGACGCCCAACGTGATATTGGTATATTTATATAGAGTTGCATGCCGATGGCCTGGACTTTGGCTTTGGCTTCCTCCGCTACATTGATGTATGGATGGACTGTATATATGTATACGATACGGCTTCCTTGACGATATGTTTATTTCGAATATTTATATATATATATATGCAGTTCTGCAAGTGTGTGGTTTCCTCTCCTGATGACACATGCCAGTGTGTGTAATCGGGGGTGCTTACTGGTGGGTAGGTTGGTATGCTGCAAAGCTGTAGGCGTAAACAGCGGTGTGTCTCGTGTCTGTTCGCCTTGTGAATTTGGGTGGATACATATAATATAGTTTGATGAGGGAGTTAATGGGGGAGCCATCCAGGACATTAGGTGGATGGTTGGGATGGGTGCTAGAGGGGATCGATACTGAAGAGAAATTGGTTGTGAGTTGGTGATGTGTGAGGTTGGGCGGTGGAGACCGGGAGAGGGAGTTTAATCGGCGCCGTACCGTGTTTGTCCGGTTGTGGGAACCCTTACCGTATTTTGTGTGTATGTGTTGGCCATCCATCCCCTATCTTTGTAGACCTACGGACTCGGGGATGATTGTCTTTTTCTGCTTCTGCTTCTGCTTCTTTGATCGAGTATCTCGTTTTCAATCTCTCCAGCAAAAAAAGGATGAACCAATTTATGTCTGTCTGTGGCTGGCCATCTTATAGGATTTCCTTCCCTCTGCCCCCAATATGTCATATCGTCACAACCACCCACCCACTGAGCTCTCGCCTCCTACTATCTGTTTGACAATTGACCCTACATAGCATTACATTGCATTGAATTTTGCAGTTTCCCATTTCCCATCGCCATCCATCACCCATTCGCTGCCCCAATCTGCAGCCAATCTGCATATCCCGCATCGTGCTGCATGGGACACCAACAAAGACACTTGCGTCCTTCCTCCACACGAGCATTCCCGAATGACCACCGTGTCAGTACGGTGTTGTTGGTATTTATGTATTTAGCTATACAATGATGATGACAATACTGTGAAAACTGAGAGAGAGCCATTATATACAAGAGGACGAGGTGCAACACGAGTGTCGCGATAATCTCATGTCGTGCTTGGGGAAAGAAATCGATAACTAGAAAGCTGATTTTGTTTGTCCGTGAACCGGAACAAACTTGTGGATCGAAGCAGACGTTATTTCTTTATATTTAGCCAGCCATCAAAGGATGGAGAAGGACGAGGTTACGGGATGTCGGCGTTGTCGATCAACAAGAAGTCAGTAGTGAGGTGGACGTGCTGAGGCTGATTGGCGCCCTTCCAGTTTGGCTTTGTTGCAAATGACACCACACCAAAGCATCCCGAGGGTACATTTCCCTGATGGTGTCCACATGCGCACACATGAATCAGTATCTCCGTCTCTTTCTCTCTCTCTCTCCATCGCCACTATATGCATACCAATAGATAGACCCGGCACTCTTTAGTATTTAGTTCATCATCATCACTGTAATGGTGTCTATATGCCGAACATCCTCCCTCGCCCTCTCCAACGTCACAGCCATCGCTTGTGCATCGTCTCATTTTCCATCCCACGCACCATCTCAACAACCCTTCGCGTTTCATGTGACTCTCCTCTTACTTCCTCGTCATCACCACCTGTAACTACAAACACGACAGATTTTTGTTTCTCGCCTTTTTTTGTATCCTTCCTGACGTCAAAGCATCATCATTTGCGAGAAAAGTCTCAGAGGATTTAACAAAAAAAAGAAAAGGCGGTAATTGTATATTAGGGTTATATATTGCACCGGGGTTTGATATCGGCGAACCCCTCTTTGTTTCGGGGGATGGAGACTCGTAATGGATCTGTGGATCCGAGTGAATGCGAGGTGGAGGGAATCACGTCACCTGATGAAAAAAGGCCGATTTGAGACTTTATACTCCCAAGACTACCATGTTTCATGAATCAAGATCAAGACAAAAAAAAAGCAGTCTTGTCTCGTGACTCTCGATGATGCTTGACCCCAAAAAATTCATCTCATCCATTCGGCTTCACTCACCTCGGGAATACTATGATTCCCCATGCATGTATCAAACAACACACTGAAACCAGAGAAAAACCCGGGCTAGAATCCGCCACCGATACTTCCGGCTGATTCTCTCTCTCTCTGCAACCAACCTCAGCTGATCATTGCTTGCCGCTGCCGCTGTTTGCCAATCAATCAACAGAACCCGTCACACCACCTGATATGCATATCCCGCGAGTATCCCACAAATGAATCTACATTAATAAACTCCTTTTCGTCTATTTTCCTTTTCTCCATATATGTGTATATGTATATATAACAACAACCTATATGTAAACATTCATAAACATACCCTTCACTCCATCTCCACTTCATCTTTTTAGCTGAGCATATGACAGACAATATCCTCCCCCCTCCTCCTACCCTCCTCATTCGTGATCTTGCAATCAGCCCGTCACTGATGTTGCCTGGCCCTTCTCCTTGGAATGACCCAAACATCCCCGCTCTAATCTCTCTATACACTCTCTACCGAATGATACCGATAGAATGCCCCAGAGATACAATTCCTCTTTCCCCTCTTTATCCTCTGACATCATCACAACGAAAATGAAGGAAAAATAAAAGAAAATAAAAATAACAAAAATCAACAGTAAACAAGACCGTCGCACATGGTCAAATTTAACCCTTACCAATCCACTCTTTCCTTGCTTCTCTTTCACCACAAACCCTGACTGTCCTCGCTGTGTCAAGTGATCACAGCCCCACTTTCCCGGTCTCTGCGAATCGATCGGCACCTGTCACACTCACATAATCTCTGCCTGCTTCATGACTTGACATTTAAACCCCGTGATTCAAAATTTATTGTACAGTCCAATAGTCATATTATACAAGAGGCAAACAAGAAAACAAACCACCAAAAGTGTCATCGTCATCGTCATCGTAGCCGTAGCCGTAGCCAACCTCCCTAAATCGTACAAACACCATACTTTCTAATCTTCACTTAGTCGTACAAGTATCACCACATATCGTTCTTCCTCCCCAAAACCACACATAACTATCGCTACTCCCGGCTCAACATCTTGTTCTTCCGGGTGATCCGGTCGCGACCTTCCTCTCTGTGCGCCGGCTGCACCCCCAACGCAATCACATTTTTCAACGTGCCAAACGGCAGACAGTCACTAATGCGCTTCGCCCCCGTAAACAACATGACCAGTCTTTCGATCCCGCATCCCCAGCCACCAGTTGGTGGGAGCCCGGCTTCAAGAGCATCAATGTACTTCTCGTCAATCGGCGGCGTTTCGTCAATGGTGGCGTTGGGATCCTCGGTGGACTCAGGGTCGTTGGATGTTTCAGCGGCTGCATTCTTGGCCACCTTGGCTTGAAGTATGAGATCCTCACCAGAACCAACGATGGCTCCCGTCTCAGGGTTGACCTCAATCTCATCAACGGCATCATCAGGGATGGCACCGCCATATCTGTTTTCCTTACGCGCAAGAAGAACTGCTTCTCGGTACTCCATCATCTTGCGCCGTTGCTCGGCAGGATCATTTTCCTCTTCGTACATGTTGGCAAGTTCCCGTCCGTAAACAAACAGCTCTGTCCGCGCCGAGATCTCCTGCCCTGTCTGTGGGCACTGGAAGCTCTTGGCAAGCGGCGACATGACCGCCGGATGATGCGTGATAAACAGCGGCTTCTCAAATGAAAGGGGCTCTAGGTGCTCGGCGGCCAGACGGTCAAGCAACTTGGCGATGGTGGCCGGGGGGTCACCGGAAATTCTGATGCCGCTGAGCTCGAGAGCGGCAAGAGTGTCGGGGAGTGCGTCGGGGGCAGAAAGATTAGGAAAATGAATGCCAAGGCGTTCTTCAAGTGCGGGGATGAATTTGACACGGCTATAAGGACCACTGAAGTAGTCAAGGTTGATCGGGGGAAGCGAACCGAGAGAAGTTTGGATGAGTTCGTGGGCTTCGAAGGCGAGGCCGGATATCAGGGACTCAGTGAAGGTAATGAGGTCGCCCAAAGTAGTATAAGCACTGTAGAACTCACAAATGGTGAACTCAGGATTGTGTGTAAGATCAATGCCCTCATTACGAAAGGCTGGTCCGATCTCAAAGACCCGCTGCATACCACCGACTACCAGACGCTTCAGCCAAAGCTCGGGAGCGACTCGGAGGGCAAGCTCGCGCTTGGGGAACTCGGTAGACGAGGTAGTGAACGGTCTCGCAATGGCACCACCAGCACTATGCGCCAAGATTGGCGTTTGAACCTCGAGGAAACGATGAGCTTTCAGGAAATCACGGATATAATTGATGATTCCAGACCGCATGCGCAACGTCTCTGATACCTGCGGCGTAATCAGCATATCAATATGCCGACGCTCCATCTTCTTATCAAGATCCACATACTCAGTAGGGATGGGCTGTTGTACGGGAGTCAGGAGATCTGGCATGGCCGCAGCCTTAATGGTAAGTTCCCCGGTGTTCGAGCGGACGGGTACACCGCTGATCGCAATGTGATCACCACGTTCAATCAACCGAGTCCACATCTGGAAACGCACGTGACGCATCTTATTGAGCGTGTGGATATGCTTCCAGTTGACCATGACCTGAACTGTCTTGTATTCATTTACGATATCAAGAAACAGCAGATATTTGCCCATTTGTCGCTTGGAAACGACTCGGCCTACGAGTGACACGAGACATTAGCTACAGTCTCCATCAACAAAAGAACATCACGACATAATATCAAACACATGCAGGATATCACTAAAGCTTCACACAAAGCAGGCCGTACCATAAACCGTCACTTCCTCAATATCCTCCGGGATTGTCGCCATGTCCACATCAAACCGGTCTCGCAGTTCTGGAATTGACGTCGGAGGTCTGGGATGTTGCAACCGCGGGTAAGCCTCAACTGTCACACTGGGATCTTCTTTTCGGATCTCATCCAGGCGTTCCTGACGAAGTTGCTTGAAGGCAGAAAAGGACTCCGCTTCGGGGACGGGCTCCGAAGGGGTGGTAGATTGGGGGGCTTGGGATTTCCAACGGCGGATAGAAAGAGTGCTGGGGGAAAGTCTAGAAGCTACTGAGGGGATGACGGAGACTGACGAGAGACTCCGGGGCAGGGCCCGTAGTCTGAGATACTGAAGGGCACTCATGGTATCTGTTCACGACAAGAAGTCATGTTAGCGAAGATATCATGCAGTTAAATGGTAGATACAAGAATGTTGTAAACACCAAATCAGATAAAAGGCAACTTTCGAATCACGAGCACTGATGTGCTTAATTGCAGCGGTTCTAATTGCTTCTTCTCATCACAAAGGTGTATAATTTATGGATATGAAGACAGAATCAAAGGCTGCTTAACTTTATCATTGTGAGTCTCTTAATATAAGAACAGTTGACCTCGAGACTTAAAATCCAGAAAGATACCGGACAGTGGAGCCAAATTGAAAAGGAAGAACAATAGTCTTGCCAAAAGAAAGATCATGAGAATTTATCACCATGGTGTTTGTCCAGAAGTCGTTAATTTTTCATATGGCGCTTGTGGCGTCGACTTATAAGTGGACCCTTGACATGGACTTTCACCAGCTGCATAGCCCATTCGCCAGCTGTCGTCACCTCAACCCTTCAGCCTTCCTAGCTCCCTGGCACCTAATATTATGTTTTTGCAAGGTATCGCAGCCGCGTCCAGGTAGCACACACCTAGTTCGAGATAGCTCTTTTATCTACGATTCTGGCCTCACAGTTGATCATTGCGATTCAATCACGACATCACCAACCACAAAGCATCATTGCGATTCTGATTATACCCATTCTTATTGTTCTACCAGGCCTCCTTGCTCCAGTGTATCCGTGATCTTCTCGACTACGCAACGCCGACTTGCGCAAATCACCACCACCGCCTTCCCACCTCACTACAATGGCTCACCAGCAGTCTCTCACATCAGCCAATGCGCCTACCGACGTCTATGGTGGTGACGAGGTCTCCGCCATTGTTCTCGACCCCGGTTACTCGCATACCCGCGCCGGGTTTGCCGGCGAGGACGTCCCCAAGATTGTCATTCCCTCTTCGTACGCCCATTACACTTCCGAACCCGCCCACAACCGCTACGGTGACGAGTTTTTAATCCCGCGCGAGAACCTCGAGGTTCGCAATTACATGGGACGTGATAGTATTGTGGAGGATTGGGACACTGCTAGCAAGTTATGGGAGAATATGCTGTTTGATCGTCTGCAGCCTTCTTTGCGCTCATCGATTACCACCGGCAAGGTTGCGACGGAGGGTAAGGGCAAGGAACCCGTGGAAGTTAAGCCCGATGTCGAGGGTGATGTTACCATGAGTGAAAGCACTGCTGCGGATGTCGCTGCCGTGGAAGCTGCAGAAGCTGCAGCAGAAATCACAGAGTTGTCAGAGAAGCCTTTGGCTGAGAACCCGCTGCTGATGACGGAAGCTGCCTGGAATACCCCCAAAGCCCGTGAAAAGGCCATGGAGATTATCATGGAGAGCTGGGGTGCCCCTGCCTTTTGGTTCAGCAAAACACCTGTCTTGGCTGCTTTTACTGTTGGCAAGGCCACTGCACTGGTTGTCGACGTTGGTGCTTCTGGAGCTTCTGTTACCGCCGTCCACGATGGTATGGTTCTGAAGCGCTCCATCACCCGCTCTCCCACTGGTGGCATTTGGCTCTCCAACCAGGCTCGTGCCCTCCTTACTGCTTCCGAGCCCAAGCTTGAGATCACACCTTCCTATCTCGTTGAGTCCAAGACTCCCGTTGAAGCCGGCACCATTCCTCAATTCAAGACCCGCGATTTCAAGTTCGATATCCATCCCTCGTTCCACGCCTACGAGGAAGAACGCCTCCTCACCGAATTCAAGGAAAGCGTCGTCGAAGTCTGGCGCGGCCCCAACAAACTCAGCACCCCCGGAACTGAGGAAGTCCTCCGCAACTCCCCCGGTCGCATCTTTGAAATTCCCACTGGCGCCAATTCCACCTTCCGCGAAGCCCGCTTCAAGGTCGCCGAGGGCTTCTGGGACGAGACGGCCGCGTACCCGGTACCCGGTGAGGAACCGCTTACCAAGGCACAGACGATCCCAGAGTTGATGCGGACGGCAATTAGCGCCGTTGATGCAGATTTGCGGCCAAATCTGCTGGCTAATATCGTGGTGACGGGTGGATCGACACTGGTGAATGGGTTTTCGGACCGGTTGAATGCCGAGTTGACAGCGGCGTTCCCGGGGGTGCGGATCCGGTTGCATGCGGCGGGACTGACGAGTGAGAGGCGGTTTGGCGCGTGGGTGGGCGGGTCTATTCTGGCGAGTTTGGGGACGTTCCACCAGATGTGGGTGTCGAAGAAGGAGTATGAGGAGAATGGTGCGGTGGTTGTTGAAAAGAGATGCAAGTAAAATGTGGGTTTGTTTAGGACTTGGTGTTGTGGTATGATAGGATTGGGGTAATGAAGAGTGGGGTACGGAGTTATGATCACTACTTACTGATACTTGTTACTTGTATTGAATTGTTTGAATTTGACACAAAAATGTATTCATGTTTTCTTTTAGATTATTGGGACCAGTGACAGTGGGAGCACGCATAATTAATACACTGACCACGACCTTTATGATGAACCAATTACTTTGAAAGGAGCCTTGTTGACCGTATAGACCTCGCTAGAAAACAAAATAAACCAGAAAAGAGGGTATAGACACAGTAAAGACAGCAAACTGAGACCAAAAATCCAGGATAAAAAAAAAGCAGACATCCCCTCAAAATCAACCTTAACTAACCCATATAGACACATACATAATAGTTTGATCAACATATAATTCCCTAAACTACTCCACCTTCACCCTTTTCATCTCTGGTGTTTCGCTGGTGCTATTAGCCCCGTTACCCGCAGCCTCCGGGCTCTTTCGCTTGCCAAGGCCTAATAGGCCACCTGGCCCGTCATCCCGCAGGAAACTAGGGCCAGACCCGGCAACAGGCGTCGCAAAATTCAGTGGACTAGGTAGTGTATTTGAATCACGGCCCCAGGCGTCGCCGGTCTGATTAGACCAAAAAGTATTGGGACTAGGAAGGAGTTCACCGGCAAAGAGGCGTGAGGGTAACATCCCACTTGGTGTATCAACCTTCAATGAGCCGGGACCACCTTGTGATGCAGGGACAGGACGAGCAAAGGGATTCGGTGGACCAGAAGCACCAGCAGATAGCAACGCAGACGCAGATGGTGAAGGGGGTGGCAAGATAAGGGCAGATTGAGGATCTGAGTTTGGCTTTCGGGATCCAGGAGGATGGGGACCGGCGGTGCGTGGGGAGTTGTTTTTAGATGGGTTGACCTCAGAAGCTTCCTCCGGAATCTGTACTTTGAGACGCGGCCGCAAGGCGCTACCACCGGGCGTCGTTGCCTTAACGCTGTTCATACTATTCGAGCGAGAGGGTGGCGTGAACGTGGTCTCTGGAATACTGGGCTTAGGCATCGTACTGATTTGAGGCACCGTTGGTTTTGATACAACATCCGGAGGTGAGGCAGTGGTAGTAGTGGACTTATTGCCCTCATCAAGAGACTGGGAACGACTGGGAGGAGTGTTGGATTTACGTTCTTGTGATAAAGCATTGCTCGTATTTCCAGTGCCAACATTGAACATATCAAGATGCTGACTGAGCACAGATCTTTTATCGTCAACGGGTGTGAATATACTAGTACTTTGTTGCCGACGAGGAGGGACAGCCTTTTTTGCGAATCCGGTATCCAGTAATGGACGTTTGGGAGCTTCCATCCGAGTCATTCCAGGGGCAAGATCAGCAGATTTATCGAGTTCGGGGTTAGCCGGCTGAGCGTTATTCGGCTGAGGTGACGTCTGTGGGCCAGGTTGTGGTTGCGGCGGCGCAAGCATTTGCGCAGGCGCAGGAGCTGGAGATACATGTACCATAGACTGAGTGACGGGCATAGGCTGAGCGACAGAAGTAACTTGGGGCGGAAGAAGAGAATTTGGTGGTTGTGGTGATGGCGTGGGCCGACCCATCATTTGCACCCCAGGCATCCCGTGGGGAGGAGCAGGATGTTGCGCTGGTAACCCGTCAAAAGGCGGCATAGACCGACGTTGCTCCTCTAGATATTGAGCAGCGACTGGTTGATTCGGTGCAGGAGGTTGGAAAGGGTACTGGCTCATGGGTTGCTGCGGAGCGCCCGGGGTATACATGGCTGGAGCACTGGGAATGTAGTAACCGTTGGCAGACGGTGGCATCATGGGGGCGCCTACACGGCGCATGTCATTGCGAGAATCTGACCTGGAACCAACAGGCTGAGGAGTATGTGTGCGGGGGAACACGCCATTCGGTATCGGTGGCGAGGCGCTGGGTGTGTGGTGGCGCATTCCGGGATAGGGACCTCCGGGAAAATGAGGCGGCATCATGTGAGGCTCGGTAGATTCCCGTCCCCGCTGAGGAGGGGTACCATTGTCGTCATCGTCATCATCTTCATCGTTTCCGCCGTTGAAATCGGTGGGACCTTTGTGTTCGATGGGACCAGCATGCTAAATAACAATACGAGGTTAGTACTAAATCCCAGATTGCCTACTAGGCGGCTAGCGCGCTCTACATACATAAGCTTGTTGTTGAACCATGCCACGCATATCGCAAGAAGAGTACTCGTAGAGCTTTTTGTGGTTACTAGAGAAGATAATGACGGCAACATCGACACTGCAAAGCACAGAAAGCTCATGGGCCTTCTTGAAAAGACCGCCCTTGCGCTTCAGAAATGTGCTATTTCAAGATTAAATATGTTAGCAGGCTGGCTAATACGGCATATGGGACAATGGCACAACGTACACAGAACGATTTCGGTCATCTTTGATGGCCTTGATTTCAATCTTCCGACGACCCATTGTGGAGTCTTGTGTTGTATGATTATCGCCAAAGGTCGGCTTTTTCAACGGTGTATTTGATTTTACGGAAATGACAATACGACGGGACAGTGCGACGCGTAGCGTAAAACGGCGACAATAGAGAAGGTATCGCCAGGTATTCGAATGGAATGCCGAGTATAGTGGCAAAATACAGTTGAGCTGGATCGAGGTAGTGGATAATGTGTCGATATTTTTAGAATCTTGTGGTGGCGATGGTCTCGTGCATCTACAAGCAGAGGGATCGATTGAGAAAAGACTTTAGCTCAAATTGGGTGTTTGGCACGCAACAACAAGATCAATTAGACAGCTAGTAACCGATTGATAGTCAATATCAGAAATCAATGACGATAATACGCAGCATCAATGACGACGATGCAACTGTGCGAACAAAGAACGTGCGTGCAGACGCGGGCAGGTTGGTTGGGTTTGTGTGGTGGTGCGTTGCGCTTGTTGTTGCTGTTGGTGTAATGGGGAATAAAGGATGAAGAAGAACAGAAATAGAAACCAGAGCGGGATGAGGAGCGGACGGACGCCAAATGATATGGGAATTTCAACTAAAAGGCAGACGATCCACGATGGAGATTTTTTCGCCAAGGCACGGGGCACACTTGAGGAGACAAGATGGGAAGGGGGAAAAAAAAAGTGGTAGGGGAGAAGAATCGGGAAAATTGATAAATTCGAGAAGAGGAAGGTTCAGAAGGGGATATGATTAACAAATTAGGTAAGTGGATGTATATGTATGTGCGAGGTGTGATTGAATTGGGAATCAGGGAAAGAACCTACGCCGGTTTTTGTGTCCGTCTTGTTGGCTGTGGCAATTACTGTGACAGTTTCTGTCAGAATGTCTGTCATGTCGGAGTTTACAAGATAATAGGGAAAAAGAAAAAAAAATTGAAAGTTACGCGCCGGATTTTCAACGAATAGTATATATTGGGTAAGACCTGTAAACCTGGTTGGAGAAAGTTTCGACAACAAGAACGATAATAAAATAAAAAAAAATAAAAAAATGGATGGATGGAACAAGGAACAAGGGAAACAAGGAAAGAAGGAGTTATTGGAAAAGCATAGGTTATGGCAGATATTGATTAAGGACAAACAAGAGAGAACCGACGGTAAAGAACAGGGTAAGCCCAAAAATGAAATGCGACAAACCTGAGAAACAAAGGTAAAAGGATGTGGAGGGAGGGGACCACCACTCGAGGTTGTTGCCAGGAATTCTGGCAATAGGTATCTATATAGAAGGCCTGACTGCTTATTTACTTTATATGACACACCCCTTCCTTTTTCTCCCCTCCAAGGTTCTTTATCTTGCAGATGTAAAGTTTAGACCCCGGAGGGTTCCGATGTCAAGGAAAGGCGAGACCCTTGTAACGAGGATGATGCGAAGTAGAGACGGCGAGGCAAGAGGTATGGGGTCGACTTGATACAAGTGAAGCAAGAACCCTCTATGCATGTAGGGAAAGAACAAAGCAAAGCTTTCGCCAGGGAAATAAAGAGCCAGGTGCGATATTGGACGATAACAAAAAGATGTGGGGTTCATGAGCCGGAATGTGGGAAAAATAGAGGAAGTTGTAAAAAAAAATGTCTTTAAGAAACCAACATGTTGCTCGGCTCGAGAGCTCAAGTCATGACAAGTTTTTTTTTTTTTTTTTTTTTTTTTGATGGTAGTACTCAGGAACTTTCTAATGGCTCATTCACTGGAGAGGGTACAACTAGTCGGAAGATACCATTACTTTTCTATGGTGTTATACAAGACGGCGCTTGGTAAGTGTAGCTCTTAGTTTAAAAGTTCCATAGTACAACGCAATCAAAAGACCAGAAGATATCTTGAGTCCCTGGCGTTATAGGTGCGGTGGAGTTTGCGACAATAGCGACAATAAACAGAGCAATGACTATAATGTAACAAAGCCTAGACTTACATATAATAGTGTTGGCGATAAAGCGTTGTTAAGGCGACAGCGCGATTCGAGTATATACAAGTTCTCGGTGATAAGGAACGTGGAGAGTCAAAAAAAAAAAGCAATACCAGATGGTTGCGTTTGGGACGTTATCTAGATCTGGTGATGCTAAATTTAGATTCAAGCTACCAAAAACGACGATGGCGTAGTATGCGGGTATGCGACGACTTTGAGTTCGATAAAAAAGGACTCACTAAGTGGTATTTAACTAGTTGAAGTAGCAAATTCAGGACTTTTGGTTCAAATTTAGGTGGGGTTAGTTATGGGGAACAGGGAAATAATAATAGAAACTTGCGGAATTTCTGTACCGAGCCTAAGAAGCAGCAGGTGGGATTCTAAGGAGATACGGACTTTGTAGACTATATATGAGGGTTTTATTACTTTTTTTTTGTGTTGTGGCTGGTAATGGAACAGATGTGGATATGGTGGGATTTCTTGACAAGTAGTGGCACTTTAGAAGCCAGTAAAGACGTTAACATCAATGTGTTATATATTACGAGGGAGCCCAAAGGGAGATTGCAATTACTGAGACAGGCTACAATATCGGCATCCACGGCATGCCGGACCGACACAACATTGAGAACTAGAATCCCTTAAACCAACTTATGTTTGACTTGATGGAGCTTGGAGCTGGTAGAAAACTCAAGTAACAGCCTCATCTACAATATGTAAATGTCTGAGGATTGAGAGAACATCACAAACACCAAACATTCTCTAACGTCCAGAACTCACCGTGCACCGTCTACTTGCCAGTGAACCAGACCAATACTCACCAAAACTCACACTGATCACTTGTTGTCCCCAGCACCTGTATTCGCAAGCGCCCACAACCACATTTTTTTTTTTTTAATTCATCATTGGTTCTTGCTTTATTATGTATAGCACGACGCAGCCAAGATACAAGCTGAGATGATAAAAAAGAAAGTCGCCGGTAACATTTCACATTACACAAGACATCACTCTATTAGCAGGCCGTACTAAAATCAACTTTAAGGATGCCACAGGCAGTGCCTATAAAGGTTTTGTATGACAACGTCTAAGATCAAGCCCATCTTTTTGCTAGAAAGATAGCAAACCGCAAATCTCGTGTCCGGGGGTTTGTCCACATTTCATCTGTGCGCATAGTCAGGAACGCCCCAAGATCTACACCAAAGAGCTCCGGAAGCACCCACCTAGAACTGTAAACATTCTTAGCTTCTTGTTCTTTTCGAATTGTCACGACACTACAACAATGTAAAAAAAAACTAAAAACCAAATCTTAACCTTAAGATCTCATCACATGGCTGCAAAATATTCACCTCATCACATCGAATCCCCCCTGTAAACATTTCTCACTATAGTGCAACCTTCGCTCGACCCTCGACTCTGACCCAAACTTGAGACCAAACAGTTTTATGCACACACTTTCAATCGAAGCAGCGACCAAGTCGGATCAATGGTTCAGTAGTGGGTCGCTGGGGCTGCTGGTGCATATATCAAAAACGGTGATTTGGGACAGAACAGAGTTGCATGCAGCTTTTGAGTGCGCAATGATGATGACCTTGGCTGGGAGTGTGGGTCAGTTTGAATCTAGCATTACCACTCTTCACATTTTCTCCATGGTACGGCATGGCACATACATACATACATGAGTTACACGTGAGTGAGGCCATACAATTATCATACTATCACCGAAATCTCCCCCACAGAAATATTCAATGCTCCACAACAGAACGACAGGCCTGAACCTGAACACAACGGCCGCCTCACGTTCATAAACACCCTGATAAGCTGACCAGCTGGGAACGGCATTGTGGGGCAAGAATGTTCTGTGACTTATTAACGAGATTGTATATACAACGGGCGACACAAACGAAACAAAGAGCTTGCTGGCCCGTATGCTTCTTTCTTTTTCTGTGTATGTGTCTATTTTGAGAATAAGCTTGAGGTTATCTTAGTAATTTGTATAAAGTTAACTGTTTAGCGTGCTCCTGGATCGAGATTGGAGGTTAGGCGATCGCGATTAGATCGTGAAGGAGGATATATGACATTTACAAGACGTCACGACTAATAGAGATAAGTCGATATCTGGCAAGCCAAATATTCAGCTGAGGCTTTTCAAAGGAGTGATGGTTCTCAAACCAAGGGGATGGAGGGGAAGGGGGACTGCCGGCTGATGGCGTTCCAAGGCGCTTTGGTGACAAGAAGAGATGGAGGGATTATTAGTATCTAGATGAATATACTGACACCCTGCCGGCTTGATGTGTTCATTGAAATTTCTTAGCTTTGGTGTTTGGTCTGTCAGTGATGATTATGTGTTTCTTGTAGGTGCATGCATCTGGGTTGCATGACGCAAGAGGATCTGCGATGGTCGCGGTTGAGGATATCATGATAATATCTGGGAGAACATCATTTTTGTGGAGATGATTATACACTAATATTACATCAGCATGTTGGTTGCTTGCCTTACTTGCTTTGCTCTTGAATATATAGTATTGAAAGTCTTTATCATACTGTGATCCTCTATCCAATCCATTACCAGACCCATTGGCTCCATATCCTCCCGATCCCCCACATCTCCCCTCTCCCCTCTCCGTTTCAAACCTGTACATGCTCCGCACAATCCACCTCCCGACCCCACCACGCTCCCTCCATCGCCAAACATCAAACCGTCCCGTGAATCCTCCCTTGCATCATCTCTGCTCCTAGTTTGCTGTTTTTTTTTTTTTCATATCCAGAATCACCATCTTTTGAATTGAATGCTCGAAAGATAATGGCTCGTACATACGTGTTCATTTGGACTGATGGTCCCTTCATACCCCTTCTGTTCCAATGGCAGTCGCCACGAATAAAAGAAAACGGTGTTGCATGTTGGTCTGAAGTCGGATCGGTAATGGCGGTGATGAGGATTCTGAAGTAGAGGGGAAGGACATTTACCGAGCAGGCGAGTTGTAGACAGAGTTAGAGATAGGATTATTGGGACCCGATATCCGTTGGTTGATGATCGGGTCGGGTCAGGATTGATCTAGACTCGAGTCAACAAGACATGAGAGAATATTTTTCTAAATGAAATAACATCAGCTTGCAAGATGAAGCCACAACATTATGGTATACCATAAGCTGCATACACACGCAAACATATATGTGTACATATACTCGTACAATATGCCCGACCCTCCAATTAGCCTCCTGAACTCCCCCGGTCGTGTCGATGATTACATGCTTTCTACATCCTTCGTATATGTACATACCTGCGGACTAGATAGGTTTAGAACAGGCAACCTGATTCGTCAAAAACATATCCACAAACAAACTCTTCTATACTATCCATTTCTTGACTCGTCGGATTAAGCTGGGGCATTTCAACCAACATGTTATTAATAGAACGAGTAGGGTCGGCCATGTAAAGACATATACAAAAATGGAATCGTTTATTGGTCGATTGCTTGTAGTTCTCGATGACATTGACATTTATAAGTAATCTGATCCAGCGCCTATTCCGGATTGCTATGACAGAGTAGGGTTACACTGTTAACCCATGAATACCACTTTGAAGATCTTCACTTACACCCATCACGAATACAAAGCAGAAAAGACAACTTTAGTCAACTATCACATCTCACTGATTTTTCCCCCCAGGTAAACATCCCACCGTAATAAGCACCGCCCACAGAGAACCCCCAACCCCTTCTTATCCACAATCCCATTGTTTTTTTTTTTGCTCAATCCACTCACTGACCGCTCCAAAGATACCTACCCTCTGCCACTGCTTTCCATGTTCATTTTCTCATTGAGTACATCATCACTCATCGCCAAATCACATGACATACCCCCCCTCCACTAGGCATCCCCATTGGCCCGCTTCCACTTATCAGCTCTGCTTGTTCCTGCTCTATTTATAGCCACCTGAATTTACGGCAAGGTAGATTCACTGCATATCTAAACAGCTGCATGG
Organism: Ambrosiella beaveri; assembly: GCA_030294605.1. Taxonomy (NCBI): domain Eukaryota; kingdom Fungi; phylum Ascomycota; class Sordariomycetes; order Microascales; family Ceratocystidaceae; genus Ambrosiella; species Ambrosiella beaveri. The sequence goes on from JARQWA010000014.1 coordinate 310,051, forward strand.
CAAGGGCCTGATGGATGGACTGATGGATAGATAGATGGATGGCTAGGAAGAAAACAAAATAATAGCGTCTTTACTGTACCACGATCGGGAGTAGATTGTGATGTTTATGGAATAAACTTTACGCGGTATTTGTCATCAAGTCACCGTGCCAATGGAAGCCGAGACTCGCTTTTATGGTGTCGGCCACGGAGACATGATTCCGGGAAAGTAGCAACATAGCTTATCACGACACATAAATATATATAAAAAAAAATACCAAAAAATTAAACACAAGAAACAGAATGTATATTTTACAAACCAACCCCAACGCCAAACTATCCCAATTAAATACTAAGAGAAAAACAAGGTCTACACATTAGTCTATGCGCCACCAGGAGACCCCGCCCCTCCCAACCCCAATCCACTTAACAACTGCTGAGGCGTCGGCGCCGCAGAGAACCCTCCAAATCCACCCATATCGCCGGCACCATCGTTCTTAATGGTCCCGTTGAGCAAGGGACAGAGCTTCTTGTTCGTTTTGATGTGACCAACTTGCCCACAGTTGGCGCATTTTCTCGTCGTTCCCGTGACTGACTTGTCGCCAACGGTAGACGCGGGGGTACCGGGATCCGGGGGTCCGGCTTCGCCGGGGCGACCAGAGAGAGCCTTTTGCTTCTCGCGGGTCTTGCGGCGATCGCGGTTCTTCTTGAGACGAGCAAGTTCTTCTTCAACCCTATTAGATGGAATTAGTTAGCACTTGTCAATAGATACCATAAGCAAGTCGGCGGTACATACTTCTTGATACCCTGGCGGTCACGGTCGGCATTACCAGTCGGCGCCAAATCGTAGAGACTGATATACACTGTCAGTGATTCAATCTTCAACAACGGACCAAAACAACATAAAGAGCAAACATACTTAGCTGGATTAGAATCGACCTCGTCTCTGCGCTTCAGGTAGTGCGCAATCACAACCGGATCCTCAACAATCTCCTCCTGTTCCATAAACGAGCCATCTGCCTGCCGGACCTGTCTCATAATGCGCAGTTTCTTGCGGTTCATAGCCCGGCTGGCAGAAGTGAAGCCCGAGATCTGACTAAATCCGTCTTCGGCCATCGGCGTCTGCCCAGGATGAGCACTGTTAGACTGCTGCGAGTTGAACCGCTCGTCTTCATCGACTGTATACAAGACATCGTTATCATCGTGGAGTGTCGGATCAGACAAAGTAGCCCGTTGCTTGCCCCAAATCTTATTGATGCCTTCGCGGTACATGGCTTCTTGCTGTTTGACGTTGTATGCGTGACCATTATTTTCACGCTTCTGCCTCTCCATGGCATCGGCAGAAGTGGCCATAGGGCCCTGAACGGCCTCAATGTAGCCACCCTTCATTGATGTCCGGATGAAACTGAATCCAAGACCATGACCTGTGGGATCACCTTCACCGTGCAATTGCAGCATGGCCTTGCCAGCACATGCGTCGATGAAGGCCTTGCTAGTCTTCCAAGGAGCCATCTTGTCGGCAAGAGCTTCTTCGGCTTTGTCCTGATTCTTCTTGGCTCCCTTGGACTTAGAACCATCTTCATCGTCGTCCCCTGATTCTTCGTCAAGAACAGCATTCTTGGGATCAAAACCAGCGTCCTCCAGCATCTTCAAACCAAGAGACATACCATCAATCAAGCATGTGTCTTCAGGCTTGATCATGGCACGGATCCGCTCTTCCTCCATGAGAACCTCACCCTCACGGAGTTTCCACTGACCCTTCTCACTCTTAGCATATGACAAGAACTCCTTCAGTTTTTGGCGGTTCTGTGCATCCGTACTGTCGGAAATATGCTTGGTGATGTCAGACAAATTGACGAGGTTTTGAGGATCCTTCCTCATCAACCGGTAACTGATCATCTTTATCCGATTCTTGCTGGCGTTGGTGACCTTGCGACTATGAGGACCAGGTACCTCGACCGACGGGAATGTTTGACCGATAACGTAGATGTGGTCAATGTTGCGGAGGTACCACCTGCTTCCACCCAGTCCAGTACTATTGCGACCAAGTAAAAAGTCACCAGTGCGGACTTTGTGCTTGAACAGTGGAGCCCGGTACATCTGGTTGTGGAACGTAGGCACCATCTCTCCGGGGTCAACAGTACCAAAGATGCTGAAAGGCGATCGATCCTCGGGAAGCAAGACGTGGGTTTCACCAATGTCGAGCTTCTCTGGCATCTGCTCATCGTTGGCATTCATTTTGCGGTAGTAGTTGATAACACGATTAGCCATACCGAACTTGGAGAGCACTGTAGGTATCCGTTCACAATACTCAAACAGCACAGCCGTGGCATTATCGTTAAGTGAAAGATCCTTGGTCTCTTTGAAGACATCCTGGACCTTACCCTTGGTGTACTTCCGCTTGACATGGCCACGCTTGAAGAACTTGGCCTCGGTGTTTGCAATCTGTCGCAAACGGAGAGGAGGACGATGGAACCGATCCGGAGTCACATCCAACTTGACCCGATAGTAAGGCCACGCCAGCTTGAGCGCAGGGAGTGAGTGCTCGACATTGATATTGCCGAGAGTAGCACGAACCTTATGCTTGTGGTTCTCCTTGAGAAGTTCATACGCCTCATCGTTGGCGATGTTGAATCTGTTCCGGGTGAATTTACCAAGATTATTATTGGCCTTTTGTTTTTGTGCAGTCTCAAGTTTTTGTCTCTTGGCCATGGTTTCCGGTGAAACCTCTTCCAAGTGCAGGTTAGGATCCGCAAAATCAACATATACACGCTTTCCAAGACGTTTGGTTTGGCTCTCAAAGTCGTCAAATGATGGCGCAGTATACCGTGGGATTTCGGGCAAGCCAGTATCGATTTCCCGCTTCTTCTTAACCACAGGAACCTCGGGCTCTACGTCCATGAACATCCGATCCCAGTCATCCTCGTCATCCCCGTCACCAGGCTCAGTCTTAATGGCCTTGACAGCTGGTTCTTCCGGCATGATCGTCTTCTCAGCCTTTTCGATATCAGCAAAAAAGTCGAAGCAGACAGTCGCAATATCCTGCAACGTAAAGCCCCCAATAGGTTCGTCCTCATCATCTTCATTGTCAATGCTGATTTCGTTTTCGGTGGCTATTTCATCCTCAACCTTATCCATTCCCAACTGGATGAAATTCGACATTGCATTCTCGTACTTGCGACGAGCAACTCCTGGAAGACGGAACATGCGTTCCTGATCTGGAGCAATCTCGAGCGTCAACTTGGATGTAATGAGCGGCTTCATCTTTTTGGTCGGTGCCTTGAGAGTAACCTCTGAGGGCTTCGGTGGTAGTAGCTTGTTCCATTCCAAAACAATTCTCGGCTTGAATGACGGCCACTTTTGCTTAAGGAGTTCCTCAACGGACTCTATCGCGGGTGGGATATTGGGATCCTGGTTGGTCGCCACCATGGTGGACATGTCGTAGTCATCACCATCGTTAACGACCATATCAGCTCCAGCTGGTGGGTTTCTGAAGCTCGATTCTGGAACAATATTCGTGTTGATAGTAGCCGCCTGGTCAACTTCAGGAGTTGGCGGATCGCCGCCAAACAGAGAACCTTCGCTCCTATGCTCACCAAATAGATTATCCTCGACGTGTTCCGTGTGATTACTGGTCCCACCATCGTCCGTCAATGCAGGTAAGTCATTCTGTGCAGTAGGTGGCGACGGGCCACCAAAGAGATCGTCAAAAGCATCATCATCCTTTATGCCTTCACCAAACAGATCCATCCCATCATCGTCGTCAGTGGCGGCGGTGGCATCAGTGATTCCGTTGGTCATGGGCTTGGCAGTAGTCGCGTCCTCTTCATCGGGCAAATCATCATCGGAAATGTCTCCAAAATCCATAGCATCGTCTGCCTTCCCAGACTGATCGATATCCTCAATGTTACCGCCGGCAATATTCAACCTATCATCGCCATTCTGCATCATCCCGCTCAGCAGGTTATTAATCTGATTATCGTCAGCCTGGGCCTGCTGGTCCCAGTCCATAGCATTGTCGGACATGATAGGCAACCGGTCGGCGTGTCAAGCAAATGTAAAGTGGGTAGAAAGAAAGAGTAAGGCTGTGGGACTTGGTCGGCCGGTCACACGTTGTCGTGAGTAGAGAAAAGGGGAGTCGCGAGCCTAAGCCCAGAAATTGGGCAGGAAAAGTCCTGGCAATGCCACTTTAGGCAAAACCTGGATGAAGGCTGTCATCAACCTGTTGCAGTACTGATGTGGGGCGAACTTTAAGTGGATGTAAGAATCCAAATGGTCCAGCTGTGCGATCGCGCAATTGCTGTCGTGTCGGCAAACGTAAAGATATTATTAAGAACCAGATAGTCACCAGGGCTTGATATCAATGGGTAAAAAGTACAAAAGAAGCCTTTTTATGATGAGCGCAATGGTTGCGAGGCTCAAACTTGATGTTTGGGATGGCGACCTTGGAGATTTTGAGATTCACGCTTGCAGGAGACAGGTTAAAGTGGGTCCGTTCTAACCAGCACCTCTGGTCGGGTGGTAGCGTGTTCACATGACTCGGTGAGGTCGGTGAGGGTTAGAGTATGACGCCACTGAATAAAAGGGCTCGGAGATGAATTTATCAGATGTCGAATTTTCCTGTTACAGTTTTTTTCTGCTAAACAAATTTGCATTCACACATTGCATCAAATAATTTAGAAATGCATTGATTATGAAGCAGAATAACCCATGAGATTCAATTATAAATCATTTTAGTATCAAATTCTCAACTCTCTGGGCTGTCAAAATAGGTATAGAATTCCATAACATAACTTGAGAGGTAAACTATAGAAAAAAAGATTACAAAGAATAGCAACAATTCTTCGGGGTTCATTACCAAAACCCCAGGATATCTCAAAAAATGAAGACAAAGACAAAGAAAAGTAAGTAACAAAGGAAAATGCGCGACTCATACGTCATGAATAAAGACAAAGGAAAAAGAAGTAATATCCTCAACAACATTTTTACTCTTGAGGCTCAATAGCATACGAGTATTGGGCTTCGAATTGCAAGAAATCATCCAGATCTTGTAGATTATACCTCATGGGCGCATACTCCTCAGGCTGATCGCCGTTTATAATCGGCTTCTTAGGGGCCTGGGCTTCTTTAGGCACATGGAACTTGGGTGCTTCAATCTCCCGTTTCACGGGAGCAACAGCGAAACTCTCGCAATTTTTCCACCGACTGAGGCTCTCGACACCACTCTGTCTTGACTGCTGGCTTTGTTGGCTGTGATGTTTAGGCTCAGAGAATATGCAAGCAGAAGGATGGGGAATGTCTTCCGAGGTCCGAGTGGAGTTGACCGGGTCGCCGCCGAGTGACATGTCAGAAATGCTCTCGGCGCGACGTACGGACAGACAAGAGTTGGCACGAAAACTAGGACCCCTGAAAACACCGGTTTCGGGGCGAGATTTAACAAAGGAAGTGTAGTCGACGAGCTTCAACTCACAAAGCCAGTTGTCAAGCTCATCGATGTCACCGGCCTCTGAGATGGGAGAAGACATGGTATCATGGCTTCCGGGTTTGCCGTTGGGCATGTAGAAGTCGTCAATGCCCAAGATAGCCATCTGGAAGGCTGTCCAGTTGAGGCTGTTCTCGCCCGACATGCGAATACCGGAGTCAGTCTTAGAGATCCGGATACGGCCGTGGGATATTCTGGGGTTAGTCTTAGAAGTAGGTGCAGCGTGGAAGTAGATAAAGTCTTCATCCTCCTCGCAAACAGAAGAAGCAACACTGGAGATGCTGTCCGAGCGACCATTGGCGGTATTCTTAGGCGAGAAGAGTGCCGAAGCTGTAGACGCATCTGACCCAATAGAAGATAGAGATGAGGAGGGTGAATGACCAGGACGGTTAGAAGAAGTGGTAACAGTGTTGGGAGGAAGGGCATTGGTAGACGGAGTAGAAAGAGTGACTTCAGGAATTGTGGGGAGGCTCTTGTTTCGAATAGGCGAAGAAGAACGACGAAGACCAGCTGGTGGTGCATTTGGTGTAGAGGCCGAGATGGTATGAGGCGATACCATTGATGGTGAAGGGAAGTCTCTGAGATCTGAAGGACGAACCGGCTTGAGTGGAGCAGAAAAGTCTTTGCGGATACTTGAAGTCATGTCAACAGTGTAAAATGAAACAGCCGAAGCAAGAGGCTGCTTGGCTGGGGCCGAAGCCATCACAGCTTCGACCATGGCGGTTTTTCTAGTTTGAGATTCGGCTTGTTTTCTAGCCTTTTCTCTCTCTTCAGCCTCTCTCTTTTCCTTGAGAGCCTGGATCTGATTCTTGTTCAGAATCTCGGTAGGTTCCACACGGCGAAAGCGCTGCAAGACGTCATCGGTCCATCGGGGCTTCTTAGTCTTGGGCTTGGGCGCTGGTTTTGGTGATGGCTGTGCAATCTTAGGTGAGTTGATTTTGGTAGAGGCCGGTGGCACTTGTGAAGTGACGCCAGTAGAGGCTGGCGCTGGTGGAGGGGTGACGGGACGGTTCAAGGGAGCACTGCGAGGGGCATCTGATGTGCCGAAATGGACATCAAGCTCCTTGGCAAAGTCGGCCACAACCATCTCAGTGGTTTTGATATCGTTAGGGACGGCAGCGTTGGTTGCTTTGGTGTTATGATGGGCCCATAACATTGGAGACTCCGGGTAGGACGATGAGGGCTTCAGCGGGTTAGCTGAAGTTTGCAAACGGGCAAATTCAACAGATGTTTTGGCCGAGAGTGGATGGTCCAGATCAAACTTGGGCAAGTCTAACAGTCCCGATGTAGTTGAATGGCGAATAGTAGCGTCTGATGTTGAGTGGGCACGAGAAGCTCCGTATTGGCGGCGGATAGCAGCAATTGTAGATGGCAGTGGCTTTTCAGAAGCGGGATATGGGACGAGGGTAGCAGCAGATGATGATAATACAAGAGAAGAGGAAGCAGAAGAAGGAGGAGCTGGGCCAGTCAGTGATGAAGACTGAGACGACGATATAACAGAGACGGTCTTGTTAAAAGAAGCAAAAGACAGATCTGCGGATGGTGACGAAGCTGGCAAAGGAGACCCAGAGGACAAAGGCGCGGGAATATCCGCACTATTATTATGAACAAAGACAAAAGCCGAAGCAGACGTTGTTGTGGCATTAGTGGTGTGCAACCTTGAGGAGGAGGGCGAAATACGTGGGCTCAAAGAACTTTTTTCAGTGGTCATGAGCCTGGAGGTGGAGGACGACAAAGTGGTGTGCTGTACAGAAGCTGGCTGGGGGTTCCTGGCAGAGGCTGCAGAGACGGCTGTAGTGTCTATAGCATTGACTGGGGGCGAAGAGGGAAACGCAGGAGGTGCACGAGGCAATGACGTCGATAAAGAAGATGAAAAAGAAGATATAGTGTTGGAGTTTGTGGAAGAGAAAGCAATGGTGGACCTTGATCGGCGGACTGCTTTCTGGATGATTGGCGACAGCAAAGGCGAAGACGTCCGTGAAAATTCCCCGTCCACCATTGAAATCACTGCGGGATTTGTGAGGACGCTACTCTTTCCTTTTGTGGGCGTGCCATTAGCAGCCACGCCCATGTCGATCTTATCCCCACGCCCCTGCTCTGTTACTTTTTGGATTGGGAAGCTGCTGCTCATTCTGCTGCTCCCAGCACTACTGCTGCGCCCTCGAGGAAAGGTTCTCCGTGCTGCCGAGATACCATCGATATTATTCATACCATCATCGTTGAGCTTCAAGGGCACAACTGGCACTCTGCTCTCCTCACCATCAATGGGGGAAGCTTCCTGGATCACGAGAGTGGGGGTTTTCACGATGGCGGTTGCGAGATTGGAGGAGATGTGGCGGAAGTTAGCGGGGTGGCTGGGGGCAGTTGCGCTGCGGGTGCGGTTACGGGGCCGAGTGGGTTTTCCACTGACGGGGTCGAGGCCGCTCATGAGGCGGACCGAAGCAATGGACTCTAGAGCCTTTTCACGTTCGCGGGAGACGTCGCGCAGGCGGGGGAAAGGGGAGAATTGAGTTGGAGTGGCGGTGGTGCGGCGTGGAGAGGGCTTGGCTGGCGAAGGGATCGGCGGCGGGGCTTCGGTAGGCTCCTTGGGGGTATTGAAGGCGGAGGCGTTGCTGTGGGTTAGGTTTAGGGGGATAGGGGGGCCTTTTGTACGATTTGAGGGGGATGACGCGGCGGAAAAAGAGTTGGAGGATGAACGACGATGGTGACCACGGAAAGCCAGTGGTAATTCGAGTGCCAGCTGATTGGTGTTGGAACCAGATGATGGTGGTGAGGCTGATAATGTCATGGACTTGGTGTTATCGGTTACTATGTGAGGTAGAGATTTTGCTTGTCCACTGGTGATGGCCACACTGGCCGGACGAGGAGGCAACAGCGGCCGCTCCAACTTTTCGGTCTGAGCAGCCAGCATCTTATCAAAGAGGGTCAGCCCGTGTATCTTCTACAGGCACTGAAAGGGCGTGAATATACGCTATACACAGATAGTCACACAACACAAATCTGCGTGTATGTGTATATAGGTAAGTGGTGGTGGGTGTCACGGCGTGCAGAGTACAACAGGCTATCAAAGTACTCAATCACCTGTATAATCTGTAATACAAGAATACGACCGATCCCAGTGAGGATTCGACTTGAAATGCTACAGGGCCAGCCTGCCAGCCAATTATCTAGCTCTTGAGCTACAATAAGCGGGGTGACGATCCAAGACAGCGTGTGGGTTGGAAGAAAGACCACAGTAGGGCCGAAATTGGAGTCGGCGGAACGGTGGAGACAGGGTCCAAAGAAGGTGGATTGCGATGCTAGCAGTTTGTGTTTCCCCAGATTCGCTTATGGCTGGAGATTAAGTTGGCGAATGGAGAAAGGCTTTTCAATATCGCGGATATTGAAATAAATAAATATTAGATTGGTGGAGGCTATATCCAATGACAAAATGACAAACTCAGACTAGCTGATTATGGGATTTGTTTTCTTGCCGTCAAGACAAAGGGGTAAAAGATTAAGTATTTGTTAAAAAATAAATTAAAGTAATAATCAAATAATAGATGATAAATGTGTGTATATAGCTCTTTGATATCAAGCTCCTGGCACACTCTAACTACCGAAGAAAAGAACAATCATGAAAGAAAACAAAAGATGAAAAGACTCCAAAAGAACATAAATTAATCCCTTCACTTGGCTCTCAGGCTAACCTTATACTTCCTTCGCCACAACATCCTCCCCTTAGCCCCAAACATCATCTGGCGATCCTCAAATAATTCGACACAAATTCTAAAATGCGCCTAATCCCCATCTGAGTTTCCAACCATACAATTGGCGAGCAACGCGAACCACTTTCGAAACAAGCGATCGCCACCTCCTAGTGCCAACGATGGGGGATAAAATTTTTTGAGAAAATTGAGAACAAATGCCATTCAGGGCCAGATTAGGTTTTTTTTTTTTTTTGCTTAGTTCAGGTGTATTCGAGTAAGGCGAGGGATTATCGTAGGGCAACCAGGGGAAAGAATAAAGATGAGATGGTTCGTTCTATTGTTGGAATGGTGATACCTGCAGCGTTAGTTTGGCTGATGGTGGGCTGTTGGGTGATTATTATTGGTTGCGTGGTAGGGTTGGTTATTTGAACCATATATTTTGCTAGATTACTGTTGTTAGTTCAATGAGAAAGCCATTGCTGCTGTCGTCAACTCTAACCAAGATGACCGAGATTAACTTGTTCTAATCATATACAGCGCATACACTACACACCGTCTTCTGGTAATTAATCATCGTATCCATCGGCTTCAACTTAATCATGAATTATCGTTATCTAATCTTAGTCCCACTCAGACTCTGTAATCATTCTGTAGTATAATCCTGACCTGAGGCTTCTTCATCATCTCGTCATTTGAAAAGGTCTGAAACAAATACAAGATGTGACATTCGAAACTTGGTGGTTACACCTCTTTTCGGGCAGTAAGGGAGCGATGGTCAAGAACGCCTTAGAATCGGATTAATCCGAAAATTAGATGCGAGCTGTGTCTTGTTTCTGTCTATATTGTGTGAATTCATAAGCCATACTGATGGATTATCTTTCGTCTTTCTTTTCATAATCTGAGATTTGGCTCTTGAATAAGATCTAAACCAAGATCCTCTCTCTCATTGTTCCCAATTGTCGGCATCTCGGCTTGTCAATTTCTGCACTGACCCCTAATATTGGATTCCAAGGGCAACAGCAAGCAAGGATATGTTAGATTCTATATTTCCTGTTTGAGGATAGCTTCACAACCAACAACCCTTCCACGCTTTCCATGCGCTTTCTGGCCGAATCCCACCTATGGATCCTGGTTTTGCTCATGTTTAATTCCGCCAATATTTCGTCAATATTTCTTCCAATAGCAGCGTCCATTATAAGCCCACATGGTACAAACCCATACACTCTAAGCTACATCGCGTGAAACAAGATATATTCGTGTTCGTTAACTCCATCTTGTGCCCATAACACATGCCACCCACCCACGAACCTCAAGCACACGGATACGAAACAATAATTCTACAGCTAGAATATTCCTCCATTTTTCTTTCGCCGTGACGATTGTCCTCAAGTGGAAAATCATTTTATCTGTGTCGGATTATACAAGTTGCGGCACGCTCTTGATCTCATCAAAGGCGAAGGGGCGGATACAGGGAACCGCCGCTAATGAGAGAGTGTGATATTACAGATATATAGGATTACCCGCAGAATGCAGTTCGTAGGCGACACATCGCAAAGTAAAGGCTTGAGGGTCGTATATGATCAGACTATCAGAACATGGTCAAGGCTTCGATGACTGTGAATTTATTTTTGCATTTGGAGAAAAGTCTTCATTGCCCTTATCCAAATGTAAAGTTGGACAAATCTAAAATGCCTGCTGCTGGAAAACCAAAGGTGGTCTGATCATGGTCCTCCAACACGTGGTGTGACCAGCATTAACCAAGACATACCCTAACCTTTATATTGACACAATTCAACGTTCTGCGATTTTGCATTTTAATCCAAGACGTTGAACGCCGTTTTACCCACATTAAACTTTGGTTAACCCACACATCACGCATTGTACCCTCAACCATTTCTCGACGCCTATCGCTTTGCAACGCCGCTGGGGAACTACTCTCTTTGGGTTTCTTTGATGATTGTCAGATTTTCCCATCCCGTCGCAGCGTGTAGGTCAGATTCTGCGCTGCGTGTTTCGCGCCCACCGGGTAGAATTATGTATGAATATTTATCACAAATACTTTTTTTTTTTTCAGATCTATTCTTCATATGATTGAACTGCCTATATCTGTAATTTAATAACAAGATCTGAGAAAACGGAATGAATATACACTTTGACGGCAGTAAAATATATCAGTGTGACTCGGGCTGTAATGATAACTGTGCTGAGAGTATTTCTAAACATTTACAAGATTCATCATGCCGGCGATAAATATTTTAAGGCTGATATGCATGTGAATGTGATATATATTTGGTCATCCACTCAGTCATGGTTGTCATCAAAAACCTAGTATCTGCAAGCCCCAAGCCCAGAAAACATCGAAAATAGAACAAGGCCGTGACGGACAAGGCCTCGCTATTACGCAGCTACAGATTAGCCAAGAAGGAAGTACGGTACTTTCCATATCATCACCAGATACGTATTTATATAATCACCCAGAAAACAAAAACGAATGTGATCATGATCCATCCAAGTCTCTTGGTCTATTTACTGCAGAATCCTACCAGAAGTACAGTAACTCGCCTCTCCCCAAGAGACCCACCACCAAAGTTGAGTTGTCAGAATCTGCCAGACAAAGTCTCGGTTGATGATATCATCGTCACATTATGCAGGCGGAGTGCAGAGTGCAGACTGGCGAGTGGCTCGTTGAGATGCATACATTAGCGGCTAATTATGTAGATAGATAACTGAAAGGATTTGCCGGAAGCGAATTGGTTGGATGAGTTTAATTAGAAAAGGAAGGGAATGGAGCGGGAAGATGGGATGAGACGGTGAGATTTGAGGGTTGGGTGTGATTTCTGGTCATAATGGTAATGCAGTAGCCTTTTGGTAAATTCTGTGCCTCATTGTGCCTCTGAATTAGATGCGGTTGGTCGATGAAGGAGGGGGACAAGAACAAGACATTGGCCGATTTCTGCCACATAAAACACAAGCTATTGGATGTTGAGTTGGGATTTTTTCTCTGCTTTATGTGTTTTGCATGAAAACTGGCTATATTGCCAGTCTGATATAGATGTACCAGTGTAGCAATTGCTGCATACTGCAGATGCCATGAAAAAAAGGATTGGCAGGTTCGACTGTCTCATCATCAGAAGAAAAGTGAATGCTACAACAACTCGTAACTACTGAATGCAAACGTTGTTTCCTTGTGCACAGTTGCCGATATCTCACCAGAGCGGAGCCGGATGACAGAGTACAAAGCGGGATACTCTGCCGTGCAAACATCATCTACAGCCTTTTGATACTGCAAAACGCAACATTGAAAAATTCCAGATTCAATAAAAATCAAGGAACTTCAGATTAAAATCTCTATGTAACAAGCTTGACTGGATCGTCCAGTGACCTGAGATGAAGCGATCACTAGCCGAGCTGGACATCTAAACGAAACGGACAATGTCAGACAGGTGACCGGTTAGAGATTACAAAGGGATGCAAGCATACATGGCAGAGAAATAAAATTAATGATTTCATTTGCATACAGATGTACAGTGCCAAACATTTAAGTTGGCCACAAATTTTTAGAATAAATTTCGTTACTGATTTAGTCCATAAATGAAATGCAAGTATACCTACTTCATACGATAATTAATTCATACAAAGCTGCAATCCACTATATCTTTGCTCATTTAGCCTTCTTAGCATATATAATATTTTATATTCCAAATATATTTATCCATCTAAAATTGACTTGGAAAGTAAATCCTTCAAATCGCTACCCACTTCGAATCTAGGAACAACTTTATGGGCAAGATCTTATTAAAAAAACAAAAATAAAACTTAGACATATGGATATAGCTAATTCTGGAGCCTACTACAATTTTTTTTCTTTCTTTTCTTTACTTACTATTAAGTGTTTCTAGAGTTATAACTTCATCAATAATGAGTATGTTTTGAAGTGGTGACACCTTCTGAATAGAGGCCCTATTTATAATTGTAGAATATACATATATAATGAGACTATAAAATTCTGAAATAATTATAGTGAGTAGAGTAAGAGCAAAATTATAGATTTATTATTATTTGGTTTTATAAAAGTGAGATACTTTGATATGAAAATTATATTTTTCCAGAGGTCTGATGTACGAGTCTCTTGAAATTTATCCCAAGCTTGTCGCGGCCCGCTTAAATAGTCACGAATGTATATACATGAGTAAATTAGTAGATTCATGGTTCATCCCGAGATACCAAACGTCTCCGGAAAATATCCATGACTATTGTACCAGCATCAAGAGACCCTTTCCCGAGATATCATCAAGTCCACTGGAGTTCTAGATCCCATTACAGTTCCTTTCGCTAAATGAATAACGATGCCCTTCTTGTAGCATCATGTCGATATTCTCGATATTCTCCGCTGTCTGTGCTTGTTAGAGAATTACCTTTACCACCATATCAAACCCCCAATGCTACCCCACAATACGTATATGTATGCATTATATAGATATGTACCAACAAATGTACCATGATGCGTTCCATCCTACAAACCAACACCGCAGACAAAAAAACCATCTCAACTCTATCCAACAGGTTTCCTCGAACCCCTCACCCCATTAAAGCCAAACTTTTCAACCCTTTCTCATAATCCCTCACCACAAACACGATATCGTCACTTCTTAATGTCCCTTTCACTCGCATGATGAACAAACAAAACTCCCACAAACTTATCACACCCTCCTATACCCCTCCATATTCATGCCATTTTATCAGCATAAGCATATTCGCCACGAGGCACATGTCAAAACCCGCTCATAATGCATGTAATATGCTTTGCCTACTTTGTTCCCATCATGCTTTGGTGGCGGAAGCGTGAGGTCTGATCAAAGGGAATTTTTGATAAAGGAGAGAAGGGAAGAAAAAAAAGACTCAGCGATAAACCGATCTGTTTCAAGTTTCCGACAGGTCCGCCACCGGGTTCCATTGCTTTTGTCGCTATTGCTATGCTCACGCAGATATTGCAAGTGCGGGACAATCCTATGTAGTATACACTAATATATAGACAACTCAGGTTCATGAAGAAGCGGCATCGTTGTTGACGAGTCTGAATGGCTTAACAGTAGTAGTCCGAAGATGGCTTGACGTTGCATATTTTGGAACATAGGTCATGCGCTTTAGCGGCACCGGTGGGAGCACCTCGAGAAATGGAGTTGTTGGACCTCCCAAAGATGTTACGGAGGGATTGCATGGATGCGAGTGAGCGAGGCGCCGCCGCTGATGATGACTCGGATTGTATGGGAGAGGGTGTGGAGACATGGCGGAGCGACGTTGTGAAGAAGACCATGATGTGGCGTGAGTGCGTTGAAAGATCCTGATAGGAATTTTATACGGTAATTAAAGACAAAAAAAAGGCGTGTTTGACGATGGGTGAATTGAGAATGGACCGTTGATAACTGAGTAGAAACCACGAGATCATGTGAAAGCACAAGACAAGAGAACTTGAGTAATGGTCTATTATATGTATTGAAATTCTTGAATTCCGCAACAACGCGCCGCCAAACTATCGACTGATTCTTCCCTTACATAATGACGACCTACCCGGAATGTACGCAATGTACGCGATCCCTAGAATATCACCAATGACACCTCCCTACCCAGACTTGATTTTAAAAATTTTTCATCTTGTTACTAAATCCGGCTTTAAACTTGCCCATGCATTTCCCAATGCTTGCATTTGCCGCCGAAATATTGACTTCCTGATCAATACTCCAAGGGCAAAATATCCTCGGATGATATTCCGCCTACCGACCACCAATCTTATCTACTAACTTATCAAAGTACACCCATCCATCAGCTCAACTCATCCAGTGCCGTTAGCTCGCATATACCCTAAAACAGACTAGAACCAACGGTACTTTGCCATCCACCTACTCACTATGCCCCTCTACCCGAGATAACGTGAAGTCTCGCTAACCATTCATACTGCGTGTTCTCGTCTCAGCCAACAACATGCAGTATTACATGTCATAGCTACAGTACAACAGATGTAGTCAATCTGTGAAAGCACCACCCGAGATTTCTCGGCCTAATCCATCACATATCCAACAGGCTCATCCACCGGCAGGAGGATTCCTCTTCCCGGCTCCCACCGCTGCAGCCGCCACTATAGCCACAAGGATGCATCACGACAAATTCTGCGCGCCACTAATAATGCTGAAACAACTAATATTCCGATGTGGAGTCTGAATTTTCACATGATAAATGTTCCGATACTCCGGACCTTCTAATCCTCATCTTCCGTCTCATACTCGTCTCCCCCCCCCTCGTCCTCATCGTACCCCAAGAACGGCACAAAGCGAAAGTCAAGAAAGCACATATTTGCCCCTTCAACTTCGACCATGAACTGGAGACTAAGGACACCCTGCGGGTCACCGCGAACAGAAACCTTGTTGGCTAGCTTCATGGCTTCGCTGGCGGCGCGGACAAGTTCGAATTTGAAGTTTTGCTGCCATTCGTTCCGGACCGAGACGCTTTCCATCAATTCACGACCTTTTGCAAAATCGTAGCTCGATGTTCCTAATTCTCCACCGCGACCAGTGAGGACGAGCCATGGGGCTTTTGGTAGAGCGGCAAGAACTAACTTTCCGGGTGCCATAGTTGCCACCTCATTGAGGGCATCGAGAAGATATCTTGGCGGCATGATGATTTTGAAGTCAATATCCGCACGCTCAAACGGGATCTCTTCGGACATTTCTGGAGAATAGGTAGTCAGGTTGGCTGTGGTCTTGACACAAGCTTCATCGATGATAACACTGAAGGGAGCGCCATGCTCAAGATACAAAAGACAGCATGTGCCTGTAATACCCAGTGCCTGGTTACTAAAGGCCTCTGGCCGATAGTTGCGAGTGGCACTACGGAAATCTTGGTCAGTCTTTGCGGTGCGGTTGGCATTGTCGACAGAGCCTAGGATTTGAAGAGTTTCCAGGAACGATGCTATATTTATTTGGAAGCTGGGGACCACAGGCTCGTCAGATGAGTCATTTGGATCCGAGTCCAAATTTAACTGAAATGATGTGAATAGACTGGAGTCCAACATGGCGACACCTGGAGGGCAGTTAGTCACGGCCCTCATATATCGCTACCCATACAGACTTACCCTGCATGACACGGGAGTTATCGGCAGAGATACGAAGACCATTTTCAGTGATCTGGACGTGTACTTTGGTAGTGAAGCTGATACATCTTAGTAGTTGGTAGATTGGTTTTGTAGAATTAGCGATGGCCTTAAACAGCGGGGCATTTCTCTGGGTACCAGCAGTCGCGGGAAGCATTATAAACAGAGATTGGACAATCAATAGGACAGTTTGCCGAGAGGAAAGAATTGCAGCAGTTTAACAGATTTTTTTGAGGATTCTTGGTTCGTTATGGTTGTATGGTCTGGATCTTGAATGCAAAGCCGAACAAGGTGAACTGAAGAAAATTCAAGGCCACGGGAGATGGGCCAAAACTATAAAAAAAAATGGTAACTTCCTATGAAGAGCCTTTGCTGAATTTGAGGTTCCTTCCTAGCGGGTATCTATAAAAAAGACAATGTGTTGGTAACGATAAAGGTAGGTTGGATTGGTGGTTGTTTCTGCATTTGGCAATTGTTTAGATGTAGACGCCGACAGCGCAGAACATGTAAACGACGCCGAGGCTTGAAAGATAGGGTTAGCAACAGAGCTATGTTCAGCGGACAATGAGGTTGATGATATTTGGCGTAGATAGAACAGATATGTGGAGGGAGCCATAAGGAAAGGAAGGGATCGTACCCAAGAGCGGCTGATGACGGAATGGCAAACAGAGGTAGGCTGAGAAGAGAGCGGTCTGTAGCAACAAACAGCGGTTAGGAAGGCTCAAAGATAAAGCCCGTCAATATGGCCGGATTGGAGGATGGTCACAAAAACATACTTAGCGCAAAGAAACCGGCTAGAAAAATCGCCAGAGACACCAGAGAGAAGCCGACTGTGAATTGCGACTCCTTGCCAACAGCTGGCGCAAAAGGTGAAGACCGCGAAGCGGTCCAGAGGGTCTGCAGAGTGGCATCCATGGTCATGATGATTATTGAAGTGAAGGGTTGTTGAGGGTGGGGGGGTTATGGGTGATTTAAAGCAAATAATGGAATCGCAAGTATGTACAAAAGGTAACAGCAAATCTAGAGTAAGAACAAAGTTTACCAGAAACTGCAAGAATCGATGACGAATGTCACTCAATTGGCTGATGCACGACGTCGACAATGCAACACACAGCAGCTTGCGACAGGACTGAATCGTGGCATTAACAAATGCAGCTTAGCGTGATTCGTCAGCTCTATCCATTGAGTAGACCCGCCTATTGATTGATGACTAAGCGAAACACAGCCCTGCCTTGCTTCGCCCTTGTCAACGTTGATGGCGGGAGCTTGAACCCTGGCTGTGCCAAAATCCAAATTCCGACCCGGTTGATTTCATCGCATCGCATTCAGTATCTGTCGCATTTATTGAATCGCAACGACAACCTGAGATTATCTTTTCATTGGATCGCATCGAGTGAATCATTGTCATTTTTGATCTTTCAAATCACCATATTTCAGCATAGTTAAACGCCGAATAGCCGGTTCCAATCATGAGTGCGGTCGCGTCAAAAGATGATGGTAAGTAATTTCTTTAATTAACCCCAATCCACAGCCTTGTGCGCGGCGTCATTTGTGTGGCAGTTGAAAATGGAAAATGGGTCCAAGTACATTTCGACAAATCTAGTGAACTCTTCTTCAGTTCACATAATTCAGACATTTTCATGTTCTGAAACTACTATCTTTGAAAAGCGCAATCACGATATCCACTTCAGATCCATTTCATACTATTTTCGCCTAGTATCACCTACAATTCACGCTGGCGCATACCAACCCCCCCTCCGGGCCACCAACTGTGACATCCGCGCTTCCGCATCGTTTGCGCCGTCAGTCCTTGGCATCTGCTAACAACATGTCTGACGCCCTAGGAGCTAAACGCAAAGCATCGGAAGAGCCTGCCTCTCCCACCTCGAACAAGCGCGTGAAGCAGGATGAGATCGAGGCCAACGGTACCAACACCACTGCCACCGCTGATACGGCTACTAACGGCACCAAGAATGGCGAAGTTGCCAATAGTGGCACGACCGAGACCAAGGGGGAAATTCCCGATAAGACTGTCACGAAGCCGGTTCCTTTTCCAGAAAAACCCGCTGTCATTGAAGAGAGAGAGGGTATCATTGAATTCCGCGTGGTAAACAACGACAACAAGCGTGAGTCACTGATCATCCTTACTGGCCTGAAGTGCATCTTTCAGAAACAACTGCCAAAAATGCCCAAGGACTACATTGCTCGTCTCGTCTACGACCGCACCCATCTTTCCATCGCCATTGTCAAGAAGCCCCTTGAAGTTGTTGGCGGTATCACGTACCGTCCGTTTAAAGGTCGTCAATTTGCTGAAATAGTCTTTTGTGCTATCTCTTCCGACCAACAGGTCAAGGGTTATGGTGCTCACTTGATGTCACATCTCAAGGATTATGTCAAGGCGACATCCGACGTTATGCATTTCCTGACATATGCCGACAACTATGCCATTGGTTACTTCAAGAAGCAAGGATTTACTAAAGAGATTACACTTCCAAAGAGTGTATGGATGGGATTCATCAAGGATTACGAAGGCGGTACCATCATGCAATGTACGATGCTCCCGCGAGTCAGGTACCTAGAGATGGGCCGCATGCTTCTGAAACAAAAGGAATGTGTTCACGCCAA
Organism: Ambrosiella beaveri; assembly: GCA_030294605.1. Lineage (NCBI taxonomy): Eukaryota > Fungi > Ascomycota > Sordariomycetes > Microascales > Ceratocystidaceae > Ambrosiella > Ambrosiella beaveri. Next base: position 328,969 of record JARQWA010000014.1, read on the forward strand.
GATCCGGGCGATTAGCAAATCGCATATAGTTCACGAACCGCCCAAGGAGTGGAAAGATTGTGTGAACCCCATCGACCCACTGTTTATCGAAGCTATCAAGAACTCTGGTTGGTCTCCCGATATGGACGAACTGGCACGCCAGCCCAGACATGGCCCCAACTACAACCAGTTGCTCCATTTACTCAATGATCTGCAGAACCACAACTCGGCTTGGCCCTTCCTCAATCCAGTCAACAAGGATGATGTCGCAGACTACTATGAGGTCATCAAAGAGCCCATGGATCTTAGCACTATGGAGAGCAAGCTTGAGATGGATCAGTATCAGACGCCGGAGGACTTCATCAAGGATGCCAAGCTAATCTTCGACAACTGTCGCAAGTACAATAACGAAAACACGCCGTATGCGAAGAGTGCCAACAAGCTTGAGAAATACATGTGGGCTCAGATCAAGAATATCCCGGAATGGTCGCACCTGGAGCCTTAGTCGCGTCCTAAGCAACGTATCTGTAGGACGTCCAACAACGGAGTAGAAGGCGCCCCATTGGTGGGTAGAAGGCAGGAAGATCGTGTACAGGGCCATACGTCTTTCTGTTCAAACGTGCCCTCTGATATATAAGAGGTCCCAGTAGGTGTCGACGAGCCTTCCAGCAATACAGCTGTACAGATGCATAGTAGTCTGGTATCGTGAGATCCTCAGACTCGGAGCTTATTGTGCCCGGTTCCAAATTGTCTGAAAATCCCGATAGGGAGATATTATCGTTGACTCATATCACGGGACTTGGAGACATCTTCCTGAGAGTCATTTGCGTCACCAGTCTCTGATACACCGCTTGAGCATATCCGTAGCGCTAATGATTTATCAAGTGAGAGTACATTGGGACGGCCTCTAGCCCTGAATCCAATCGTTGCGTCGAATAATTTACGGATTACCAAAGGTCCAATTAGAAAGCAGAAGCCCCGTAGGGCTCCAAAGGTTTTTATGTACAGAAAGAAGTTCTGATCGCAGGTTGAGGCCGTGCCATGGATGCAAAATCTCTGGTCTCGAATGCCTCCATCTCGACAGCTAATTCAACTGTCTGACTAAGTCCAGTCACCCACAACTACTTCTATAATTAACAATAATGCCTTACCTCGGCACTCTACTTTCCGCCAATTTGACAGTGATCAACATCTCCCGTGGAGGGAATCCAAACTGCCACCTGATATTGGGCCTCGGGGAATTCTCCAACCAGCGTGGGCCACAAGCTAGAATAAGACTCACATGGTTTACCTATTAACTGAGGCATCTCACCCTCTATCTCCGTTACCATTTGTACCGCCACCGATGCCTCCGGCGTCACTTGAGATCCTACTTTTTCGTCCTCGGCATCCACCTCCGATTCAACAGGACCAATTTCAATCAAGGGCAGTAGTTCAGATCCAAGCGCAGAGTCTCGCCAGCCTTCGCCAGCCTTCGCCAGCCTTCGCAATTATCGCCCGCTTCTGGAACTATGAATGAGTCAAAAGATGACGAGCGTCAGATGTTTCGATCAAAGACTTCGTTTATATGATGCAAGGATAACATACATCCGCCTCAACATTTTCTCAGGCCTCGGAAACCTGGAGCTGGCCAGCTGCCATTGACAGTTAACGAATAATAAAGGGAAGTCGGTGGCCTCCGAGGTGTCGCCTAGACTGTCGGAGAATGATTCAGAGATAGGATCCGAGGCACCACCAGACCAGATAAGAAATTGGATGGGCGGTCAGGAAGCTAAGGTTTGGGTGTATCAAGAGAGGAGGCGGAGGACGAAATGATGGAAGATATGCTCAGGGCTGCAAGCGGAGAAGCAGAAAAAATGACTTTGGAGCCGGCTCAAGCTAATATAAACGAAGCTCATCCGGAGCACTAACTGTCGGTCATATCTACAGGCCCTAAGCATCGGGAATATAAGTTGATCAATGAAGATGCTGGAGGGGAAATGGAAATTGATTGGGGATCGTGTCTGAAGAGTTATGTTCAACATTCGCCCTGTCCTGATCACGTTACTACGAGCTTGAATGAGACAAAAGATGTCCCAAGATTGGAAGTGTTGGGTAGACATTCGCAAAGGACAGTTCCTGTAAACTAGGTCTATGGAGATGTGGCTCCAGCACTATGCTCGGGACAGCAAGTTTCAACAACTCTGATACCCGCAAGTTCAAACCCATTGGAAAATACCAATGATCCCAGAACCGCACTTGCACAGATGCAGCCATATCAACCTCCCCGCACCAACTCATCGTTAAGATGGCCCAAAGCAGCATATGATGATCTAGATTTAGATTCAGTTTTCTCCAGTTTTCAGCTCACATTCTTCCTAGTCACTGATCAATGCCATGGATGGCAAAGACACACTATGTAACGAAAAGTCCTCATTATCGGTGCTTGTATAACGTGAGGTCCAGATGGCAATTGTGCTTTCGGCTGATACGGAGAATCCGGGGGCGCAGAAGAGAAAGATGAATAATTTGACTGCTTCATCAACGATGTCGAAGGGACAGTATCTAGAGAAGACAAGAGGAGCACTAAGGGAAAAAGAATGACGGCTATATTGCAGCCACATTGGTAAAGTTTTAACAGAGTTCTAGAATTATATAAAAAGTTCGTGTCTCATTATCGAGTACAAGTGACAGGTGTCCTCTGTGTTATATATCTATATATATCCGTGATATACCTTCCGTGATCTTCCTAATAATAAACACTATTTGGCCTCACCCTGGGCCTATCCATATCTGCATGACTCTTAGACCGTCTCCCAGCATCTCCCCTTTCTCTCATAATGGCCACTCTCGGCGGCCCTTCATCATATCTACGACTGCCCCTTCTCTCCCTCTCATACTCACGCTCTTCCCGTTCCCTGTCCCTATCCCGCCGTCCATATCTTCCACCTGCCGGTAAATCATCATCATTTTCTTCTTCCTCTGAGATATCATCCTCGACCTCGAGAGCTGTCCGTGCTCTGACCCTCCCGGGTCTTCCTGTCCCGGCACCGAGACCCCGATCTAACCTATCCAACTTATCGCGACTACCAGCTCTCCACTCACGTTCCCTCAGTCGCGATTCCCGATCCCGCGAGGATTCCCGCGAACGATCTGAGTTACTTGAAAACATGTTCAAGAAACTCTCCCCCAGAGCAATCACTCCACTCCTCTTCTTCCCTGTATAATGACCATCTTTCTCATCAATGGGACTCCCGTGATATGAGACTCGTCCCCTAGGTGATGCTGGTGATACAACAAATGGCGGTTGCCGGGAACCCCCTATGGATGTGTCCACCGACACTCGGATTTGTGGGTGGCCGGGCGAATTAGCGCCAGAAGGAGTACTCGTCACGCTTGAAATGGGAGATACGTCATCGAGGACACGGGAAAGGTGATCGCTGCGGCAGCGAGGCGTGGCGTGGTGGACACCGGCATACCTGGGGGATCGGGGAGATCGAGGCGATGTCGCGGTTATATGGCCTTCATTGTCGGAAGTATGGTTGGCTCGTGAGCCACTAGAATTAGGAGAGAATGGAGCTCTGGAAACTGGGACGTTGGCGGACAAATGTCTCAGCATTGCCGGTCTTCTTTTCGCGGTTCTGGCTGCCCCGTCTGAATGAGGCGACGGGGCTCTGCGGAATTCACGATCCCTGTCGCGGAAATCTCTGGATGGTGTCATACGATCGGGACGTAAGGAGCCTGTTGGCATGTTCATTGTGGCATAGGCTTTTGGTAGAGAACTCATATAAGTATGCGAGTATCTCGGTCCCGCGTCAGAAGAGTCAGAAGAGTAGGAACTTGAGCGGGCGCGATCACGGGGAGGATGGGGAGTGGTCTTGTCAAAGGAACGCATGCGAGAATGAGTATGCGAGTCATTCGGGTGTCTAGTTTCGCGGGGAAGAGAAGCGGATGTAGATCGGGTGTGACCGCGTGCGTAAGATGCGGCAGTGGCAGCAGCTCCGGTAGCAGTAGCGGTAGCAGCAGTTGAGGGTGCCGGCTGCTGTTGATTGGCCCGGGCATTGGGGTCTCGTCCGCGGTCATGTCTTTCCGAATGGCTTCTTTCTCTGGGACTGTGGGTGTATCTAGGTGATGGCTCGGCACTGCTGCCTTTGCCAGTCTCTTGTTGTCTCATGCGCTCTTCATATCGGGACTTGAGCCTCTCGCCGCATCTCTCGTGCCATTCGGTAACTTCTGGATCTGGTTCCGTCGGGAAAACAACGGCAGGGAGATTCTGCGGAAACTTTTGGCCAGTGATAGGGTGCTTGAGAGGAAAAGACTTGACGGCGTATTGCAGATTTTTGACGTTATCTGATGGCGATAGCAGGACTTGCAATGTAATCCAACGAATGAAGCCCTCCCGCGTCAATGTCGGAATTGTCGGCGGCTCATAGGGATTATTGGTCGGCTCCAAGCTGTGAAAAGATCCAATGGTGCGAAAGATATCCGAAAGCGCAGCTGGATCCGTCCTCAACCAAAAGTCATCCCACCTCGCCTCACCGGATACAATTCGATAAAAGTCTGCAACTTTCTGTGGGGACAGTTTCAGATCATTGGGATTGCCAATGTTGTTGATCTGGGAAGGTGCGAATGTTGTTAGTTTCTTGATATGTCTAGTGCAATCCCGAGGGATGATGGATGCTCAAGGGTTTCGGATGCAAGGGTTTGCGGGATTCCGGCGTCCCGGAGTGGGGGCAGAAGGCTTACAATGTAGTCGGCGATGGTGCCGGCAAGATCGTAGAATTGTTGAGTGGCGGTCGGATGTTGACCTTTCTCTTTGTAGAACATGTCCTGGTAGATAATGGGCATGGGCGCCGAGCCCGATGATCGTGACGACATCCGGTGTCGTGGTTGTGTGGGTTGCGGCGAAATGTAGTATTAAGAATAAGGAATGCAAAGACTCCGGATTGCAAAATAGTGGAGTCGTGCAAGTTATAAGAAAAGCTGGAGAAAAAGCGTGGGATTTGGAAATGATGTCGTTGTCGCACTCGACGAGCCAATTGTAGATTCTGTGCTTCCTCCCGTGTATCGCCGGTTTGCTGTGCTGCTGATGTGAGGTGTCGGCAGCAAGTTTCGACGCCAGTCGATTGGCGAAAAGACTCTGTTGACGTCAGAAGCCGGCGAGTGTGGCGTCGCTGATTGTCTCTCGATCTTGCTCGTCGGACTGCGGCGGTGGTAGCGGCTTGAGCCTTTTTTTTTTGTGGTTATGTCGGCGGTGAGATGACAATTGAGGCTTGGGGAGTGTAGCACAATAGTAGTGTTGACGCTATTTTGGTTTAGTGCGGAAGATTGTTTGCTGCTGTAATTACTTGCAGTAATATTTATTAAAATAGATAGACGCTGCAGATTGAGCAGATTAAAAGTGATGTGATGATGGTGAGAAAAGAATGACGAAATGTAAGATTGTGTGACTTGGTGCTGATGATGGTGATTGTGGAAAGTCAATAACAATAATCATATGAGCAGCAAGAAAAAGAAAAAAAAAATCTCGATAAAGGATATAGTCGACAAAAAAGAAAACATGAAACAGGAAATAACATATCAAGAGGCCCTCGTTCTTTTCTGTTCTCTTTAGAGTAAGCAACAACCAAGAAAAAAAAAAAAGATATAACGTATAATGCAATAAATTATTAATAATCACCCGGCACGGACTACGACCTGCAGCTGCAGAATAGACGAGAACGGCACGTACAGCAGCAATCGCCCAGGTACGAAGAATCAACAACAAAGATGTAAAGGGTAAAAATAACAAGATAAAAAAGAAACAATGGTGAAAATGGCTAATAAGCAGACTCTTACGCAAGTGAAAACGCCTGGCTCGTTTATCACCCAATTCCAACTTCAACTTCAGCCCACGATGACCAAAGCTGTTGCTCAAGCAAAGCACTGGATGGCCCCAAAGGATGGATGGACTGTCATGATGAAGTTGTCCGAGTTGGTGCATTCAACTTGGGGCGTTTTGCCTCGCCGCTTTTGTCTTGGGGGTTGTCTTGAGTTGGCAAGAACAGGAATAAAACAAAAGGTCAAGGCATTTTTTTTTCCTGTTTCATTCTTCTTTCTTTTTTGGTGAGAGAAGGGTCTAAGCGATGATGTTGTTTGTATGGAGAGCATTTGTTTTAAAGGTGGATATATAATCATCTGAATTAGAGATTCTCAAGTTGTAGTGGTCAGCTGAGGACAACAAGAGTAGTCAGACTGAGGATAACTGAAGTCTGTGACATGTGTGGAAGTCAGCAGACACATAAATGTTAAGATATATAAACAGCTACAATAGGAATTAAACAATCAAATATTGGAAACAATTGTTATATCTTTTTTTTTTTTTTGGTCACTGACTTGTCAGCCAAGACTTGAAACAACATGAACAGACAAGAGAAAAAAATAGAAAACAAAATCATGTCTAAAATATCTACACAAATCTGCCTTCTCAGAACCAAACCTTCCCACCACAGACATCCAGCCGGTATGATGCTCCCCCCACCGACGTTTCGTTCAAACCCCATCACGCCAGGAACCAGCCCACCCCATCCTGGCGAGCTCCCTGGCTATCGACATAGCATCTGTGTATCAATCTACCAATCTTCATAATCTCTGCATTATTCAGTCCCAATCTAGGCAAACATACTACACACATGTACATGTATACATACATCCGCTGGCATAATACTCCCCACCGGTCCAAACCCGCGAATCCACTCACTCTCTGTCCCCCATCGCCGAGTCGATCATACCAAGCGAGCCATGCGGTGGGTCTCCCGTCTCCTCTCCCTCCACCTATCGGCCCACGGCTACCAGACACATATTTACCACCGCAACACAAAACAACCCGTGTTTTCAAGACTAATAGAAGGAATCAAGCAAGGGGGGCCGACTAAGCCTCTTGTATGCGCCAGGCCGAGAGTTAAGATAAGAGCAGGTGTTTCTGTATCTACATAGATGAGCACTTTTAGAGACGACTGATGGGGCCGGCGGGTAGAATGAAAAGTTTTGTGCTGAGTTTGCTGTGTTGGTGTGTTGGTGGAAAAGCGCTAAAATGGTCTGATTTTGAGGTTGCTTTCTTGTGGCTGTGATAGTGTATATAGCGCGCCTGTAAAACTTGCCAAACAAGCTCATTATCTCTCACAGGGTCCCATCAACCTGTCAAATCCGCCTTCAGCAGAACTCCAGTCATAATCATAGTCATGATAATCCTCCCTCTTACCTTCATCTCAATCACCCCTTCTTTAGGCCATCTGCCAGCCAAGACCAGTCTAACTAAATATCACCAAATGACCAACCATTAACTCCACTTCCTCCTCACGTACTCACTCACCCAACCCATCCATCACCAATGGCACTGCCAAGTCCCATCATCCCAACTAACCTATACTGCCTTTCCTCTCTCATCTGCCCCCCGCCTCACGATCCACCGTCCCTGTATCCGTCCCCAGACCCAACGTCACCCAATGACGTACAACAAGGCGAATCCTCCCCACCACCATCACGACCACAACAGATTTCCTGTTCATCTAAATAGAAATGTTTCACCGTGGTCTTCACCATTGCAATTCGCAACATCCAACATCTCCGTCCTCAAGTCATTATACCAGTCCTCAATCACAAGAATTGATACATTGAAAGCAAATTGATTTTTGATATCCCGAAATTCTCCTAAGTCTTATTAAATACTATGCACCATCTCTCTCTTACCACATACACACACCGACCGTCCCCCTTCGTTGCAACCGAAGCGGCGTAGCAACATCGTCCCTTCATCCAACATCAAATTCTCCAGTCACCGTCTCTAGTTCAACGAACACAAACTCTTCGCTCGCTTAGCTCAGTTGGTTAGAGCGTCGTACTAATATTTAACGCTGAATATCAAGTAATGCGAAGGTCGCCAGTTCGACCCTGGTAGTGAGCATCCTTTCTTCTTTTTCTGTTTGTGTATTTTGAATTTTTATCTGGGTGATAGAGCATCGAGATATCAATACTTGGTAATATTTATCTTTTTAGAATGACCATACATACACTCACACATATATATAGGCTGCAATCAGGATATGACAGCATAAATGACCTCTAAAATTTAGAACAACAAACACACAACTAGATCTGTAAACATATCATGGGAAGAATAATGGAAACTGGTACAATATGTAGGTATATGAAAAGAGAAAAAAAAACCAACAACTTGAACCTGCCAAAGATAACACAAAGCACACCAAACATGGATGCCGAACATCGAACAGGTGAAAAAAAAAAGAAATGACCAATCAACAGAGACCATCACGAACCACAATTGCCCATCCATTAGGACAAGACGAAACGAAGAGAGAAAACCTAAGTAGATGAAAAATAACAAGAGAAAAGAAATAGAAAGGAAAAACACCCCCGAAATAGCTGAAAGAAAACAATCTGGAAACATGCAATACGACCCGATAAAAAGAAAAGGACAACCCGCAAACAAGACAATATGCAAGCGTTTCTGTTCATCGAATTCATAGCTGTCCGTCAATGGAACGACAGTATTGAAGAAAGGCAAAAGAGGAAGAATAACAATCTCGAGGCCAACCAAGGAGCCATCGAGTTTTCAGTAATACTGAAGAGAAAACTGGGTATCGAGGCCATCCACGTTTCACAATGTCGATTAACTCATAAGAATGCACATCTTATATGGCTCCTCGAGTCCTCTGCTTCCGTGCCAACCAATCACCAAGCATATGGTCAAGCTGTGTTGTAATCTCTGCTAGCTTGGCATTCTGTTCCCTGAACAAAGGTCCGGCGATAGGATGCTCGGGTCCGGCAGGAATAACATCGGATCTATCGTAAACGACCACAAGCATATCACGGATACCTGAACTCGATTCGAAGAATGTCCGTAATTTTTCGTCATTCCATGTACTGACTGTTGAAGCAGCAGATAACCGGGATTCCGTGCCAGTACCGGCCGGAGAGGATCCCTGAGTGGTTTGCCTCGTGCTTCCAGACTCATCACTACCACCCAGATCCGGTGATGGTGATGATCCAAGCGACGCATCGTCTTGACTGGAGTTGTCGGTGATGAGTGCTGGCGGTTGATTGGACCCCTCTGGTGAACCGTCAAGTGGCGAGTAGGTGCCGCGGTTTGTTTGTTTCGTAGGTGATAATGGAGCTGGTTTCATATTACTGTTGGTCGTCGGCGTAGAAGACCCTACAGGATTCTGAATGATGAAGTCGTCTTCGTCTGCCGAGTCTGAATCCAACTCCATACGACTAGTGGCAGCACTGGCGGCCATAACGGGTCCCTCGCTGATAGGCGTGAGCACCCCGACTTGTGGTCCAGTCATGTCCATCATAGCCATAGACAACCGATTGTTGACTTTTTGTTGCGCAGCAGCAACAACCGCAGGGTCTTGCTCAACCACGCGCATAGATGCTGGCGGCACATTCGAGACATCGTTCCGGGGAGCCTCGGCAACATATTTGGCCGATGAGGTAGAGGTAGAGATGTTCGCATTGATCGAACCACTGGACGTCTGTTTGTGCAACTTGCTGTTGTTAGGCATTCTCTGTGGCGTCATACGGCCTTCAGAAGTAGGTGTGTCACGAGAATCAGTGGTATCCATAGGCCGCTTGCCAATAGACTCGCTGTCTTCATCGACGGACTTCTTCTTCTCCTTACGTGAGAAGAACCCGCGGAGACCACCAGATTTCTTGTCCTTCTTCTTCTTATCATCCTTCTTGTCGGATTGGAGATCCTTCTCCAAATTGTCCAGACTTGGCCGAGTACGACTATTTGCGGAATCTGAAGACACCCGCCCATTGCTGTCATCACGCAATAGATTAGGTGTGAGCGTAATTTTCTTCGTCTCCACACTGTCATCTTTATAGAAGGAATCCGTGTTGCGAACAGTGCCATTTCGTGATCTCGAAACGCCATCCGACTTCTCAGTTGGTTCCTCAATGGTAGGAGCAGTAACAGCTGTTTCGGTTTCACTGTCATCCGAAATAATAATATCCGCATCAGATGTAGATGTACTTGAAGTGGTAGCCACCGCCGTCGTCATGGTGTCGGCTGCAGGTTCTTTCTTGGTTATCAGAGGCTTCACCTTGGCCGACTCATCTTCCATTTCTGTAGTCTCAGTGGCTGTGGTAGCGGATGCTGCTGCTGCTTCTTGTTCCGCTTGCTTCTCCTCACGTTGCTTTTTAGCCTCCGCCTGTTGCTGGGCAAACATGGCTTCAGCCTCATCCTCTGCATCAGATTCCGAGGAATATTCTTTCTCATAATCCACATAAGTAGGAGCAGCAAATGCTACCGTTTTGCGTCTTCTCAGAACACCAAGACCTTTCTTGCTTTTTCCAGGTTCAACTGGATCGCCCAACATGGCCGCTGAAAGCTTTACATTTTAACTCCAAGTTAGTATGGATAATCTGTAACAGATATTGTTCTGCACATGCATATATCCATGGCGTTGATACTTACATCCAAGTTCCTGTGCTTGTTTAAACGAGCCAATCTTTCCGTGGGAGTTTCAATATGCTCCGCAGGAAGGTAACCTAAACAACGTGTTAGCGCACTTGCTGCATCAGATTATGTGCACCAATAGCAGCGACTAAATGATGGGATGTGAGAACACCACCTTGCAGTCCGGATATTACGGGTACCAAGAAACTGAGAAAACTTACCAATTGTGCTGTCTTTCACAACGCGGACAAGCCACCAATAACTGTTGCTGTCGTCAAGCAACATCATTGGCTCGCCCTTGACAGCATTGGCCTGTCCTTCAACAGTCGCAACAAATGTGTGCAGTGCATATACGAAATCAAAATCAATATCCTCTGTATTTTTTTGTAAGCATTCATCGTCCCAGCCTTCAATGACCTAATCGTCCTCTATTTCAGAGTCTGAGTAGGGAGCCATGGACATGGCGACGATTGTTTCTTCCTCTCCGTTTTCAGAATTGTGTTGGAGATCCGCAAATGAGTCTGTGTCAGAGTCCACGTAGCTCACTTCTGCTATAGGCGACAAGATGGTTGCACTTGCATTCATCTCGAGGGAATAGCAGAACTCCGGGTAGTCAGACATGTCATATTCAGTCTGTAGGTAAGAATCATGCTGTCGAATACTATCCACATGGCCGATAGTGGAATCGATATTTTCGAGTAGGTCTTGCATCATGTCTTCTTCGGTAATTTTCGGTGATGTGTTGTTCATGTCACATGATCCACGCTGGGCATGGTCTAGGGATGCATCAGAAGTATCTTGTTCAGCTTCCTAAGGCCCAAATGAGATGACCACAGCATCAGTGTCGTGGGATATTTCATTCTTGGCTGAGCTAATATGCTGAAATGGTACCGAATTTCTGTGGTCGGGGAGTGTCGCAGACCGCTCAGGTAGAGAATAATCAGAAGAGTTAGAATCACGAGGTACGGTTAATGTTGATGAAGGTTAGTCGTTTTCGTGGACCTCGGAATGTCAAGGCTTGGATGTTGAGCGGCGTGTTCGGGTGCTCATTGAAGTCAAAGTTTGTGGGTATAGCAGAAGAATCGGTTGACAGTATGCTACGCTGGGCAAGAAAGTCGACGCTTGTCGATCTCTCTATATGGCGTCAGGAGATCCGATCTAAAACGCAGTGACTGGCAGATGACGGAATAGATTCGCATAGATGTCGTGGAGGCGGGCCTAGCCGCAAGCATCGATGAGCCATCGAGTTTGTAATTGTTTTCTGATTCGGATTTGAGAGCGGCGCCATCATTTTCGGGTATCGTGCGGCCTAGCAGCAGTGGTTTTCGAAAACGATGACGAGAAACAATCGTCAAGGGCTGCGCGGGAGCAAGCCTGGGAAGTAGTAGTAACAAACCATCTTCAATGGACGGTGAGCTAGAGATCCGGTCCATCATGTCATCATCGAGGTCCTGGTCATTGTTATCATCGTGGACCTCATCGTCGCTGAATTCAGTAGACGCGCCATTCTGGGCGACGGCCAACGGGTCTTCTCTCTCCATGGTCCAGCCACGAGAATCTGAAGAATCGGCCGCGCTTGAATGCGTGTTGTCAAAAGATATATTGTTGGCAAGATCGTCGGCGATCTTCTGGGTGTCGACGGCACTAGAAGCTGAATCACCGTTTGACCAAGAAATCCGGGGGTCGTGGCGGGTCAAGGTGGCAGACGGCGACTGGAGACTTTGCGGTCGCAAACAGACTGGAGAAGACACAGGGTCGTTGTATGCAGCGATTTGCGAAGAGACTAGAGAGATTGTCGAATGGTCGTTGTTCAACTGGTAGAAGTTGCCTGTCGTCGTCAGAATATTGTCACCGGCCAGAAAACGCGGATTGGGCCGTCGTAGTAAATGTTGTCGTCGTTCGTTCGTTTGTTCGGAATCTTGCCAGGGATAAGAAAACGAGAAACTATCTCAAAAGAAAACAGCAGGCGCTACGGGGTAAAGTCCTGAGGCGGCGGGGGGGGAGGATAAAACACGACCTCAAGTCAAAAAAGAAGCTTGAATCAGGACTGGCTCGTAGTTGACTCGCCTACAGGATGTGCTGTTGGCTGGGAGTTGGTTGGCCCTGCAAGTCTGGGAGTGGAAGGGAAGGAAATCTAGGCAAAGCGCGCCAAAAAAGAAAGAAAAAAGTACAGCATGATAAATTGAAAATACAGGTGAAAGGCAAGGAAAGGAAACTAGACTTCATGTACAAGGGCCTTGACTGCGGCTGGAGCTTGTGATTGCTAGTGAACAGACGCTGAGATGCTAGTGACGAAGCTCGCGCAATTTTAAGAAACATCAAGCACGCCCATAGAAGCGCGCAAGATAATCAGTAACTCTGGAAGTGTGTTTGATGTATATATCTCAAGAAAAGGAAGTTCTAGTGGCTTCACCGTTGTCTGCCATACATGACTAGAGTTGAAGAACTTGAAGACGATCTGAGGGCGAGGAGGAGGCCGATATTATCGGTAAATGCTAGATGCACAAACCAACCCACGAGCCGGGGCATCAATCTCTACCAACCCCTCAAGCAGTATCATGACTGACGATCACCATGCTCCCGGCATGAGCTTAATATATAGTTACCGTTAAAGAGCTCATGTCCCAGTTTCGAAGAGGACACCCAAGGGCCTAGGATCATTATTTGGTCCTGGCATCGCCAACCAGTGGTGGAAGAATACAGATGGTGTAATGAGTTGATTGTTGCTGCGGTTGGTAATGTATATATCATGTAATGTCTGGTCCAGGGGTAGAGGGTTAGGGATTTCCATCACGATGCCGACCCATCGATCGATAAACAGATAAATCAAGACTCTATAGATGTATCAATCCCAGATCATGGACTTAATGATCGCTTAATTAGACCTAGTGGATGGGACAAATGTTGGTATACGGGAAATGGCTTATAGAAGGAATACGATACCAATTTTGTACATGAAACGAGAGAACTTTCCACTCATTTGTTTTGCTCGTGAAGTGGTCATACCAGAAATCAGATTTGGATAAAACATTGAGGGTTGTATATATTTGATATACATGACATTGCATATCACTAGACTATGTCTAGCCCAAGAGCACGGCGCAAAATAGCCTGTCCCTTTAAAAAGAACGAACGTAACAACATCTGATTCACGTGATGAGATATCAAATATTAGTAAAACTTACTGGCTGACGCCTTTCCTGATGCTTGAGACATCATGAACAAAGATTTCCAATGGCAATTGATGATGCGTTTCCTTTTTTTCAATCGGAGAGTCAAGGACTATGATAGGTTCTAGTACCTGCGAATTCCTACGATAGTCATGGTCACAGATCGACAAGGACGGATGTGGGACTGGCCGGTAGTAGAGATTGTTGCGGAACTCGACCGCTCAGTCCGGATGTAAGTGTAAGCTCTGTAGGTACAGAGATGCTGACAATTCTGGGGTAACGAGAAAGGCCGTGAATCGTGTGTAGGTATGTATATAATGGACAAGAAACTATTTACAATCATTTAATTAACATAGATTAGTACACTATCATCCCAAAACGGCATTATGCTCTTGAGTTCTGAGCTGCACAGAGATAGAGTAATAATTTCAACTCTATTTGTATGCAGGTCCACCACTGGGCATTCCTGACAACCAACATGGCACCAATATGGCTGACCTCACACCATACAAATTCAAAGTTCCATCACAACATCATGAAACACGCGCATCGACGAAACACTTCTATCGGTGATGCGATTCAAGGGAACATCAACTTGAAGTTCATGTGCATGGGATGGGCCGTACGGGTAATTCGTACTCCATGGACAGATGACTACAAATCCAAATATATATACATCACAATGTTTTGATATTCAGGTCGACCGTTGATCACAAGTGCTTGTATGTTTGGAAATCCGGGACAGGTGCCTATCTAGAGACAAGGGCACCCAGCAAAAGCAACAGTTGTCGCCACACGTGGGCGCCGCCATCTTACGACAGGGCCTAATATTGGGCAGCCTATGATGGCATATTGTGGACAGTCGGAAAAGTCAACTTACGTAGTTAATGCACGCCACTAGGTGGTTACGGCTTAGGTCGATTGATTGGCTGGTTGCTCAATGTATCGGAAAGGTGCTGGTGTTTTTGCGGCACAGACACGACGACGATCGCTCGAAACTGAACGAGTGAATTGACCGGGGCGTTTTCTGGATAGTTTTGAGAGGACCAATGGTTGAAGTCGAGGAGGCGCAATGCGGACGACGTTTCGGATTTGGTAGTGTGAAAGAATGTGAGAGCTCTCACCGCGGGGGAATTTAGTGCAGAAGACGATGTGATTAATGTGTATTTGTTGATATTCCTTTTGTCGGGAGATGAAAAATAGTTGGTTCGACAGAAGAACCGAGTAAGCAAACAAGTAATCCAGCAACAACCACAACACAGCACGCTCGTGACAATAAAGAAAGGAGATGCTTGACAGCAAATACAAAAAGAATTTTGAAAAAATAAGAATCAGTTCAGTTGAAAGGAAAGTTTCCTGAGAAACAAGGGACTGGGTGAAAAGTCTAGGAAGCTCAAACTACGCTACCGTTTACAAACAGAAAGAGCAAAAACACTGAATCCATCATCCATCGCCACGATTCTCAAAGGAGAAAGGACGGATTTTTAGAGGAAGCGACCGTCGCGCAAAGACAGCAAATAGCTATCTTGGGCCAGTACAAAGGGCGTTTTAGATACTTTGGGTTTATACATTAGATTCAGAAAGCAAGTTGTTATATCTTTGACTCAGATCCTCTCTACTAATATTCATGATCATAATAATATGATAAGGTAGATTACTTTGTTCAAGGCTTGCATACATATAGATAGACATGATAATCAACCACCTATTCCTGATGCATTGCGGGGAAACTGCATAGGCGAAAGTGCCATAGAATCCTTTATGTCGCAACATCTGCAATCGACAACCTCTGAGTAGCCAAACCTCAAAAGACGAGCCACATCCTCTCGTCCACTAAGTACAGGAGTTCCCAATGGCCATCTCTCATGCAGGAACCACTCACTCCTGCCATCGCTTGCTAAACATTGTCCAATATATCATCGTTTTTGATTATCGATTTCTCAGCTTATTCTTCCCTTTCATCCTCATGCAACGCAAGCTGCCCTGGCCATTATACCCATTATAACCGACACTAAACCAACACACCATTTGGCCTTAAACCTGTTTGAGTACAAGCGTCTCTTTCCACGCCTGGCCTAGTGCCATCTGCCGCCGGCGTCGGAATTGACGTTAAATCAATTAACAAGACTGGAAATGTAGAAGTGATCCTTTTATTTTTTTCCTCTGTCCGACAATATTTTTGCCACCATCCATGGTGTTGAAAAAGTTTTTTTTAGCTTTTATATATATTTTATTGACAATTAGTTCCGCACCAACCCTATCGTTTGTGACTCACTAGGGTTATAAAAGCAGACGTATTTTTCCGTCATCCTACTGCCGCTTCATCACTTAATCACAAATATATTGATGAGCATATATCCATCAACAGAGCATTAACACTGACCTGTGTCCTTCGAATTCCACTTAGGACCCCAATCTCAATTCAATCAAGGACAATCAAGAGCCTCCCATCCGAAAAAAAATATAGTTCCCCTGAATTGCGCGTGGCTTGCACGTCAGTGGCTAATGCCAACCAGAATCCAGGGTCTTAGTTTCCTAGTGTGGCAGCTCTAAACTAACACAACAGTTATGGATGTTCAAGTTCAAGGTACAGAATCTGGACATCACTTATTCGCTTTGAATCGACAAACATGTACTGTATTACCATCGAGTATAAACATCATAATCCTCCACCTATTACCAATCGAGAAAAAGCAAAAACAATCAACCATAATTTGGATAACAAAAACAGCTAAAAGCCTGGTTTTTTTTTTCTGGAGCATCCTGGTAACACCAGAGATCACCAAATTAGCCCCGTCATCAATCCACCAAACACAAAGGGGAAGAATTCTTAGTGCCAATGCTCAAGACAGACCCAGGTGAGATTGAGATGCTCTGGATGGTACTGTGATCGGAAAAGGGAACAATCTCAAAACAAAACGCCAAAACTGAAACGAATAACGCCAACCAAGAATACAATAAATCAAACATTATGAGAACCCATCCCCAAAGTTTTGCCGCCTAAGCAAAGAGAAGCATTCTGCTTCTTCATGCTGTGAGATTGTTAGCAAAGGCCACCAGGGTAAGGGACGATATAGGTGCAACTTACAAGTCAAAGAAAGCGAACTGATCGGGAGAGCTACCGTACTGGTAGACAAAGCGACTGGCTAGGTAGGATCCAAAAATAGCACGGATGTAGTTGTCAGGAACACGCTCAATAATGGTATCGAGGCCAATATTGTCCAACAAAAGCTTAGGCAAAGCCTGAGATAAAACACCGCGGCGAGTCTTCTCATCAGACCAAATATCTGAGTGCTGAAGCTGCTCATCGAGAGTAGTAATCGCAATGGACAGCTTATCAGAGAGAATGCTACGGGCAATACCAGTCTCATCGTGTTCGCGCCACAATGCCTCAAACTCAAGGCGGGCATTCTCACAGATCTTGGCCTGGACTTCCTTAACATAGTCCTTGTAGAACTGAGGAGCTTCGCCAGTCTTGGCATCAACACACATGTGCTTGATGAAGTTTTCATCGTCAAATGACAGAGCAGCCAGAACCTCCATGGAGGAAGAAGTGACGCCACCCTTGTTGGTGGAGGCATCCTTGAAAAGAATGCAGCCCGCTTCCTCAAGACGGAGCTTGGCATCCTGAGAGATAAAGAGGTTGGCACCCTCAACAATGTAGGGGATGGTTGTGCGGCCGTCAACAATCAGTTTATTGACAGAAAGAAGATCAATGGACTCGGGACGGCCACCGCAAGGAACAAACATGTCTGTGTAGTTGGTCTGGCGCAGGTGGAAAGTGTTGCGGAAAGCGGTACCGTTGGTGACAACTTCGCCAGTGGGAAGAGTGACGTTGGAATCGTCGCAAAGGACGCGGTACCCATCCTTTGACAGCTTAGAGAGATCGTACTCATTGATCATGACACGACGCTTGGCAAGTCTCAGAAGCTCTTTGTTGTCAAGGCCGTTAGGGTCAACCAAAACACCAGATCCATCGACAATCGAGGTGTACTTTTCGTTACCCAGAATGATCTCATTGGAACCGAGATCACCATCGGGTCCACCAGTTTGCATCTTGCGGACAGTAGAGGGGTCCAGCTCAAGCTTCCGGTAGATTCCCTTGACATACTCGCGAACAGACAGAGTAGTCATACCATAGCGGTCGTGAGGGATGCCACCAAGATGGGGAGACTTTCCAGTGAAGAATGACTTCCACCAAGGAGCACCACGGAGACGGGCGTGCTCAGTAGCCCAGTCAACCAAGTCAGCGGTGTTCTCATCGGGACCCATGAACAGGATTTCAGGCTTGCCATACAGGTCGACAATGGGGTTCTTTATTCCCGGAGTCTGAGCGGGCAGCAGCAGATCAAGAATGGAATCAATGTACTTCTCGAAAGCCTCGCGAGCGTTGTCCTGAGACTTGGCATCAAGAAGAATTACACCCTTGGAGCCACCTTCCGGAATGTCTTTGTTCTTACGCTGCTGAGTACTGGCAAGACCGTAATTCTCGTCAAACAAGTTGCGAGCGTTGATAGCATACGCCTCCTTGCTACGAGACTTGACGATACGAATACCACCACGAGCAATGTCCTTGAAACGGAGGTGGAAGCCGCGGCATTCACCGGAGATGACGAGGAACATGCCATACAGAGGCTTAGGGTATTCAGTCTTGGGGAGGAAAGAGGGATCCAAACGGAAAGACAAAGCAACCTTAGTAGGGGTAAAGAAATTGGTCTTTAGGGTGGCGTTGTTGAATATCCGGAAAGAAGTGAGTACCATCTCTTCGTGCTCATTAGCAACAGACTTGGAAATATAGTCACGAAGTTTGGAGTCAGACATGACCTCAACGGCAGGCGTAGGAGCAATAGTATGACGCTCAAAACCAGGTCCAACAGAGAGGTGCACACTGGCAAAGGAGGCGTACAGAGTGCGAACCAGCTCAGGGTAAGACTTGATGATCTCAAGAATGTAATCAGGAGTGAAAGTCTCAGTGCGGAGACGACGCTTCAATTTGGAAAGCAGGGCAGCGTGTGCATTGTTATCAACACCAAGCAGCTGCTCCAATGAAGCATACTCGGGTCCAAGACGGTTCAGGAAGTGCTGGACAAAGACCCAGACACAGTGACCGTAGACGGCTTCCTGGAGACTAAGCTCACCGGCAGTAACGACTGACTGAAGCTTGTTCTGAGGCATGCAGTACAGCAACGAGATCTCCTTGGTGATCTGGTGGATGGACTGCTCAATTGAAAGGAAATCACCCTGAAGGTTGAGAGCCGGACGAAGGTAGACAGACATGACAGTAATGCCATTGGCGAACTGCTCGACATACTTGCGAGAAGAAGTGACACCATAGTAGTGGTAGAGATCAGACAAGGCAGAAAAGATACCACGGGCAGTGCGGGAACGGAAAGCAATGACGAGACGCTTCTCGGCCGTGCCCTCAACATCGAAAACCTCGATGACGGGGCCAGTACGAGAGACAGCCAGCTCAATGATCTCCTGGTAGATCTGCTTGGTGTTTTCAGTAGCCTTTTGAAGGAAGCCATGATCGGCAACAACTTCCAGGCGAGCTTCTGAAGGATCAGTCTCCTCGGGCTTCTGCTTAAAAAGACACTGGTAAACAAAGTAACAGCGAAGAGTAGCCTTAGAGTTGGGGCTAGCACCAAGAACACCAGGGGAGCGGAAGGTCTCGACACGGAACTTGTTGGGGTTGGTGGAGTCTAAGTACTTGGCCTCCAGGCGCTCCTCATAACGAGGGCCATCCAAAACGGTGACACCAGGCTCACTGGTATCAATATAGATGGCATGGTCTGACGACTCCATGTCAAGACGGATCTCTTCCCGGCGATCCTGGCGTGACATGGAAGCCACTTTGGCAGCATAGAGTGAGGTAATGTGGTTGGCGATGATCGCCGGTGACTCGATCTTGAAGTAGCCATCGTCGATTCCAAGATCGTTATAAAACCAAGCGATTTGTGTGTCGATGATGTCCTGAGGGATCAGGGCAGACTTGGTGATGATGTTTTTGACTGCAGTATTAATTATGATTAGCTATGGTATCAAAGATGAGGAATTATTGCAGACGGGTAGTCTCGAGTGGAGTATATGTCCAAAACAGGAAATTTTGAACATCCCTCCACAATCTCAAAACCACAATTATGCAAAAAGAAACAAAAATCAACAAACAAAACGTACCTTCGGCCATCTGATCAGCCTTGCCCTGAAAAGCTTCGGCAACATAACCAACAGTGGCAGATCGCAACGTGCGGTGGCCGTTACCATTAAGTCGGGCCTTCAGAGGCATCGCAAGATGCGCGATCTGGAGGGTGGGTTTAGCCAAACGGGGAGAAGCAATTTCCGCCATTGTGGTTGATGTAGGTGACTGGGTAAAGTCACGGAGTTCTGAGGATCTGCCAGTAGGCGTGGCGAGGTCAGTGGTGTTCAAGCTCAGGGCCAACATCGTAATAGAAAAGGGTGTAATAAATTAAAAGGAGGTAAGGTAATGAGTATATGTATGTAGATGCTCAGTATGGGACAGTGTAAAGGGTATCGATGGGGTTGGATGTAGTGGTCTAAGTTTGTAAGAAAAACAAAAAGGCAAAAGTCATGATAGATTTGGTGAGGTGTGACCGAAGAATATATGACAACAGTAGAGAGGTGCCAAACAGGTCTTTATATATCATGAAAAGATATACAAAACTCGAAGCTCATGTCCGTTATCAACTAATGAAGCACACCCAGCACGTCCCCAGACAATGGACTAGGTTTGTGGTAAAGCCACACCTCTTCTCAACCTCTTTGCATCAAGGTGTCAAGACATAGCAGCAAAATCATATGGCTAGATCTCGAGACCTCAGCACAAACAAACACCGCCAGTGTTGAAGTTGGTATAAAGGCTGAAAGAGATCTATGGAAAGATACGGAGTATGAACCGAGGGAGTAGCCTAATCACAGGACGATACCAACTTGGGTAAACTATTCCATGTATTATATCACTGACATGGCTGGAAGGGTTTAATGGGGCGATGAATGGCAACAGGATCAATGATACAAAGCGGAAGCAGGCGAACAGGAGCGGAAATCGAGGAACGAAGACGACCGTCTGCTGCGCCGAGGTGATTGGATGCTGGTTATCTCCCGTTCCAGTTGATGCAATACAAACTAGCAGTTCCTGTTTCTAGGATGACGGCGCTGTACACCGCCAAAGGGGCACCAAAATAGAAGAAACAAAGACCCCCTTATCGAATGTTTGGTGCACAGAACACAGAGGGATAAGCACAAGAACGGTCCAGCCAGTAGGAGCTATGATTCTTGTTCTACTGGATGGCTATAAGCAACGCCCGACCTCAGCTCAGGCACGACAAGCCCAGGGCTGACTGATAAGGATGAAACAAGTTCAGGGGATAGATGGGGCGCAGAAAACAGAGAGGTGCAAATTGTACATCTCAATATATCCGGGGCCACGAATTGTGATAGAAATATTGATGAAAGCGCATACCTTGATGATTCACAACTCGCAGAATGTGAGGATCGGAGTTGGTGTCAGGGAGAAGTGGACGAAGCACTAGATGGAAAGCTAAGCTACGGAAATGGGCTGTAGCGAGTCAGTATTCGCTCCGATGGAATAACCTTGATAGGGTCAATGGACAGGACGAAGAAGCGTGTGAAGTGCAAAACAAAGAATGATAGGTGATGCAAGATGAGGGTAAGAAAAATACCGAGGCGAAACACGCCGAGAAACGATATTTCTTTGCACATAATCACAAACAGAAGACGGCAAGAACAAGTACTCTAGGCAATAACTGAGATACTAGGACAATTCAGTGGTCATACTCATGACTGGTCATCATTATCACAGGCTCGCAATGATCAATCGCAGGGACAGTTCATGTGCGACGATGAGGGGGGCGATAAGGGTTTACGAACAAGTCCCAAATAGGAAATTTCTGCACTTAATGGAAATTTTGGGAAAGCTCGTGATTAAAAAAAAAGGCAATTAATCGCCGCAAATTTGGGAAACTGCCGAATCACTGATAAGGCCAAACGACGAAGAAGAGTATCTCCTGAGTCTGACCAGCTCTCTGCGTTCCCTTCAATGAGCTTGTGTTCGATATTGCTTAGTCCCCTTTTCCCTTCGACTATAGTATATAATAACTACAGACAAGGTACGAGCTATGACGCAAGAAATCTTCAAAATCAATGAACAAGTTTCACTGGGGGCAAAGCAAGCGGCAATGATGCACCAGAATGCCACCTTGCGGCCGTTGGGAACTATAACACAGCAGGAAATACATATTTCCATAGTCCAACAGCAGATTCAGCGCACCAGTAATTAAAGGGAACCCAGGTCGAAGCTTTCCTTATCTTTTGTTTGCCCCTGCCTGGCTTGTGTTGCTTTTCATAGAAACTTTTCTAAATATTTGCTTTGTGTCCCCAGGGCTCAGAAAGCAGGTGGCGGAGTAGAGAGAAGAGGGAGATAACAGAAATGTGCAAGTGCTAAATCAGAAACATGAGAATTCCAACGACCGACTAGTCAAGGCTTCATGATGCTGCGGCGAAGCCAATTGGATACCAGTGTAATGTTTTGCACTGTGTTGCCATGTTTATGCGGCGCAGAGTCAGGCGGTGAGACTCAACCCAACAATGAGATTAGGACCACCATATTGCTATGTATGTATACCCAGAAAACGTGACTGCCATTCGATCAGGGTATAGACTGTCTCTTTATGCACGTGAACAGTACAAAACAGCAGAATTCGTGGGCACATACTCAGAACTAACGTAGAAAGTTTAACCTTTTCCAATGAAAGAAGGTACTTACACACGACATTGATTTTTGACCAGGGGTTGATGATATGAAGAAGACCCGAAATTGCATGCTACTGACATACATAACAAAACGGGAAGGAAGCTCGGCTTAGGAAAAATCACGGACCGAGAGCTCCTTCTCGTCCGCTCCTCTTGTCACATAAGCGGAACGCAAAGCTGGGGTTTTGGGGTTGTTATGGTAGACAAAAATGATGCGGTGGGCACGAAGATGCGAAAAGCGAGGTGCGGACAAGCGGATGCAACGGAGTATCGACCAGCCGGGAAGGGCCACTGAACCCGGGCTAGAGAAATTTATGTAAGACAAATAGCAAAATATGCTCAGGGCTTCTCACTGACTTGATCATTTGTTGCCATAAGTGCTCCCAACGCGATGTAGTATAAAGGCAACCGGTGCTCACAGAACCAGAACGTTTGGCTATAATACAGAGCAGTTGATTTTCAGGTGTACAAGTGTTTCCTGGCTTCAGGATCTTGATTTAGAAAGCATCGAGTCAAGGGAGTTGGGTGAGACATGATAGCAGCATCTCACATATGGCAGTATTGACGGGAGACATTGTGGCCATAAATAGATAGGAAGCTGGCAGCACAAGTGCTATATAGGGGGAGGAGAGGTGAAGATGTGATGGGTAAAAGATAGGGGAACTGCATACCAGAAAAGAAAGATATATCGACGTGTTAGATAACGAGGGTTTGATGATAGTACAAAGAGACGATATCACAGATATCAGTTAATGTATAGAAACGGAAGTAAAAGAAACAGACTGGTAAATAGAGGTGTTTGATGTCAGCGTAAAAGCTGATGAAGTTATAAATTTGAACAAGACGATTACTGTGATGAATAATAATTAAATGTAGCAGCAAAACAGGAAAGGGGATGATGCCCTTTTGTAGTTTGATCACTATTCTTAGTCTTTCTCAACATCGCGAACAAAAGCTTTAATTCGTCTACATATTTTTCCACTTACAAACAAAGGCGGCATAGAAACGGGTTTAGCTATCGGACTATAAAATATTTGTATTTTATCAAGCTCTCAAGGTTCTTTTATTTCTATACATGTATTGGGCCTTCTGTATTCCTAAAAAATTCAGCGGAACTCAGGCCCTGATAGAGCGGCACGTAATCAAAAAGATCGCTAGAACCACAGCATTAGAGGTCCTGTGATCTAGACCATGAGTACTGAAGGCACTAAAAGGGTTGACTTGCAACAGGGTTTGTATTCTAAGGGAAGTAGTCGGCTGGTTACAATTTGATATTGACTTTTTGACTATCACTCAGAGACAGGAAAAGCAGTAGACCAGTACCATGTAATTTTGGTTGAAGAAAGCTTCGTTTTGATACCTATAAAAGCCATTACGTATTCGTTACTTCATCACCAAATGGAGGCCTCGAGTATAAAGAGTTCTCAATGAAGTGCTTGCTCGTTCCCAGACATCATGGTTATCACCAAGGACCAACGGGTATACCCACTCACTATCTGAAGTCCACAGAGGTACATCTACATGAAATTTCATCGTCAAAGATACCTGTATATAAAGTTTAAAAGACTATATAGTTTGCCTACGCACACATTCACACAGTGTGAGTTGAAATGTTCTTTTTATTATTTTTTATTATTTTTGTACCGGTTCTAGGTTATATATACCATATAAACGTTTCTATCCAACTCGGGAATAATAATAATCAGTGATAAAATAATTGGGTTTTATCTCTGAATCGGCCTTCTCTCGTGTTTCAACGAGACTCTTGGGGAACCACTGTAGCTATTCACTGCCTCACAAAGCATGAATTCAACCATCATGAACTATTTTCATGCCAGTATTGTTTCGTGAACACTATGGGATTGTCGGTGCCACACGTTGAGAAAAATAAAAGGGCAAAACAAGCGTCATCTTCGGGGACCCGATATGCAACAGGTTGCACATAGCAGATTCTAATACCAGCCAAACAACTAAGTACACACACAAGTGCTGGAAGCACCATATAGAACGGAATATATCCATTTGCATTGTACATAGATTGCAAAGGATATGAAACGGAGCACCATAGTCCATACGTATGGGCACATCAGGAGTCAAAATTTTCACTTTGCGGGCGCTGGCTAGTATCAAACAAGCATCGTCAAATCGGGTCCAGGCTACGCAAGACTGGTGACTGACATCAATGGTTGCATGTCCAAGATGCTAGAAAACAAATGGCCTTATTCACCGCTGCACTTGGAGGGAACATTTAAGAGAATATTTCAGGAGCAGAATTCCCAAGGTTGGGCCAAAGTCAATGAAGTACCACGTAGTTGTACGCAGTCGTTGGTCTTCGATACGGTTGATCAAAACATGGAAATTTGAGGTTGAAGGCTGGATGGAGTTGGTGCGGGCAATATTTAGCCCAATTAGGAAAGTTCATCAGCAATCGTGGTTCTTTCCCCTTGTGTTATTGCGTGCTTGAACTTGGTGTTGATACCAGCATCATGAGAATCATTTTTAAGGCCAAGTATAAACATCAAATTATCAGGCATCCCCCAAAGAACACATGCTGGTTTCCATGTTCTTTATTTTTTTTTGCTGACTTCTCCAACTTGTAAACAAATTCCATCTATTATAACCCTGTCCTACACCATTCACCCCAAGGACCCCTCTCGTCCAAGAGCTGTCATGTGACCCACTTGCTCACCAGCGCTATTACCTGGCCCATTACTCAATTGATCATTGCGACCATAGTTGACCTCTTTGGTTGTTTATATCTTCTTGTTGAAGAGAAAAGAGACTAGATTAACTAGATTAACTTATTGGGTTGTTCGCAGCTCTCCCTTCAGTAGAATGGCTCTCATCATCATCTTGGAACTGAGGTGGTTGGCCGCTGGTACCACACAGCTTCGGTTACAAGATCAAATCGTCGCCAGTTCAATATGTTCATAATGTTCGTAATGAAAGCCCAGGGCTCCAGTACCCAGTATCCACGCTCATCTAAGTCATCATTTTTTTCTTTGAAAATGATACCCATTGTTATGTGGTCTCGGATTGATGATGTCTCCATTATTGTCATACCAAATTCATGTCACCATCTTGATCGAGTGTCATCGGTGGGATTGTATCCAGCCTTGAATAACTGCCGTCCTTTGCCGAATCGATGGGCCACGTTAATGCTAGGAACTGTCTGTGCCACGCGGCTAGCGCTGGTTATTCACATTGTCCAACTCGACAGGTCGATAAGCATTCTCACCTTGACCTGCAGTATTCTTTCTCAACCTGAAATCATCAAATAATCATAAGTATTTACTCTAGACTCATAATTTAGAAATAAAAAATCCACAACAGACTTCAGCCACTCATAAGCCTAGGAACCATCTATGATTTCCTCTTCGTCGCGATATCTTTTCAGGGGCCCTCATTTTTAGGTTATCAAGCCATCCTTCCGCACTCCACTTTTTCTGTTCCGAGGGGCCTGAATCTTCGTCATATGAGATATCTAAGAACATCACAAACCTGTTTCCGTAGAAAAATTTGATAATGGATCGTGATGAGTGCCCACTTGGTGTAGAGTGTAGATTTCTGCGCGTGTTGGCACTGGCTGGGGCTAATTTTGGATGCGGGTAGTTATCTTGAGGGATCAAAGATGGAAATAATTTTTTTTCCTTCTAAGCCTCCATAACAGGTGGGAGAAGGATAGACGGATGCAGCATACTTCAGAGTACAGGTACCAGTGCCTGGGTATACAGTCAAGTTTTAGGCCTTGTTGAGTGTTGTAGGGCTTTGGGCTTTGTGCTCTTGTTTATCTACTGGATCTTGATACCTCACTAGCTCAGAATTTAATATATAGTACATATTCAGACATATTCAGATACACAGCTGGAGGTGGCAATCACGCAAAAGCATCATGTAGCTGCTATGTAATTGAGCTCACAGATGTGGCAACAACAACTCATAACTGACCTTGATCTTCGAGCAGGTTTTCGAACTCCGTACGTGTTGTACACACTTGGTGGTACATCACCACATTTTTGGGAACCATCTGCGTTCAATCAAAATAGCCACGCCTGTCAAGAAACCGCCATGAGGGATTGAATTTATCTCGTCATTGACCAACAAATGTTTCCCTGCACCTCAAGTATATTTTCAGCCCCGTTCGTCGTCAGTTAACCCTTGATCGTGCAGGATCTTTCTTATTTATGCACTTCATTGTTTCCCTGTATCGAAACATGATGGCCTGAGGTTTAAGAGCTTTTTCTGGTTGTTCCGGGACACGAGTGATGTATGGAGATGTGGCTCAGAAGTGGAGAAATGCATTGATCTTGACAGTTGATCAATTTATCACGAATATTTCTCAATAGTCATGTGATGCTTGACCATCGACATGTCGGTCGACAGTACCAAAAATTTCATAGCCACGGACACTTGATGCAATGATCTCGAGAAACTCGATTCATCTTGTTTGGCACATAATATATATAACTCCATAATTTGAAAACTAGTGATGTTTGAACAGTTCGATGACTTCCATTGATGATTGATGACTGTGGTTACATTGATCAAGACCAGAATTTTCACCTGCATGACCGAAATGTATATATTTCGTCCCAAGTAATCAATCATGATAAACTATAACCCAAAACAGCTGAGCCTTTCCTAGTGTAAAATCTCGCCCATAACCTCCGACTATGCACAAAGTTTCGGGCCTTAGTTCCAGCGGTACGACCTCCCTTGCCACTTACCCACAGAAGGGGAATGCATTAAACCTAGATTTTAACTTAAAAATGTAGATATTTATTTTGTGGTATTATCGAACGCTATCGTTGTAGAAGATCCACTTTTCACTTCCATAAAATCAGGAACCGGCCCGGCCCACTTCTGATTGAGTATTGCGTGGTAGCGATGACGTAGAGGCTTCTTACTCACCGACAGTAAAGCAATGGTGATTGAAATTTCTAAGCTGCTACGGCAATTCTTCAAAGAATTCCGTTAAAAGTGGTTCTAAGTTGGTTCTACAATTCCTTAATGGTTCTGGAAGCCCGGTAGTTGAATTTTGCTGATGGGCAGCTGTCACCAACTGTTGTCATTCCGATATTAACCCTTATCGTATTGCGACCCCTGTCTTAATGATTAACAAGTCGCATTTGTTGCAAAAACAATAGCCAGATATTTAAACTTAGTCTTGTCAACATTCATTTGGGATACGGCCACCGAAGGGGTTCCTTTTGAACCAGTTATAACCGAGCTTATATGCTCAAGTTGTACGTATTAGTCATGACAACAGGATCTACGATCATGATGCTGCACCTCGTGATCTGATAAAGCTATCCATGTAAGGAGGGACTTGTGAAGCTATTCCCCAAATACAATTACTCAAACAGGAATCAAATTCTTCCATAAAAAGTCCAGCCATGTCCGATAAACAAAGAAGAGACCAATCACCTATGCTTCCGAATGTATAGTGAATGCCGAACCGAAGCGAAATTCTCCATGATTGACCATGGGCGACGGCCAGCAGGATCTGTCGGTGTGGACAGGATCATGGTGGGGCTTATTATCCAGAGGTTATAGAGAAAATGACAAATGGATGGAGCAATTACTCTATTGACATTATAGCTTCATGTGTCTGCGACAAGACGAGTTTTCATTACCACCGTATTACTTCACGACATCGTTGTTGGATGGGAGAGGTCCCGGAAAATCTGGGGAATTCAGGATTGTGGTGGGGCTGTAGGCGCGGGGCTTTTGTAGACGTGATGTGCTTTGTTCAAATCAAGACCTCCAGGAACCGATCAACACAATCGATTTGAAGAGGTGACTGAGGATGATTTTCTGAGGAAATGAATCCTGTTACCCAATAATGGCGTCTGGATGGGGATACAGACTTTGAATTGATGAGAAGTTGGAGAAATTATTGATGGAGTTTATGCACGATGAAGTTTACTGAGCTTTTTTTTTTCTTCTTTTCTTTCTCCATGAACGTAGATATAGATAGGTTTTCTGGATTGTTCTAGGCGAACAAAAAACAGATATTGGAGATTTATGACGCCAACATGGTGAATCAATAACAAATAATTACCGTAATTCAGCCTTTCGATGGACTGGGTAACAATATTATGACTAAGGCACAACGCCACTTGCCGAGATCTAGCAAAACCTCCATTACCGCTTCTCAGTCATAGCCATTCCTTGCTAGTCATAGTGTCACGGGGTCGACAGAGATTTCAGAACTGTCTTCTTTCAACAGGTTTGATGGGGGGGAGATGAGGTTCTTGACGGCCCAAAATGCTTTGTGCACAAACTGGCTATTGAGCACAGACATGACCCCGTGATTTCCAGCTTACTCGCCACGCACATCACTCGGCAGTCCATTACGTACAAAACAACATCGTGAACCACCGAATTTGCTCGTTACTGACCACACAGGAAATTGGAGGCAGATCAATGTTGTGCCTTGCAACTTCCAATCATAAAACAGTGTAAAGACACAGTATTGTCTTGATTGACACTTTCAAATTGGGCAATCTGTTCCATGATGATGAAATCTCCATATATGCAGATGCCAAGTGTCCTTCCATCGGCTTGAACCTGCAGTCAAAGGTACATATCTCGAGAACGGGAAAGAAACACATGGCAAGACAAAATCTTTCCAGGGGCCCAACAAAGCTTCTCAAGTATGGCAGTCTTTACAGTAAGCGATGTTCGCTCACATCTCCAAGTAGCATTAAATTGTTAAAGTAATCGAGGCTCTGTTCGGAAGCCATTACCGGCAATCATCCTGTCAAAGGAGGAATTCCCGTTGACATTTCTCCAACTCTGTGGCTTAAACACTTCCCCGCAAATGTAGCAAACACATGGAGAAGACTGCGACTCAAGGTGTTTCTCAAAAACTATTTACAGCGGAAAAGTGGGCCGTCCGGTAGTGATGAACAACTGATACCACGTCGATCACGGACTTCAATGTGGCCCTCAGGTAACCGGAAAACAATTGTATCGTAGAAACAACCGTGTTTATAGTGCCAAATTACTTGGTGTGTGAGATATGAGGCTTTCTGAGAAACACAACAGTTACGACAACGACCAAGCATATCTTGAACATTAACGACTGATGATGAAACCTTCCAAAACTATGTATGCACACACACACTGAATTTGAAGTTATTATCGAGGGACAGCCGCTGCTACCACGCTTCAAGCAATGATTTTATGGATTGGATCATATCAGTTTTTGTCTCTTTTCTTTTTCTTTTTTTTTGTTAGTGTCTTGAGACACTGTTACATCGTCTATTGAAAACTTACCCAATTGAACGACAGTTGTCCTGAGACGACCGGGTTTCAAGCGGTGTGACCATCCGGGTTTAAACTATCCAATTATCAGACACGTTGCGCCTACAACTCGGCGTTGTGGCAATACGCAGCATGCAGGCGAAACAACCAAAGTGAATGATATTCGACCCTAGGATGCGGTCATTCCGTCGGGTTCCGGGATGTCAAAGCCGGGCGTAAACATCATCAACATCAACAACTGCAAATGACCAAAAAAAACCAACCGGAATCAAATTTGGAGTCCCGCCTTGCATTTTGGCTTGTCATCAAGGACCATGAAATTGGTCATCAATGAAACAACCCGGCTGAACAGGTCCTTTTTTTGACTCAGCTCCAAGTAAGCCGAGCCACACCTTGACATCGAGAAATCACCAAGATGAATCGTGATGTATTAAATAACTGTGTAGAAAGGTCTGCATGATGACCTCCATATGGATGTCGGATGCGGAGAAAAGACCAACTATTGGTGTTGATGTTAGGTAACAATTTCACACACGGGCTGATCGTGATGCGAGGGTGCTCCGACGTGATCAAAGCATTCATTCTAGATTGGGTAGCCGAGATACAGTAAGAGATGTATATACATCGTAGGTTAAAGACCTATGTGATGAAATACTGTTCGTGAGGTTGAGTTGTCTGATACATACAGGGACAACTGAATATATAGGGTTACCATGGACATAACCCAGATAATGTGGGGTTCAATGTACGTCATTCTAATTTTCGGTAAGTGATTCATGATGCTATGAGAACGGAAAAGACAAGCCAAGGCTTTTAATAAGAAAAGTCCTGGGACCAATCAATCTTATAAGTCTAGTGTTATTGCTACCAGTAGAACCATCCGGTGCTTAGTTCTGTGATAATCTTATCGTAGATTTTTAACACTTGGAATCATTGGGCTTGAGGGCGTTACTCTTTTGGGAAAAGCGGAGTGTCAGAAGCCTGAGTTGTGTTTTGAGTGGTCGTCTCATATTTGCACACATTTGACATTTCGACTCAACATCGTCGGCCTCAATTGCCACATCCATCACCTAAATCATTGTCTATGTTTTCCTAAATACACGAATCAACATTTTAGTATCTCTCTGACCCAAGAAAACAAGCAAAGTTCACAATGCCTTTGCACCAATACACCCGTAAGGACGCCGAATTGTTGGACGAGTCAGATGGCTTGGCCTTTACGCGCAAAGAGTTCATCATCCCCACCAAGGCAGAGATTACCGACAACACCCTAACAACTGAACGTGAGTGCAACGAACCCTTATTACCTCACGTCGGTTTCTACAAGGCACCACAAATTGAACTAATGGACTGAGTGCGGGGGTTTTGATCAACTGCAGATGCGGTGCTGCCCGCCGGATCCATGGTACTTGGTCACTACAGTAGACGTAATGTAGAACAAGTGATCTGGGATGACATCTCACATCATGAAAAATTACCTCTATCGGATTTTGATCATGACTTGTCACCTATATGCAACATATAATATTTGACTAACTTCATGTGGTAGCCTTTGTCGATACTGCTGAGTATCAAGTTGCTCTCAAGGCCGTTTATCTAGTCGGCAACTCACTAGGCCTTCAGCCCTGTCGCACCAGCCAGCGGATCACTCAATACCTCAATACCTGGCGTACTCAGGGTGTCCAGGGCCACTTCAAGCCCTTGAGTGGATCTCCTCTGCCTACTTGGCTTGATGTGGATGATCGGGCGGCTGAGATGATTGCGCCGATTGTCGGTGCCAGAGTTTCAGAAGTTGCTGTTATGCAGACTTTGACTGCCAACTTGCACTTTTTGCTGTGTGCCTTTTACAAACCCAAAAAGAATGGCAGACACAAGATTATCCTGGAGACCAAGGCTTTCCCTAGCGATCACGTAGGTTCCACAAGCACTGTTTGCCGAAGATGTAAAAGCTAACATATGACTTAGTTTGCTGTCGAGACTCAGATCAGACATCATGGCCTGACCACCGAGGAGTCCATGATTTGCATTGACTCTGCGGACGGAACCATCATTACTGAAAATACTTGGAAGTCTGTGATTGATAAACATGCCCAGTATACTGCTATCCTCTTGTTACCTGGTATCCAGTTTTACACTGGCCAGCTGTTCGACATTCCCAAGATCACTAGCTACGCGCGCTCCAAGGGTATCTTTGTTGTCTGGGACCTTGCCCATGCTGTTGGCAATGTCCCTCTATCTCTGCATGACTGGGACATTGATGCTGCTGTATGGTGCACCTACAAGTATCTCAACTCTGGCCCAGGATCCATTGGTGGTCTGTTCGTCCATGATAGAAATTCAATAGTCTCTACTGAAGCGGATGATGCCAACTCTCCGTTTGGATACATCAATCGTCTCGCCGGGTGGTGGGCTAACAACAAGTCTACTCGCTTTGGCATGGTCAACCGTTTCCATCCGGCTGTTGGTGCTAAAGGTTTCCAACTGAGCAACCCCAGCGTTCTAGACATTACGTCACTATGCGCTTCTCTCGAGATTTTCCATGAAGCTGGCGGTATGAACCAGCTCCGTATCAAGTCTGAACTTCTTACCAAGTTCTTGGAGGATCTGTTGTTGAGTGGCTTGGGGTCCGCCTACCAACATCTGTTTCAGATTCTGACTCCCCTGGATCCCAAGATGAGAGGTGCTCAGCTCAGTTTGAGGCTGAAGGGAATCAGCTTGGATGATGTTATGAAGGGTCTGGAGGAGCAAGGTGTGATGGTTGATGATCGGAAGCCGGATGTGATCCGTGTGGCACCGGTGCCTTTGTATAACACTTTCTGTGATTGCTACGATTTCGTTGAGGTTTTCAAGAATGTTCTGGATAAGCATCTGAATGGATGAAATCTACTGGCATAATATATCCCCCTCCTTAAGAAAAAAGAATACATATTAAATCAATATTTCGTATGTAATCTTGTAGAGCATCTAAGGCTCGGTCAAGTGTTCGGTGAGTAGATCTCACCGAACACTTACCTACACCACCTTCCATATTAGGCAAAAGCACTATATCCAAATAAATTCTGCCGCCTGTGATGGGATTCACAAAATGCGCCGCCCATCACAGTCTGAATTCAATGAGCATTGGTTCATTTTGTGATTATCAAAAACTATATTCTGCCATACTTGAATCTAATATCATGAGTGACGACGAAATCGAAATTGAACAGCCCGATCTGGCACCTAATGATCCTATGCGGGCGTTCCTGCCCAAGTCTTTTGGCAAGCAAGCCCGGGAGGCGAACATCACCGCACAAATTGATCGTAGCAAACGACAAGTCACCAAGGAGCTTCCGAAAGCAAATGCCTCTCTTGTCTCATACGGGGACGATTCAGATGAAGATGATGATGCCAAGTCCGACGACAACTTCGATGACGATTATGGTCCGCAACCAGCGGCGCCGCCGAAACTCGCCAGTGATGACGATTCCGACAACGATGATGATGATAATGAAGATGACAAGGATGAATTTCCAGTGTCGCATGAAATGGTGGTAAAAACTCACGATAAGGGAGTTACATCGGTGGCATTGGATCCATCGGGGGGTCGCTTTGTCACGGGGTCGATGGATTGTACGGTGCGATTACATGACTTTGCGGCGATGACACCGACGACTATCAGAGCATTCCGGACAGTTGATCCTTGGGAGACCAAGTCGCGCAATGCTACTACAGCAGATTCGCATCCAATCTATCACGTGGAGTTCAACCCTCAGGTTGGTGGGTCATTCTTGATGACGTCGGCTCATCCTCAGGCCAAGATCTTGTCCAGAGATGGCGAGGTTTTGACAGAGTTTGTCAAGGGTGACATGTATCTTCGTGATATGCATAATACGACCGGCCACATTTCGGAAATCTCCATGGGTACTTGGCACCCCACTGATCGGAATCTTCTGGTTACTGCGGGGACCGACTCGACTTTGCGCATCTGGGATGTCAACAATCGCCGCAAACAAAAGGATATTATTGTCTGGAAGGCGAAGTCTGCGCAGCAAAACGGCCGCATCAAGGTGTCTACAGTAGCTTGGGCGGCGCCTCTGTCTGGTGGAAACTCGGTGCTTGTTGCTGCGGCGGACGATGGCTCTCTGGCTATGTACCCTGGAAACGGGCCATTTTGGAGACCAGCTGCGGAAGTCACAGAAGCTCATGCCCCAGGAACATGGACATCAGGACTTGATGTTTCTGGTGATGGGCGCATGGTCATCAGTCGCAGTGGCGATGATGCTGTGAAGCTTTGGGATCTCCGGAACTTCACCAAGCCACTGGTTACGGTTTCCCATCCGTCAGCTTCAGCAGCTTATCCCATGTCAAATATCAAATATGGCCCCAATAGCACATCGGTCTTAGTAGGTGCGCCGACCGGCTACCTGCACATCCTGAACCCGGCCAACTTGAAGCCAGAGCTCGTGACGCCCGTGACACCGGGGTCACCGATTGTCTCAGTCACTTGGCATTCTAAGATCAACCAGATCGTGACTACCTCTGGCAACGGTGAGGTTCACGTCCTGTATAACCCCGAAAAGTCTGTCCGTGGTGCCGTCGAGGTCATGTCTCGAGCTCCCAAGAAACGCCATATTGACGATGATCCGTCACGTACCGTTGATCTGGCTTCTGGCCTGTCTGGAGATGCCATCATGACTCCTAACGGAATCTTGCCAGGCTCCCGTCCTGGCCAGAACAAGAAGAAGGATCCCAGACGACCTGTGACACAAACAAAGACTCCTTTTCTCAAAAGCCAGCCTAATGAGAAGCACATCGCAGAGAATATTCCGTTGGCGAAAATGCTCCACGAGGATCCTCGTGAAGCTTTGTTGAAGTATGCAGATATTGCAAAGAAGGATCCGATATTCACGAAGGCGTGGAAGGAAACGCAGCCGGAGACTCAGTATGTAGAGGTCAGTGATCATGAAGAAGAGGAAGAACAACCACAGCGGAAGAAGACCAGATACTAGAAGGCTATGAATATTATTTTTGTCCCGATTTTAGATACCAACTTGATAATGAAATTGATGCTCCTGTACAGTAATTTCTATTGATTGGTTGTGTATTGAGTCACTGTAGGAACCGGCGTAGCTTCCACGCAACTTGCTCCTTCATCCGGGGCCGCCAATCAGAGCTTATTGAAAGGCTCCGCTTCCTTCTTTTGCGAGATGCTTCGCGGGCTTGTGCTTTAGCATGTTGTTCTCATGCCTTGACTCGCTTCTTGTACTCCGCATTTTCACACCTTTCACGAACCCACCAGGGCGCGGCGGTCAGTTGTTCGAATGTGGCGTACCCAAACCCATGAATACGAGGTCACGATCTGTGATTATGAAATTAGGCTCGTAAGTTGGATCATGGATAAAGTTGTCGTCATCATGGAACCAGGAGGGCTCGATGCGTCGGTAGGGACTGGGTGGTAGTGACTTGGGATGATGTGGGATTCGGACTCTGGAGCCAGAAAATGTTCTGTATGGGATTAGGGACTTGGTGTGAGCAGAAAAAGTGCGCCGAAAGCTCGAGGAGTGGTCAACAGGCGAAGGTGTGGACGAGATATGTCACCGATACTGATCTCCACAGACGTGTCCTATCTTTTGCCTTTTGAGATGGGTTCTTCTGCTTCCTGTTGCTATCGTGAATGAAGATTTTTCTTCGTTTGGTAATTCAAGTCTCGGTCGTCTGCTCTTAATTGCCTTCTGGTTCTTCGATAATGGCTGCGTCTTGAGGACCCATGTTGCCTGACTAGGGACAATGTTTTGAGCACATTTCCGGGTCACGGTATACGGAGTCTGAACTGGGGGTTTCTTGAGAATGAGACAATCGAGGAGCTCTTGGAGCTCTACTTGGTATCTTTGATCCAATGGCAAAGCTCTTATTCCGGCTAGAGGCGGGGTTGCGCTGATTCGTAGCGGCGCGTTTTTCTGATGGGTATGATGACGGGAGAGTAGTGCAGGATCCTCGGAGAATTGGTGTGGTTTGTAAGCGGGATCATAGGAATACTGGTATAGCACATAGTAAGTGAGGTGATCACGATATCCAGACATGGATAAAATTAGTCCCCAAAGGAGATGTGGTGTTGGTATATATCAAATCTGCTGAGATAACCAATTTGTGATACTATATTGTAGATGCATACCTGTGATGTCCATCTCTTCGGTTTGAACAACGACTAACATCTGAATTAGCATATCATCTTGTATTGACCTTCCGAATTTCATCACTATTGTCATACTCAGTCCCATTAAATATATTTTTACATCACTGTCATTGTTCACCATTGGTGCCTATTGTAGACACTAGTACCATCTTATCGATAAGGCCTTGTTTAAGTGTTTAACTGCAAATGCTGTAAACAGAAGTGACGTCACGTGGATGGGCATACTAACTACAGCACCCCCACTTCCAAATTTTGTCCAAGCACAATCGTTTCAACGATATCACAATCCAGACTTGCTTGATCCCACATCACCGCAAACATTATCGTTTTCAAGACTCAGCGGAAATATCCATCCTGTTTTAGTGCTCTGTTTCAGTATCATAACCAAGATTGTGACTCTTAGAATTACCAATTTTCTGCGCATACATCTATCAGTCTACCCGCAAACATGTCGAGACCCCCTGAGGTTATTCGCATCAAGCGCAAGCGTGATGATGATTCACCCCTCGCTTTCCTCGGTGTGTACCCATTTTGATTGTCGCCAGACATGTGCCGAGGCACTCGATTGCGGCGTAAAAAAAAGGACCAATTTTTTCATCTAACCATCCGCCAGAGCTTGATGCCGAAGATCACAAGCGTGCTCGCAGCGCCAACAATTATCTCTACAAGCGCCACATTGTGGGATCCACTGACGATGTCCCCATTCCGAAGCCCATCCCTCAAAATTCCCGACTCATAATACGGACATCCGCCCCCGGCGATGAAGTTCGCTACGAGAAGCAGCTTCTTGCAAACAAGTCGCTCAAGACCCCCAAGGATGAGGACACTGACGACGGTGGCCCACAGCGTACCTTCCACATCTCCAAGGCCGACACCGAGCGCCTCAAGTCATATTCTTCTCAGTCGTCACTTACTGGCATGAAACGTCGGCATAACACTGTCGTCTTTGTCGAACGGGATACGCGGAAGATAAGGGTTGTCGGTGGATCCAGCGTTGCTGTTCAGGCCAACTCTCCGACTAAGAGTCCTCAAGATCAAGATCAGATTGATATCCCGGTCCCAGCGACCCCTTCAACGCAACAAAGACGACAGGTTGCCATCCCCGTTGGCCGGCTACCTCCTGGCGAGCGGCCCCAAAAGCCCAAGACTCCGGACCTGGATCGCATGGCTGACATCATGAGTCAATGGGCCAAGGAGGTCACAGATACTACTCCTGCTGTCAACACAGCGGTGCAGAACTCTACACAAGTTAAAAGGCCACTGACGCGGTTCAGGCCAAAGCCGAAGCCGAAACCAGTAACAGAAGAGAAAGCAGCGTCTACTGCTGGTTTAGCTCCGGCAGCGCTTGTAACAACCGGACAACCGGCTCAGTCTGCGCAGAATGACTCGGATAGTGATTATGTTGAAGAGGAATATCATATTGTAGACCTTCGGGCGGTGCCTAGTGATGTGCCGCGGCACATGATTGGTCGGTTAGTCATCGATTCTGATGAGCAGGAATACTTCTATGAGGAGAGGAACATGCAGAGCACTGAGTATGACAGCGACGAGAGCGATGAAAACGGTAGGTTCATCTCAACTTGATATTAGTGACGAGACACTCGACTGACACATAGGACCTTGTAGCTGAAAACCATTACGGAAATTATTACCCAGATCAAGAGCTCGAATCTGATTTGGATGATGAACTGGGAGACTTCGGTGGCGGTGGCTGGGGGGTGGATACCGAGGATTATGATCAGAATATGGCTATGTCTGATTATGGCGACGAGGACTGGACGCAAATAAGGGAAGCGGACTATGAGAGAGATGAGAATACTGAGGAGCGAGACGCGAAGATCTTAGAACGGATTCGGAGGTTCAATCAGGCGATTAACAGGCATGGAGGGTACTAGAAAAGCTATCCTGCTTGGGTGACTTCTAGTGGTCGGATCATTAGGTCCCACCGAGGGTGAGGGTTACGATTGTAGACAATATGATACCCATTTGACTCATTACAACGGTATCACGTTTTTTACCAAAAGATGCTTTTAGATGACAATATTTATTTCAATGCGCAAATATACTAAAGAGATCGAGATCCTAAAAAGGCTCAAATCTGAATGCAAAATAAAGTAGGCTAGGCGATGATGTACATAATATGCTTCCCGAAACCTATACAAAGGTTGATGAACTATTGCTTAATGGGTATAACCACGAGGTCGGAAACTTTAAGGATATAACGAAACAAAAATTGATAAAAAAAACAAAGGGGGGGAGGGAAGAAATCAAAATCTGCCAGCCATCAGTGAATAATAAGAGAAGATCCAAATCCAAACAAAAACATAAGCAGACGTTAAATACAAAAAGATGAATCTCAGCCATGAGATTGGGAAGACAAAAAGACAATAACACAAAGAGCCACCCAATCAGATACACATTTTTTTTCCTTTTTAATGTGCCCGTGACCCAAAACAAAACAAAAAGACATAAAGAAAAAAAAAAGCAAACGCTAGACATTTCCCCGGGACCGAGAGACCAAATCGTCAAGGAAACAAAGCACAAGTCATAGACATTGAAGCGGACCAACCCAGATTCGTAACATCAGATGAAGAGATTTCATAAAGGGACAGTGTACTGAAACCACGTACCCCACACCAACAGTTGCCACAAAGGAAACCAGATTCAACAGCAACCAAAAGGTTTGTTGTTCTCACTGCCGTTTCAGTGGTAGCCCTGCATGTGGTGTTGCGGGGCAAAACCGTGATGTCCGCTAACACGGCCGTTCTTTCGGCGCGCCATCTCCGCCATCTCGCGACGTTGCGCTTTGTGGATCTCGCCGGTTCTGCGGATGCTCTCCTTGTCGACGGGGTCAACCCAATCGTAGTCAAGAGCGGCATCCGGATAGCGGTGCAAAAGGCCAATCTTCTCGGTCTGTTGGCGAATGGGGAAGTCCTTGGTGAGCCACTTCTCCTTCTCGTGGTCCCATACCAGGCGGCCGTGGACATCGGTGACGGGGAAGCACTTATTTTCGCGGTACATGACGCCCTGCAGACCGGCGGTGCCACGGTGCTGGTCATCAGGGAAGCGGGCACTATACTGCTCCAGAGTCTCTTGCCAGTTGAGCTTCTTGTCGATAAAGGTGTACAAGCAAAAGTGGATCTGCTCGGGAGTGTACTCCTTGTTGTAACGGGGTCGCGAGCGGTTCTCAATGTGACCAGAACCCTGGTAGTGGTTAAGAGCCAGAGGATATCCAGACGCCTGAGAATGGTGGTAGTGAGGAGCACCGTACTGGTGGTGCTCAGAGGGGCTCCACTGAGGAGGCGGGGGGAGGATAGGCACAGAGGTGGACGGAGGATGAACGAGGCCATCCCAGGGTCTGGAGGAAGCTGAGTTATGCGAAGGGTGGGCCAGAGAAGGAGCCGGGTGAGAGCCGGTGCCCTCAATGGTTCTGAGGAAGGAGTCAAAGCCAGGAAGACGAGCTGTTGCGGTCAATGGTTAGTTGTTATCGGGAGAATGTCTCAGGCTGCATTTCAAACTTACTCGGCTCACTGCCGTTTTCACTGCGAGAGGCCCGAGGGTTCGGACGGTCCGAAGTCAGGTTGCTGATGTCCATAGCGGAAGCACGAGAGTAACTGTTCATGGAGCTCTTGCGGTCCGAAGGAGACTGGCTGCCGCGCTGACTGTAGCGCTCGCGGTCGTTGCGATAGTCTTGGTGCATGTTGGAGTATCTCTCTGAAGAACGTTCCAAGTGAGTATATTCGTAGCTAGGCGACATGGTATCTGAGTCGGGAGTACTGCGGGTGTAGTCGCTGTACTGGCCAGAGACGCGGGGCTGGTAAGTCGCAACTTGTGAGGACTCGGAGTGGTAACGGCTATCGGGAGAGGAATGGTAACCGCTACTTTGGTAGGGCAAACCGCTGACGTGATGAAGCATCTTATAAGTCTGGCGGGCTAGGATGTTCTTATAATATGTGCAGCAGTGGGTCTCAATATTGACGGGGGTCTTCGTCAATTGTTGGTTTCAAGACACGGAGCTCCTCACTATGTATGTGCTTTGTTATGGAGAGGTGATAAGATGTGGGATGGATGCGGGTGTAACTTCACTATTGCAGGGTGCTTGAAGAGAGATCTGCTCAAGTGGAAGATGATGTATGTGTATGCGTAACAGTTGAGAAAGCAAGAAATGGATAATGAGTTTGCTCAATATGAACCTAAGAGATACAATGGAAGATGGGGAGATTATTTATAAAAATCAAAAAGAGTAGCTCTGAGAATATATACTGTCTATGAAATGGCGAGAAGACTTAAATAGGATGATGACAGTTACGATGGATTGAGTAACTTTCGGCAGGGAAGATGTCGGCAGCGTGGGAGCTCCCGAGCTTATATAAAAATCGAGACTAGTCATATTGGATTGGCTCGGAATTGAATAATGGTGAGGGCAACTGCCAGAAATGAAAGCAAGAAACAAATACCCAAAATTTATCGACAATGATCTTTAGAAATCACAGACTTAGCCGTTCCTTCTCTTGGTTTGGTTATTGCAGACACTCCTCGAAGGGTGAAAGAAAAATGGCAAGAGGCGCTGGGCGTGAGAAATGACTTAGCGTGGGGAGGGAGTGCAACTAGATCGACCTCCGCGTAAAAAAGAAGAAGCGGTAGGGGCGGCTGGTCAGGGATTATTTTGACGGGGCGTGGGGTGAAAACGGCTCGACGAGGGACCTCAAAAGTTCGATTGGCGATAAAATACGATAAATTACATGACTGGGCCATCGTGATGAACGATATTCGGCCGCCATGAACGGTCTCACAAGGCAGAAGGCCGAGGACAATTATATCATTTCACTGAGGTGAGAGACAAACAGCCGTGAGGTCTCATATCACTATGTGTTACCTAGACCAGCAGCCGTATTTACGACGACATGATCGGCACTACGCAGCACATTCATGGCATTCAGCTGGTTTGATGTCGACAGAAAAGAACCGAACCGCAATATATGATTTCATTCTCAGATTTGTTGTACTAAGTGTTATGTCTGACCTTTTAGATCTGGTCGGTCGAACGTGTTGGCTGCATACAGATATTCAGAAATCAATGGTTCATGACATTGTGTCACTGCTTTAATGCCCCATATTCTCTGAACCACTAATACTACAGTTCCTGTTTTCGTGAAACTCAATCGAAGCTTGGATTTACATCGCCATGCTTCTGATAGGCTGTTTAATGCAAACCATATCTACAACCAGTGTTTTTTCGAGATACGACGTTACCTGCTGTCTCTACGTTTGACACAATAAAACCTCGCTCTCATCCCTAGCTCTCCCACTTTAAACTAGGCCGTCCAGCCTCTGCATTACTCTTGTGTGGGATATGAATGTAACACAATCATATCTCTACTTTATGGCAGCCTCATGCCCCATCTGCTCTCGAGCTTTGAAGTTTATCAGACTGTCTAGTCATGTAACTCTACATGGGCTAGACCATTCTCGCAGTACTTAAGTCATCAACTACAGGTCGCTAACACCCATGTTAGCTGAATGTCACTGTTACAAAGCGCCGACACTGCAATCGATCATAGCTTTTTCTCTGTCTCTCTCTCACATTGCTCTATTTACCTCTAGTCATGTGTGATGGGTTGACATGGCTCACGCTATACGCGGCGTTATCTTCGTATATTAAACCAAAAAAAAAAAATACTAATGCTAAAAAGCCTAGCTTCTGGTCAACATCTGCACCCATAAATCTTTTCTTGATGCCAGGCATCATCACTAAGTGGGTTGATCTAACTAGATCCTGTGCAGGTCGAGGCTGAAGTGTTTCAAACACCTACTGAGCCTAGTGTGGAATTGTCTCATTATATGCTAACATCATACATCACATTACACGAGCAGCTGCACAACAAATCTGCTCAAGGCCTAAGTCACCACCTATTGACCATTGACATACTGTCATTACTCAACATCTCACTAACATAGTCAGAATAAGACCAGGCAAATCATCTGTGTCCGTGGCCATGATATGTCATCAAAGCTTGCGGGCCCTTATGCCTTCCATGGTGGTACAGATACAGCTCAACATCTGTGCGAGGTGTTTCTTTTCTGGATTGTCTTGCCTGCCGTGATCAACCTCTCACAGACACAGTAATCCAACAACACCACAACCAATAACAATGATTTGACAAATAATCTCTCCTGTACCCCATTTCACACTATACACGCATCATGATCCGGAAATAAGCTCAAATATGCAACTATGAGGCGTGAAAGGGGCGGATGTTGGCCCAGGCGGAAGACAGGAAGTGGGGATAGTGGGTAGAAATTATCCCGGGATATCTTGGCGAGGACATCTCATGGCACGCAGGAAGCAGGTAGTATCACACAAAAAGAAAGCTAAGCGATAGTAATTTCAGATCACGAGAAGAGTAACACAATAATCAACTTTGTTGGAGCAAATCGGAGCCTGACTCATCACAACAAAGACCCTGTGCCAGTAAATGAGTAAATGAGGATCCCATCGTGTCTCCCATTCATGGGCCAGCATTTCAAGATCCCTTCATCTCCTACCCACATGCCTGTAGAAGCAGCGCTGCTAGCAACCATAGCATTCCTTGTTACAGGACCTGGAACCTGTAATCCAACACTCTCACAGGCCAGAATCCGAGCCTATAACCCTCTCAAGGCCCTTAACCTAGTCGTAAATCTTCCCCGTGGCTGCTTCCCGCAGTAGATACGCGGATACGCGGGTACTCCAGGTCTGTGCCGCAACCTGGAGGGGAGGGAGAAGGGGCAATTAATCAAAAGTCAGCACATGCCATCGAGGCTTTGAGATGTCAAAGGGCCTCAGAGTTACATTGGATGGTGATATTGATCAAGATTTCCACTTTGTAATGTGATTTTGAACCCTTCATATTGTATAAATTTTATCAAATACCTAAGTTTAATATATACTACCAGAATGTCTATATTTTGAAAAGTTTGTTGGGAGTGTGGTTCTTGTGGGCTTTAGGGTTATAACCGCAGACATCGATCGGACCCTTCAACCATCGAATCAGTCAAGATGAAGTTCTATTGGTTTGCTA
Source organism: Ambrosiella beaveri (assembly GCA_030294605.1). Taxonomy (NCBI): domain Eukaryota; kingdom Fungi; phylum Ascomycota; class Sordariomycetes; order Microascales; family Ceratocystidaceae; genus Ambrosiella; species Ambrosiella beaveri. Next base: position 371,857 of record JARQWA010000014.1, read on the forward strand.
TTGATCATTGTCAACGACTAGAAAGCGGCTAGAACAATAACATATCTTGATCATATTGAGATTACCAAATTACCGTGACCACAAAATCTCACGCTCATGCTCATGTTACACACTGAAAATGAACGAAAGAAAAGCAGGAAATCGCAGATGGTTCTCTGCTTGACTCCCTATCTCACATCGTTCGCACCTCGTTGCACATGGCCATTCAAATTTCTCTGTGCCCACCACCTGTAGATTTTCCGGCCTATAGAATCACGAGTTTGGACCCGAGGATATGGTCAGGAACCTGCACAGTCCAGTCAGAAAATATGCACGCCTCAATGGTGCGGTATGGCGTCACGGACACTGCAAAAATAGTCCTCATCACACTCACACTTCGGCTTAGCTCTCTGTACAATACATATAGAGTGGAGGCAGGCCCAACAGGCGGCTGGCGCGATAAGCAAAGCAGTAATTCTGGGGTCTTCATTTTCCCCCTCATCTTGAAATGCAGAGGTATTAATAAACGAGGATGATTTTTTTTTGACAAACTCCACTTAGCACTCTCAACTATTCGAAAAGGCGATGATGCTGCTGCTCATAGCTGCTCATAGTAAGTCTCAAGATTTCTCAGACACTCTTGTTTTTTTCTGCCTGTCCATATTATTATCATGGTCACATATATTATACAGGATATGAAGGGTTTTTTTTAATCTATGGTCTTATCATTAACCCACAAGTCAGCAAAAGTGATGAGTTGTCGATTTGTCAGAACTTAACCTTAATTTCTTTTCTTTTTGTTCGTAAGACAAATACAAAAAAAAAAGTTTGACATTTCATCTGGGTGCAGGGCTCTGGACTAGCAAGATTAGAACATAATTAACCTAGAGCGTCTCTCACCCAAAACAACCGCGTTTGTTCTCCTCATTGGTCAACCGATGAGTTCTTTGAGGCGTCTAGTTGACGAATTCGGTGTTCAGCTCCAGTCAGCCCAAGGTCGTTGGTTGTGGGCATGAGATCAATGACAGTGGGCGAAGTTGGATAAGGCGTTTTGTCGGGCGAGATTGAGGAATATTGGTAATGGCCATCGGCAGTCCATTTGAGGATGAAAATGGACTGAACATATGAGGGGGGGGGGGGGGGGGGGGCAACATTACGAGTGAAAGTATTAATTTTAATCGTGTATATATAATACAGATAGGTCGATGTTGTAAAATTAAAACTGTGAAATCTGCTCACATGAGGACCTCAAGACGTCACTCGATCGCTCAAGGTGGTGATTATCCACCGAGATCTGCCATGGCAGGGCCATAGGTTCTTTCCTCATCGAAATTTGTTGCCACTGTACAACTACAACTGACAGCGCTCAGGAGAAGACCTCACTAGCACGAACGATCCGCTCTCTCATCCTGTGTGACAGAGTATGTCAAGCTCTGTAATGGTCAATTCCTCCTTCCTTCATGGAGATCGAGGTCCCTGCACAAGGCAGATACCCCTTCAAGTACCTTTTTCTGTCCTTACTGCAGCTGTCCGATACTCTAGTTCTAACTCGGACGAATTTGTCTTTGAAAAAATCAGTGCATCGTAGATATTTATCTCTCTCTCTCTCTCTCTCAAAAAAAAAAAAAAAAAAAAGAACATTTCTTTGCGTGTAACACGTAAATACCAACATATAATTCTGCCATTTATATCGCTACGAAGATATTCCTACAGAAATCAGAAACATCAAATCTCTTTGAACAAGTCGTATTTCACATGCTCCATCTGTGAATCTCCATCGATAATCACCTCACCAACAGTTCTCAGTCTTCGAAGAGTGCATTGAAAATAAGATTATTCTCGCCCAGAAAATCCCAAGCACAGAGGGATTCAAAGACCCACTTATCTTTGGAATGGCCCCGCCTCGCATCCAAACTGTCGGGTCCCTAACCGCAGTCTCAACCAACCACAATCATCTATATAAAACTATAGTTGCAGAGGAAGCAATTGCTACAAACAGGGATGCCTAAATGACGCAGGGATAGTTTTCCAGGGAGGGGTGTATGTGGTACTTTCCCTTTTAGTCACAAGAGGCTTGCTGGCTGTGACCAGCTTTACACAACTAAAGAGCGAGGTCCTGAGGGAAGCAATCTGTGTCTTTGCCTTAGGGCTTTCTCTCCCTCAAAAAAAAAAAAAAAAAAAAAAACACATCGACCCTCGAATGTCTGCAGGCGACAGTGGGGTTGGTGATGAAGATACCGACAAACATCAGCAACAGCATGGGACGTACATATTTGCGTATTCTGAATTCCAGTTGACTCTGTTCATATTATTGCGAATTCCTTTGATTCTACAGCCGTTGTCTGACGAAAAACCACACGTCTAGCCTGTCGCTACCCCATCGAAAGCACACATTTCCGCGTAATCTAGACGATTCGATATCTCGACACTTTGATGATCTTATGTTCTAAGTAGTTTTTTTATGTGTTGGTATGTGCGTCAGAAAGCGAGAACCCTTCCCTCACGCGATTGATTTGCCTCAAGTTGATTATTATTAGGGAGATTACTAGGTGCATGGCAAAATGATAGGTACTTGTAAAAATCACAAAAAATAAGCCCATGTCAGTCAAAGTAGAGGCTTACAAAATGATGAATATCTACACTCACAAAATGCAATGAGCATTATTGGATTTCTCTGGATCCACAGATTTTAGTGGTACTATTTTTATTTTATCATCAGCTCTAGAACTCAAATTATAAGCATTTGAAAACATAGTGGTTTGAGCCTATAATGTCATTTTTGTCTGTTTATCCCAGGGCTGCAATCTGAAAAATATATATATATATAAGCTCAAAACTCATAACTTCAACCAAAACAGATATTGCAAAATAATGGCCATATTTGGATTCCTCACTAAATTATCTATTAGATATGTTTTTATTTATTTTCCACTGAAAAGATTTTTGTTGCCGATATTCACCATACTTTATACGTCAAAAAAAAAATTTGTTATCTTAATCCATTTGAATTTTATAACATACAGGATTATAACCCTAGTAGTATAATACATTACTGGGCAGGAGACAAATTTACAGAAGTGTAGTCCGCTATAGCTCAAAAATTACCAGTGTGCTATAACCAAGACCAGGGCTGATTTTATCTGGTTTTTACCAGTATCTATCGTTTTGCCATACACAGTGCACGGCTGATTTTGCCGTGCATCTAGTAATTCCCATCATTAGGGACCCAGGCCTCCAGTAGCGTGGAAAACCAGCATGGAACTCAAGAAGGATCAAGGAGGGGAATAAAAAAAAAAGCCACAATAATGACCTAACCCAGTCAAGTCTTTGACTATATCGCTCGGGACTTGCATAATCCGGTGATGGCGATGACAGGTTATTGACCAGAAATAGATGATTGAATCTTACATTATTCGCCTATCTGTTATATGACCTATTGATTTCCTCGCGGCACTATTTACTTTTAACCTTTCCAAAATGGAGTAGAAATATCAATATTCTTTTTCGTACATGGAATCATGTATGTATAAATGCAATGCAGAGGAACGCAAAATTGTTGAACCAACACGACTGAGCGCAAACGCCGAGTCTGTGAGAGTGCGTTTCCTGTATTCTCCGACTTGACTGACTCACTAACACTAAATTCACCATGACGGTTCATCAAATCTATATATTGCCTGTTACAGAATCCAATCACCTTCAAGATGGACAAAATATTGTTTGAGAGTTTCATCGATATAATTGCCATATAGATGCATGAAGTATTTATTTGTGCATGTTGGATGGACATGTCGTACAAAAAGTGGAATCCAGTCGGTGCCATTTTCGGCAGCTTCTTGTCTCTGTGCGGGACGAGAGAAATAGGGAATTGCCCTGAATATTGTTGATTGAGACATGCCACGACATTGGTGTTTCAGAATACCGCAACTGCCACGTAAGAAGACAATTCCCAAAACGTCAACACGCATGCTCACTTATTTCGCTTCAGAATCTCGCCTATAATTCTTAATCTGAATCCCCATGAGATCAGTAAACTTCAAAGCCTTGATTTATCTCGAGATTCGTGTAAACCGAAATTCCAACATAATACCTAATTTAACCAATACAAGTAAGTACCTTACATGCCAACTGGTACTTAGCCAACTGTGCCATCCTAAGACTTGAAAAGAGAATTCAGCAAACTTGGTAACATGACGTTGCAATACGCGGCTCATTTTGCTTGGGGTCCGTCAAGAGCAGTTCATATATCAATAGTTGTCAGTTCTTGTGCATTTGTTTTAATATATACTGACAGTGTACTAAAATTTTTATATAACATCACTTCAATGATAATATTCCTCCATTCGTTTACTTGGATCTTCGAATACATTTGAAAATAACGCAACGTTCATATTATATACGTTGAAAAGATAACTGCGGGATTATCTTAATTTTCTGTATGATTACCATGGGCGTAGTTCGGGACTGAGACAAAACATGTTAACTTTCAGATATCGATATCGAACCTCAATACTATTCGATAATTTTCCAGATCTAAATATTTGTCAGTATCAGAGATTGGTAATGGGTTGGGTTACTTTGCAGTGAAGGGGGGGAACAGGGTGAAATCAGTGCCGAATAAATCTGCGTGGGATTCATCAGCGGGCTGCTGTTAACGCACAAACTTGGGTCAGGTTTATGGCGAGCTACTCTATGTCTAAGCCCAGAATGATTCCAAATCATAATTTCATGTATCCAGGGAATTGCTTTGTACAGATAGACAAAAGGTCAACATCTTGAAAAAGTGTATGAGAAGAGGGTATTAGAGAGGGTATTTACGTATTCATATGGAATATGACTTTCCGAGAAAGATGAAGTGATATAAGACAAAGAAATGTTTGAAAATGGTAATATAGACATGGTCCATAATGAGACAGATATTCATCTTGGCTATACAATATTAATTTGCATGAAAGAAATATAAATACTCTCGCCTTTTTTTTTCTTCCTCTTCCTGTTCTTCTTTTCATCAATTGTTTTTTCTGTGTGTTCATTACTATCTACTGTAATTTTGCAGTGCCAGATGCAGAAACAAGGAATCTCCTGTCAATTTTTGTGCCACTTAGCCGTTGCTGTTATGGTCTTGGTATTTATGTTATTGATCAACGACCATCACAACGACAGGAACTCCACACGAAAGGCGAAAAAGAAAAACATTCGAGAAACGCAAGACAGAACACGCTGCATCTCTCCTCATACTCTTGTGTTTACTATCTCTGTAGGTCTATGTCAGACCTTGTATGCATCTCTGTGGATCTGTTAATTAGGAAAATCAGACTTAAGAAAAGCCTGACGTTTATTGCTAGTGTTGCAACGTCATGTAAATGGTTCCAAACTGTCGGGACGGGCCGCCCAATAGTTAACGTTGAAAGGTCGTAATGCTGATGGAGGGATTGGGCAAAGATCATACATGACAGGGTTGCGGGAGTGTCTAAATATATCTGGTCTTCTGGCTTTGGCCCGTCATGTGTTAAGTTGCCCGAGGAAGCGTATGAATGAATGATTCTCTTTCTTTTCTCTGAATGCACATACCTGTACCATTTGTCAGGGATTGCTGATTGTTGGAAGTTGAAGTGTTGGCTTGTTGGAAATGTGAATGTAGCAGAACGGGGTTTTTTTTCTTTTTTTGAGGAGGCGAAAAGCGATCACCATGACAATCGTATTCAGATTAGACACGGTCTGGTGACTGAGAAATCATGCGTATTTTGTGAAAATCTGTACAGGCTAAGCCTTTGTTATTTTGTGTTTCTCTAATTTGTGCGAGGTATTTAGTTACAGCCTAGGTAAATATTGTTCCAATATTTCGGCCGTCCACCAATGTCTCTGGCTAGATGGCGATCTTGGCTGTTGGTCACAAGATGTCAACTGTGATCCTTCAGACAGGAAAAGATGTAAGAGTGTCTCTGTAGATCATAATATTGATTCCTTTTGTATATGAATATTCATCTGTGGCCACATTCATATGCAGTCTCGCTTGTATATAAATATTTGAATAAATACACACACACACATATATATATATATAATCAAGGCTCCGTATGCATTATAGGGTTACATGGTGAAAGTCATCCGCGGTTTATCTGCCTATCCACCTTGGACTGCCGCCAGGATTTGAGAGAGCTGACAGAAACACGGTAATGATTCTTCATCGGATGCATGCGGCGTCGCATTCCTCAATTCTGATAAATGGCCAGCGGTTTGGTCGGTGGTCACAAAAAGAGAAGACAGAGTCATTGATTTGAGACTAAGCTGATTTTTGAAGTATGGCACACTTGTTGATATCTTGGCCTAGAGGAATCGAGTCAGATGCTAAAGTTTGCCATTAACGGCTATAGTCAACGTCAAATCATAGCATGAATTTTCCCATTGGCGTCATATTTGCAAATGGGATGACAAAAAATATCACACGAGATCAGATTGTGTGGGTTTACAATGGCTTTGGCATGGAGACATTTCCTGGAGCCTGCTTGCTTATATATTTGCCACGCTAAAGTGTGATTGATGTTTGCAATCTTACTCCTCATTATGCAGATTCCTTACTCTCAGCCTGTGTCAGTATCTGTGGAGAATAAGGCGTCGATATTTATGGCCCACCACGACTGCGTCGATCTAATCTGCATTTCAAAAAAAAAAATCAACATTACCACCTTGCAGCTTCGGTGCTACGGCAAGTCTGGATCGACTTGGCCCTGCCCACTTCAGATTAGGCTCGGTCGGCCCATTGTAGCAATAGCCCCGTTTGTTTAAAGTCAAGCGAATAATGGATCGCAGCGGAACGACACTTCCGGCAGCCCTTCCGCAGATAGTTCCTAGCTCATGATCCTGATGATGAAGGTGTTTGGCTCCAGAAATTATATATATATTTATATATACAACAAACTTGAAGAGTGGATGAATTATTACCTTTCGGTGAATATATAGATAAAATGTAATAAAATGAACAGTGAAAATGGCGTGCAACAAAAGTATACATGTTGTAAATGTCTAGATCCGAGACCAAAGTGGAGCCTACGGGATCAATAGCCATAGCATTAAATCATTATAACTGAGAAGATGACAATCAGGTAGACAATCAATTGACCTGGTCCAATATCAGCACGAACATTGTTTCTCTCTTTTCTTTCCTTTAATTCTAGCCAGTAAGAATTCAGCCATGGGATCCATAAGGGATTCACCCTAGTTTCAAAAGCGGTTTAGGGTTCTCATCAATATTGCATGTTATCGCTCTTGAATCTTCATGAAGAAAATGGATGCTCCTACTGGATCCTAGCGGCTTGATGAACAATTTTTTCTGTGTGTGTGCGAGGGTTGTTCCAAAGTTAGCTGCTGACAGGATCCCTTTGAGGGAATTGTTCATTTGCTACGTTTAGTACAATCTTGATCGCTAATTACGAACTTGCCAAGTCCTGATTATCAAAGGGAGAGCTATATATCAAGAATCTTATTTATTATGGCTTGATGAAGATCCCATTGCGGAAGTTTTAGAACTATATAAAATAAATACATATATGGTATGTTTAAAGACCTAATTCCTCCCATCTCATTTCGAAACAAAAACCAAAAAATAACTATTTATCGCCAAAGAACTCGCCATTCGAAACATGCGTATACACCACAGATTCTTCACCTGTGAGTCTCCCTAGCTAGGCTTAGCGTCTAGCAACTAACTTCGGCGGCCCTATTATCCGGCGGAAAGAATCGGGGATGAAGACAATCTGGAACCTCAAAGAGAATTAGAGGAGTTGGTCGCAGGGAGAAGCGGGGATAAAGAGGGGAGGGGATGGGGTGTGTGGATGGAAGGAGCTGGAAGACTTCCAGAGACTGTAAGCAAGGGAGTGCAAGTGGGGTTTTAGTTTATGTGGACTCTTTTTTTGCCTTTTCTATATCAGGCTTAGGTATGAAATCATGAGAGGGCTGAGCAAATATAAGTTTAGAACAAGGGCTTATTCAGGGCTCTATCATGGACACCGAACAGATGCGTGTTGGAGCTGGGGATATCGTAAATCATGACTGCTAGCCTTATCCTTGTACAAGGTAAGTTGGCAGACAAAGAATGATGGAAAATGTTGGATGTTCAAGGCAAATAATAGTGAAAGAAATCACCATGGCTCTAGGGAGATATTAAATATATGTTAAATATAACAGGTAAATGGTTTTCTCAGGTCCATCGAAAGGAAAAAGGTATTCTTCCGGCTTTCTTATGGCAACCCGCAAATTATATATAATGTTTCGTCGTGTAAGCTGAAAGAGTCGATAACCTCGGTTGCTTCTACCGGATAAAACAAACAAATGGGTCGTCCATGCGGAATCAAATACGGGTCATGTGGCGCATCATCCAGCTCTGTAGCGATCACCATATCAAGCCCCCCCCCCCTAAATTTTTGGCGCTCTGGTTGCATTTCCCAGCGTCGCAGTGCCAGTGACAAATGGTTACCTCTGTCTGATATCTCGGTTCTATCTGTCACAGGAGCATATATGCCATTGACGAGCATGATGCCTGAATGACTTTTAGGTTTATCGATAACTAAGACTTCAGATGATCCGCCCGTGCACGTCAGTATCTGGATCTTTAGTTTCTATCACCTATTAAATACAGTAGGTTTCACGGGGAGGAGTGTCCCAAGTGATATTCAAGTTTTCGACACATTATATATATATTTTTTAAATATTTTGCGTTCTTGGCATCATCTGAACCCTGATATATCATCATTCGATTCATTATCAGAGAATCAAGTCAGTCATGTTTTGCTGTTCATTAGGAATGCCTCCAAAAATCTTTTAGTGTATAGATTGCCGGATGATCCCCGTCCGAATGATGAAGATAGCAAGCGGGTCCGTGATGACGATGGAAGATGCAAGAATTTTTTAGTTTTAACTATATATTTATTTATGCCCATTCTTCCACACATAGATAAGGGATTATGCTGGTTGGCAGAACTGTTGGTTCACAAATCCTCACGCCCTCATGACATTCTTCATATGGCCAAAAGAATGAATATCAGGACGCATCAGGCTAAAGGTGGCGAGTTTAAACTGTGATTTTCTTAATCCAGCAGCAAAAAAGAAAGCATTGCTCTTTATGATCTTGTTCTTCTTTAGTATATATACTTGGCCTTGTGTATTTTCTCTCTTTTTTTCTTATCTATACATATATATACTCTAAAAGAAACAAAAAAAAACTTTTAATGGCATCAGAACGCTCTGCATTCTTGTAAACCCTGCCATATTTAAATAAGATGGGCTTGAAATGTTACAGCTTCAACAGAGTACTCCACACATAAACACATTACCACGATTGTGATGTTAAACGGTCTGTCATGTTAACATGTGTCCATCTAGATTAATTAAGTCGCGACGTGCCGAACGTCCAAAATTGACTAGATGAAAGTAAACCATCAGAGAAAGAGAAGAAACCCGTTCGGAAGTGCCGATGTTCTGTCGTTCCAAGGAATAAACAAATGCCTCAGGGATCACATAATGATCGGAAAGGTGGACTTTAACACAAAGTCTGTGTGGGGCCATGACCTGTGGCATAGCTGTGGCAGTTCATATAAGAAAGCAAAAGGTGACCTTGACTAAGAGTATAATTATGTGATACTGAACTAAAAAGTGTTTGCAAAGCATTGTTGGTATAGAAAATAATCATGACATCATGCCTATATTAGTTTGCAAATAGAATAGCAACGGTAACTGAACTTGCATTACACAAGCATTGGTGGCTTACTATTTTTAATATAGTTGTTCAAGAAGGTTAATAGAAACAATATAAAAATTGAAAAAATGACATAGAGAAGTGACTGACCATAAATTATACTATAATCATTGATAAAACTTGGATATGGATAAATAGTGCAAGATTGATCTGAAACTAAAGTTTAAAAATAATAGAAATTGAGGTGATATTGTCCTAATACACAAATAATATAGAACCAATCAGTTGTTATAAGTAAATTATATTCTAAAATCATAAATAAATATAGTACAATAATAGGGAGAAGTTCAATATTAGCAAAGTCCAAAACAGATTTGGCTATCTGTATCTTTCTTTTTAAAGGCAAAATAATTACAATGGTATAATTGTGGCAGTATGAATTTGGTTGCTCTTAGAAATGTTTCATATTGTGAAAAGATGAGAACTAACCTTAATGAACTTGATATTCAAGGCCCAATGTCCAAAGTCATCTATGACATTATGAAGTAAGTGAATATTATGGTTATGAGGCCTTGAAAAGGCAGTCTATGGAGCCTAGCCTATGTGAAAGGAAGAAGGATCAATTTTCTAGTGATCCATTATGATAAAGCTATATAGGATAATAATTGGATTTAGAACCAATCAATAAGACAATTGAATATATATCTAGGGCTTAGTACCATGATATTCTACAACCTATATTGGAAATCCATTAATGGAAACTGCTGCCATAATATAGTTAAGAGATCAGCTATAAAAGTAAAAGCAGGATATTCAAATTCAGTCTTAGATTTAGGACTATCCTAATCATCATTATGCTCTACAGAGAGAATGGACATAGATATATTGACTTACTATATTATTGAAAAGAATGCTATAATATGTCATAGTTAGGCTCCTATGTTAAATGAGGTCTAATAAAAATAACCAGAACCTTGGAATAATAAGTAATGCCCTCAATTTCAGTGGTATTGCATATGAATAATTCTGTGACACAAGCATTGGCTATGATGGTAAAGGCTAATATAGTCCTATATGGGTTGCAAATAGTATAATTAAACATTGCAATAACTAAGGGTCAAAAGTAATAGAATATGATATTATGGAAAATACAAAACATACATTGGATATAGAAGATATTAATATCTTTATATGTTATTAAGAGATATAATGAATAAGGCCTTTCAATTAAAACAAGAATCAAGAATCAAGTTCTAGATAATTATTTATAATGATAATGGAAAAACTATAGTAAAGTCAATAGCTAGTTGTAAAAGACCTTGCATCATGAAACAATATTACAAGATTCTAACCTTATTGATTTGACAACTTACTTCCTATCATCTACTTTGTTTTTAATACTATTTTTTCATATCTTAGTTTTAGTAATAACTTTCTAAACTATGAATAATATAGGGACAACCATAGGGACTATAATGGTAGATTATAGGTCAAAGTTAGGTGTGAGAAATAATAATGAATTAAAGTAGCCAACCATATTGCCATCACAGGCCCCAGTTTCCCATTAAGGGTATCTTAAGGCGATTTGGTTAATATCCATTTAACTTGCATCGGATTTAAAGTTATGGTACTACCTAAAAAAAAAGCAGTAATAATAGCTGGCATATTCTGCAAAGGAAGGTAGAAAGGAGATTGTTCATAATGGTGATTATTATCACAAGCTTGACAAAATAGATGTTTTCCATCTTAAGGTTATAATCTTCAGGGAATATATATAACACAATATGGAACTATTGCCTATAGGAAACTTCTAGATAGCTAGACCATTCTATGCCTGACATTTAAATATCATGAAGATTGCTACATCTAATATTATTATTATTATTATAAATGAATAAGAGTAATATTGCACTTAAAATTTTGCCCCTAATCCTACTACTTTACCAAAAGTAACTAACCAATCTATAACTATATTGCCTCATATCCTACTGAGTTGTAGATCCTATGGATAGTGGTATTTATAATAGGCCAATCTTGCTCGAGACAATTATACTACATATACTTAATCATATCTACCAAAGGCCTTGCTTTCACAATAGTATAAGTAGGGCTTTTGATAATGGTAGGGGAATTAGACATGTCTATGGAATTAGACTTAAAAATAATATAAAACCGAATATATTTATGCTTATTATTTATGTAACTATACATTAAATCATGTAGTAGATTGTAGATTTATATTATAATATTAATAAGTCAGCTATATACAGAAGTTATTGTATATATTGGCTATTAATATGAAATGATATACTATAGAAATTACTTTATAAGAAGTAAGCTGTTATGAAAATAATAATGTCACAAATATACTTATTTATACTAAAAACGTCTTCTACCAGCTCATTTTATGATACACTTAGTATTTAGAATTTAGATGTGTAGCACTACCTGTAGAAATAAGGGAAAATAAATTATATACTACTATAGTTGTAAGTACCGTTAGCTGTATACATCCTGAGTTGAGTATAACACCTGTGTGATAAGGGAAATAAGAGCATTTGTACTAGACTGTCCTGCTAGGGAGTCAAATATAGACCACTAGTATATACTAGTACTGGTATACACATATGACTAAGGCACTAAGGCTTTGGAGGCCATAGACTTGCTAGTGTAGCTATAGGAGGTACTTATAGAAAGTAGTATAGTAACTAATGAGATAATGACTAAGCATAACCAATAGTATACTAGTAGTAATATGATCCTTCATAATAACCTGAATATTAAGGTAATGTTTTTTGCCCTCTAGAAGTTAGTGAAAAGGGTAGTACAAGGCTAGTATACTAGACCTAATAGTAAGACTGAACTAGGACAATAGCATGATATGCCCACCCCATATGAAACTATACTAGCCTCTACTAATATATGTGTCAATATATTCATATAGCTGATATCTGCTGACAAGGATTACCGACCCTTATCTGACACCATGACTCGGTGCCAGGGTCCCTACCCTACACTCAGCCACTATGGCATTCCTTTCTATTATCTGTCTCTGTGGTCAGCCATGACTATACATTTACTCAGTCTCTGAATAGTAATCTATTACACATATATATTATAATACTCCTAATAATAGTTGAGCACTGATATTTACATAAATTCTCTAAAAATCATCTATTTATATTCTTATTATATTATTCCTGATTATCTAAATGATATACTAGCTTCTTAATCTTATAGTTCTAATTATTATTATTAGCTACGGTAAGTTTTTCCTCATAACATACTTCATCTTTCTCAAGTAAGTATTAATATCCTATGAATTAACTTTATATTTTCTCAGTAAGGCCTAATACAAAAGCTTTTACTATTCTTAAACTTTAGTATCTGTATATATCTTCATTACTATAGTTAGATATAACTAAAAGTCTTGTTATTTATATGTTCTTATCTATTTCAACTAAACTTTCAGTTAATATTAGAATCTCTATTATAAATTTTTTAAAAAGGATAGTTTTTTAATATAATACCTTGAGTTTAGATAGAATCTTTTTCTTTTAAGGAGTAATCTCCTCCTAATATTTGACTTTATGGTTGCCTTTCTACTTCCAATCTCAATCTCTTTACTTCGACTCATAGTATCACTATAATTACCCTAATCTTATTAGTTCCTATTAACTCTAAGGCCGTCTATTAATAGCAATAGTAGTTCTATTCTACCTCTTCTTTTAATAGGCTCCTCAACTCCTAGGCTATTAGGTCCTCTTTTATATTGTTTCCTTTTTCTTATATTTAATTAATTATATTAACCTAATCCTTATGTTTACATATATTCTATAACTCTTGTAACATTTTTTTAATACTTCATCGCTATTTCTTAGTTTTATACTTATTTAATATACCTACTTAATACTAGCCCAAAAGTCTTCTATATTATTAATAACCTTATTTAAATTAGTCATCATCTATTATTACTAATTAGAATAGTGGTTACTCCTAGTAACCTTTTTAGCCTATATCAAATAGTCCTATAATAGATTAGTATTATATCCCTAGACTTTAATATAGAAGATATATAATTACTTTATTTAATATTCTAGTTTTAATAGCTTAGGCTATCTACTAGCATTAGTCATTATTATAATTTCTACCTATTCTACTATGCTCTTATACCTCCTATAGATATAGTGTCATTTAGATTTTATAATATCCTAACTATAAACTATATCTTGGTTAGCGAAACATGTAGTCCTTTGGAAATAAAATTAACTATTAAGTAAATTCACTATCTATTCTTATCCTCTATTTTGATATACATAACTTAGCAGAAACCTCTAGGTATATTACCCTAGAATTATATAACTCAGAATGGTTAATAAACCTTTCTTTATTATTCTATTTAGTTCTACTCAAACCAGGCTGAGATGGCATAAGCTTCAATGAGGTAGCCTATATAATAATATTTCTACTTAGGAGAATTGATAAGGTCTAATGGCTTATAAGACTATTCCTAGACCTTAGGTATTATACATATAGATAATTATACAATAGACTTTATAAGCAATAATAAATGATAGATATATAGTATTAGAATAAATATTTTTTGTTTTTTATATGTTTCAGGTCTTATAGACTAAGTCTTTTATAGGGTTTTTAGGGGATACGGAACAAGTTATAGCAATATCTATAGTTGGGAAAGTATTTAATATTAGTATTTAACAAGTTAGGGAATTATAATAAAACTAGGAAATATTAACTAAATATAGCACTTACTAAATATAATAGGAGAATAGAGTAGGAGAATATAGTAATTTGAAGCCTGTAATGTAGTACTTTTTTGCTATACCTGGGAGAGAGTTGATAAGCCTCCTGAGTGAAGTGTAGTAGAAAGGGGATGTAGAACGATTTTTATATTGTTGATTGGTAAAAATGAATATTAGTATAAATAGCTATCCAATTACCCTTAGTACTTATAATTTCCCTGCTTAATGAATTGCAAATAGATATAAATACAAGTACTTGACTATTATCAGGAGTATTATAAGATATATATAATAGGATGCTATTCAGAGACTGAGTAAATATATAGTCATGGCTGACCACAGAGACAGATAATAGAAAGGAATGCCATAGTGGCTGAGTGTAGGGTAGGGACCCTGGCACCGAGTCATGGTGTCAGATAAGGGTCGGTAATCCTTGTCAGCAGATATCAGCTATATGAATATGTTGACAGTAACCTCGACAAGGTGTTGCTTCAGAGGGAGGCTTTTTACCCTTTTAATTTAGTCAAACAGTATCTATTTAGGTATATTGAATTCTTGCACTAAGGATCAAATATATCAATATAGATTGTTAAAAAAGCAGTTAATGGCATCATTAATAGCCTTTTCACATATAACTTTAACTTACTTCATATTTATAGACTAGAGTTGATTAAGTGACTATTTAATAACAAAAATCAATATAAGTATTTTTATTATGGTGGAAGTTTAAGTGAGAAACGGAGCTTAAAAATAATATACAGGGATATAATAGAGGTAATGACAACTCCTGAGGTCAGTTAAGTGATGATAATAATCTAGAGGAATTATAGAAAAACTAGAAGGATAAAAAATCTAGTATAAATCTATAAATATCTTATAGTAATAATGCTTTTTACTATTTATTATATAAAAATTAATATAAAAATCATTAAAAAGTGAGGGTATTGATGATTTGGCCAAAATACAACCAAACTTGAGTGTACGGCTTTTGCCATTGTACGGCTCTAATGCTTGGCACCCTTTAATTGAGGAAGGAGGTTAAGTGGGGTGGGCACAAGTACTTGCTAAGGTCAATCTAAACCCTACGAGACATAGTATAGGGTTGAATTGACAACACAGCCCAAATATGAAACGTCGAGGAAGTTGCTTATGACATATCTACACATGCTTCGTTAAATCTCTTTCCCAACATTATGAAGGATATATTTACAATACTTTCTCTTGATTATTTAGATCAGTTCTATATACTAGATCTGCATTTCTTTGCACTAGAATTAACAATGACAACTTCTCGACGAATCTGCCCAGATTTCTATATACATTCCTTCGTGCTGATGATTTCATATGAAATTTCAGTCATGGCACACTGGCGTTTGCTCACTCTCTTGACTTTGTATACACCGGCTCCATTACGGAATCATTTCACGAACTCACTGTCCATATCGGGTAGATAAACAAAGATTTACAAGGTTTCTTCACCTCAGTCAGGCTATATAGCTACTAGTCACCACAATGTGATAGGCTCAACTTGTCTCAAAGCGGAGACTCAAGCGATGTGAAATCACTCATCTCACATGCTCCACCCCTCACTCGCCTACCCCCGTGCGCTCTATTCCATAGTGCATCTTCAATGTGGTTGGTCAGATTCTACGGTGTGGCTTGGTAAATCTAAGGTCCTCCCGTTATGGCACACATATGACTTTGATACCGTGACCTAGACCGTGGTGAAAATAGAGCCGGGGTTAGATGGTGTAGAGCTTGGGGTGAGGTCGTCGTGACTGTTGCCACACTTTGTTCTAAAGGAGGGTTAAAGTTTATGTATATATATGTATTTATATGTGTACATCCGCCACATTCAGCAGTAAATAAACGGGGTCTTTGTTTCCATCAAAAATCTGCGCATCTCTGAGATCCCCACGACGCCCACCCCCATACTTTGGTCACTTTGGTGGCACTGGCAATGTCCATCTATATGTAGCCCAAAGTTGCTTTGCTAGAACATACTTTTTCTCCAACACTACGTTGTATCGGCGTCTAGGCCAATCATGATGCCACTTTATATCAGACTGCTTGATCTGGACTTTTCTGATCTCACTAACTGTGGAGACTTTTCGGCCGCTAATGTACAACTACACCACAAGCAGAATATTACATTCTTTTCAGGCAAACAAACATTGTATCTCATCGAGACAAAGCCTGGACTAAGCAGTAGTAGTAATGCATCACCAACTTAACAGAAATAATATCACTCGACAAGTGGAGCTACTGGCTCCGCTGCCAAGCACACCATTTCGGTTCTGGCGTAACAAACAAAGGCAAGTAGCTTGCGCGGTTATGGTGAGTAAATGACACCACCTGTCTTCTCGCGAGATTTTCCTTCTTTCTTTTTCTTTTATCGGCCGCAGTGGCAATACTCGGTCAGCTATGCAATGCGACTCCTCCGATATATATGAGAACCAACCATTCTTTCTTTTAGGGAAGAGCAGGAGGAGGGGCGTATTATCGGGCGGTGACTACGTGGCTGACGCTTACTCGGTGCCGCAGTGTCGGGTCCCGTATGGCTTCTGTTTGGCTGGAAAAGTCATCACACCAGAGGGTGTGTAGGATGTGCAAATGCTATGGCACAGCTGAGGGTTCAAAAGGGGAGGGAGGACAGAGCCGACATTTTAGTGACGTAGTCCGAATGCAGGTCGATCGCACGAAAGTAGGCGAGGAGAGACGGCCATTTCGGGAGACTCGAAGTTCTCACAGGCTTTCTAGACTTTTGTCTCTTATCTCTCCATGGTCGGCCCCATGAGCTAGCTCGCTGTACTTTTGTGTTTGTCACTGAATATTGCTGTTGATCCAGGTCTATAAGGCCGAGAGATGTTAGTGATCGTCATGCTTCAAGCAAAGTCTTTCTGACACCATTGTTGCATAGAAGGGGGAAAACACATTGGCACTTTGTCTTTGTGTTTCTTTCTATATATGTGATTCAATGCAACAGCTGGCTAGTTTGCAGATCAAGGACCTGTTGATTGTCAATATTTTGCTCTTATTTTAAGATATAAAGTCGATGTCAATAAGTCATCGACATTACAGTCAATGTACTCAAAAGTTCCCCCTATTAGGGTACAGAGGCAGGGTTTATTTTATATATCCTTATAGGTACCCATGTAATCACAAAACTATATGTTTACTGGGATTATACAAGGACTGTGGATTCAAACAGGGCTTTGTAGATGAAGTGCCTCCCTGGCCTGGTGTTTATCCACATTTGTACATTTTGGCTGCATTCCTTTTTATTTATTTTATTTTCTTATCACCTCTCATACTATGCAGTCTTGGCTGTGCGACTCTCTGAGTCTCCAAATTTACCGACAGTATGGATCCGACGAACCTTTTTTCTGCATCGTCTGTGATCTTATGATTTCTTTTGTAATCTGGTCTTGGCAGAATGTGAAGCCGAGATCAAAGGGTAGAAATTTACAGAGGAAAGATACGACGGGCAGGTAATTATACTTTTGAGGCTATAGGGTTGAAAAACTGGGAGTTCCAACTTTTTCTATCTTCGTTTTTGATTTCATTAATGTTGTTTTCATTGTTATCGTTTTGTGCATGTGTAACTTAGAGTCTTCGTGTCACACTGACAATCTTTAGATGATCTATGATCTACCGGCCTGCCGTATAACCCTAACACTAGTGAACAGTGGGGAAACAGAAGGCCAAGACAGATCTATCGGAGGATGAGGATTACATGCATATCAATGTAAATATCTCTGTGGATTGACCCATCATCACATCGCTGGCTGATATGACACGGGGAATCACATCTCTCTCTCACATTTAGTAAAATTTCGGTGTTCGAGGCCGAAATACGTCACAGAAGACAAAACTTGTTGAATGGCAGATTACAGGTTAATGGGGACATTATAGTGTGCTAGCTCTTTTCATGGAAGACGAGTAATTCAGTTCAGAGGGGTTTGTTCTGTTAACGAAGGTAGCGCCATTCCTTCTTTGGCTTGCCAGACCTGATTGCTTGATTAGTATTACCTGCCAAATTCCGGCTTAGGTAATTTCATGACTTGGAGAACTGCCGACGTCGGCTATACGTCAATTCGATCGGTAGTTGGTTTAACTATCATGATAATCTGCGACAAGTTATGCAATACATCAACGACCCAAATTTGCACATTACATAGGTTATTCTTGACTAAATAATCACATCAATCACCCACACCCACCCGCACACTATTCCATATTCGGGCCCCTGATCTCATGACGATTCACACCATGATCAAGCCTTGCCCCACCAAATATCCCATTAATCTCCTTCGCGGCTGGCCAGCTCCTGCTGTCCTGCCCGCCGCCCAACTATCCACCGCTGCCGTCTCCGTACTCTCCCAGCCTGATATCTACACGCCCGCTCTGCAATATGGTCCTGATCCCGGGTTCGAGCCCTTGAGAAAAGAGCTTGCTAATTGGCATGGAAGTCTTTTCAATGTGAAGCCGGACCCGGAGCGCATTTGTATTACTGGAGGCGCTAGTCAGAACTTAGCCTGTGTATTGCAGTCGTTTACCGACCCGAACTACACAAGGAATATTTGGGTTGTTGCACCATGCTACTTTTTGGCTTGCCCCATCTTTGAAGATGCGGGGTTTGCGGATAGACTTAAGGCAGTGCCCGAAGATGGTGATGGCATTGATGTTGAATATCTGGAAGTCCAACTGAAGGCAGCAAACGAGAAAGCAGTTGACAAAGCGGTAAGCAGATCCTGATGACTGACCACTTGTGAAATTACATTGACATTCTAGCCAGCCTTTCAAAGTCCCCGGGCCTCACCGAAAGTTGTACCGCCATGTCATTTACATTGTTCCAACATCCGGAAATCCCTCTGGGAAGACTCTCCCTTTATCTCGCCGTCAAGCTCTAGTCGCCCTTGCCCGCAAATACGATGCCCTGATCATTGCCGATGACGTCTACGATCTTCTCCAATGGCCCCTCACCAACGACTCCACCAAAACTCCATTTCAAGCCCTGTCATCCTTTCAACTGCCTCGCTTGGTAGACATTGATCGCGCTATGGGCCAATCACCCGACGACCCTGGAGCCTTTGGCTATGCTATCAGCAATGGCTCCTTCAGCAAAATATCTGGGCCAGGATGTCGCACCGGTTGGGTTGAAGCTGCCCCAGCTTTCGCCCACGGAGTCTCCCAAACAGGTTCTACTCGATCCGGTGGGGCCCCAAGTCAGATGAGCTCTGCTCTCCTGTGGGAGATGTTGCGGACTGGGAGCCTGCAGAAGCATATTGAACAAGTGACGATTCCATCTCTCCAGCGGAGACATGCATTATTGAGCACTGCTGTGAAAAAACATTTATATCCCTACGGTGTAACAATGCTTGAAAGCAGCCGTCGTGACATTGATGTCTATGGTGGCTATTTTCTGTGGCTGACTTTGGATCCCAAATATCCAGCCAAGACTGTGGCCGAACGAGCTCGGGTTGAGGAGAATCTGATCCTAGGTTTCGGTGGTTTGTTTGAAGTGTCTGGGGATGAAGCTTCGGCTCGGTTCAACGACAAGATCCGGTTGTGCTTCTCCTGGGAACCTGAAGACGCAATTTTGGAGGCTATACTTAGATTTGAACTGATATTGAAGACATGGGATTCATATGATACATCTACTAGTAATACCAAGACTATGGGGGATTGGCGGTGATATACCATTGGCTGATTTGAAGACCAAGATTCACAAAGTTCAGTTCTCAAACAAAAAAAAAAAGTTTATTTAAATAACAGAACCGCCTGCATCCTATCATTCTTAAACTAAGGAGTGGTCAATCACCAAATCATTATATCTCGTAAGGTTTGTTCTCGGTAAAAATAAGATGAGGTTTTCTCTTGGCCAGATCAAGAATGGTGTTAGCAAACACGCCATTGGCCCCTATATGAATTCATCAGTACAAAATCTTGTGAATATCTAGCATAGCATGAAGCACTTACAAGCAAACCAACTACGAGTATAGGATTTTGAAAAGTTGACATCAATACTCTCATGAATCAGACCAAGCTTGGAAGAGCTAAGAACTAGATCCAGACACTCCTTGATCTCAGCGTCATTGTCGCTGGTCTGAGCTTGGATCAACAAGCTCATGGGCCAAGCGTTGTTGAGACCTATATGAGGGCCACCAATACCCTTGAACTGTTTGCCTTCGAGATAATAAGGGTTTCCATCCTTCTCGAGAAGCATCTTGCGGGTATTCTGGTAAACTGGATCATCCCCCGGACAGAAGCCCATGAGAGGAAGTGCAAGCAGCGAGGGGTAATTGGCATCATCCATCATGATATGTGAACCGTAACCATCCACTTCGTACGCAAAGACATTGCCATATTTCTTATGCTTGACG
Source organism: Ambrosiella beaveri (assembly GCA_030294605.1). Taxonomy (NCBI): domain Eukaryota; kingdom Fungi; phylum Ascomycota; class Sordariomycetes; order Microascales; family Ceratocystidaceae; genus Ambrosiella; species Ambrosiella beaveri. The sequence goes on from JARQWA010000014.1 coordinate 392,676, forward strand.
ACACCATGTTGCCACACACCATCAATGAGTTGCTTGCTCCAACCATTAATTTTGACAGCAAGTTCGGGTTTACCGGCAGCCTTGAGCATAGCTCCAGTACGCTTGAGCTCGGCACCCATCATTGCATTGGCGGGAATAAAGAAGCCCAAGATAGTAGCATCATCACTGGGACGGAATGCAGACCTGACAAGACCAGTACCGTGATTGAGGGGGTTACCGATGCCATGCAGATTAAGAGTTTCAGTACCTGTATCGGTCTTGCGCTGGAAGGTGTAGGGGTTGCGGACGAAAGCTGCAGTCTTGGGGTTGAAAGTAGGCGCTGATTGGTCCTCGAGGACCTTGAGAACTGCTTCGAGCGCGCGGAACCAGCGTTTGTGGAGATGCTCAGTAGAGCCAGTGTGTTCGTAGAAGTCATTGGACAATGCAATGAAGTGAGCTAGAGAATCGAGCTCATACTTGCATTCAAAGACAAATGAAGGTTCGTAGATAGGATGAACAACATCATTCTGTCCGTTGTAACTAGGGGCCAAGTTGGAGATGGGAGGTGGCTGGAAAGCATTGCAGTACGGTGATTCTATCACGTACTCGAGCTGAGTGTTGATGGCACCGAGAATAAGAGTGTGGATCTTAGTATCTTTTTTAGCAAGTGATTGATACGGGCGCAACTGATTGGTGGAATCACGAAGCCATTCAGCTATAATATCTCCAGTGATAACAAAAGATTGGGGTCCTTCCCACTTGCCCTCATCCTCTAGGCTGTTACCCTGAGGTGGCTCTTGACCAATAGCCATAAAGCTGGTATCTTGGCCATTGGTGTGAAACTTGATGGTCGTGTCAGTAGTAGACGGAAATGCGTTTTCGAACAACCGGGCAAGATCAGGATCTTTCATCCGGGATGTGACATCTTTGATGACTTGCTCAATGGCATCAGACTGGAAAGTTCGACAGCGAACGTCGGGTCGTTGGAAAGGCAGTACCATAGGACCAGCACTGAATGGGCGACTAAAGAATGACAACCGTCAGAATTGAAGGGGGGGATGCGACCTAGCGAATGATCATTACCAATACTTACTGCGGAAACGTCGCATAGTTTGCGTAGTTGGGGCATGCGGTCTTGTCAAAATCCTTAATAGGGACTTGAGCTGCAGGCTCAGCCGCGCCACCAGCAGCATTGGAAGTTGATGCCAATAGAATTGCTGCTGGCAAGGCAATATTGATGAATCGAGTCATCTTAGTTGAATCTGATCTCTTTTGGCGCAAGATACTGCGATCTATCGCACCTTAGTTCGAATCACCGATGGAGGGGCAGCGGGTAAATCTGGGGTGTGACGTAGTGTTAGAACTAATGGCTGCGTCAATGGATTAAAGGATACAATCCGTAATACAAAAACAATGATCGATGGTGATAAATGTCCGACCTGATGTCAAGACCTGCAGGTTAATGAAAAGAGAAGAACAATAAAAGACCAAGTTTGCGGGCCAATTGTGATCTTGCAGGTCGATCAACTTTAAATATCCTGGCAATTCTGAAAGCGGAAACTATCGCTATGAAGTAATCCTGGTCCCAGGTTACCCCAGACAGCTGTTGACCGCTTGTCGACAGCTGACGAGGTACCTGATATTACATACAGTAAGAATTGTATGCCATGTTGTCAAAATAGGAAAGATGTAGTCAATTGATTTGAGTCTAGGTATTCATGAAACGAATGCAGCAAGTTAAGCCCAAGTAATCCCATAACTCCCGAAAAATAAATACAAAACGCCAGCTCCAACAGATAACAGATGGCATTTGCGCCACATCACGTTTTCTACCATGCCCACGTACGGGCTGATGGTAAGAACACTGGAGGCTTCCATTGGATTTTTCTTGGGTCAATTACATGGCGAGGTTTGTTTTGTAACTCTTTTCGTCTCGCCAAAAGTGCCTTTGGTATAACAATCTTGTGATCTTGTTTATGATACACTTGCATTTTCATGGCTTGGAGTGTATGCTCGACATCCTGAGTGGTCATGGCAAGAGTAGACGATATGGCATCGATCGTAACCGGTTTGTGACTTTCTGCATAAGGCACTAGAAAATCGACAATCATTTCAGCCCAGTACTGACGGTAACTGAGTAGACCCAAATCTGACAGAGGCTTTTCTGGGGACCCAGTTTTGTTCTCAATCTTGGTGAGTTCATAAGAAAATTGGATGAGCAATCGACCATAGCCTTTGCGTTGATACTGAGGCAAGGTCAAAATACAGGCAACATTGTAGTTATCGGCACTCTCTTTTTCCTTAGAAAAGTAACCGACTAGATGGAATCCCTTTTCATCTTTTGAAGCCATGACATAGAAAAGGAATGGGTCCACGTCATAGTAAAGAGTTTTGTGATCCAGGAACATTTTTGAGAGAAGACACAAGTTTCGACACCATGTTCTCTGTCTTCTCCCATCAATTTCAAAGAAGGAAACGTAATCGTCTCGGTAAATTTCGTTACCTGGAGGATGTTGCAAGGCGCATTTCTTTCTGTGACGTCCAAAAGAATACTCGTCTGCATAATATCCCAAACAAAACTCACAGATAAATATCTTGTCCTCTTGACTAAAAACTTCTGGATAAGGAGAGAAGTACCATGGAAATAGAGCATGATCTCCGAACTGGACTTTGGAAATGTTACGGATACGTGACACCTCAGTAGGGTTCTGGGTCATGGAGCCAGAGGTCCGTAACTTCTCGATTTCAGCAGCCCGCTTGAATCCTGCCAAAGGGTCTGGCTTGCCTTCTTCGTCATCAACATCGCCATCTAATGAAAGTTAGTCTCCTGGAAGAATAATGGATTAACACATATAAAGCTAACCAGCTTGATTCAACTCAATTTCAACTGCAAAACTATCTCTCTTTCCGGGGCGTTTATTAGCCCTTTTCCCCGGTTGGGTCTTTTTTCCAGCAGACGTTTTCTTGGTCTTGCCGTCTTTTCCTTTGTCTTTATCGGGATTTGGCCACTCAACATCTCGTGTAAAATCAATACGAGAGAGAGGAACCCATTCATCGAGTCGCTTGTTGAAATTGTCGAAGTTGCAATAGAATTGTCTCCCACTCTTTATGTCTCTGATACTCAGGATTTCGGCGCGACGCAAACCATTGTCCTATATTAACCAGTCGTTAACACATGTATGTCAGTGGATAGGTGAGTTTCAAACACATACCTTCATAACCATAGCAATGCATCCAACGCTAATGTTTGGGGATATTGTTAGTGGTGTCCAAAAGCTAATGTTGTGGGTAGCTTACACAATGGTATCAGAAGTGGCCTTTCCTTTCTGTCGGGGCTCGGAGGAGCCCACTGCTGAATCTCCTGCATGACCATTTGGTGACATTGATAATTCTGGTGATGACTGGTGAATTTGGTGGGCTTGTCGCAAAAGTCACAATGCGACAGCGCGACGCAACAAATGCGGTTACTTGTCCATGCAAAAAAAAAGACCATGGTAGCCTTGCAGTCTACTTAATTCTTATCAAGTCGACAGGGATGGTGCATGTATAATTTGCCGCGCTAGTCGCATATACCTCGCCAAAAAGATTTATCCGTAAGATCTTTCAGACTTTCAGGATTGCACGAACATTATCAATTATAAAAGAGCTGTGGACTGAAGGACCGGTCCTACAAGACCCGGTAATGAGTTTAGCCATTCTGTCATTTGGGGTCCTCAGATCTTCTGGCGCACAATCACTACTTCTACCATCAACACATCGATCATAAAAGTCATGGTGGGCCTATCATCCAACTGGAAAAAGCTACAGGCACAAATAAAGAGCGGTACCTCAACACCTTCAAGTTCTACGAAATCAACCAAATCTACAAGCAGAAATGAAATCACACCAACACTAGACCCTCTCAGTGCCAAGTATCAAGCAAAGCGCATCATCAAAAACATGGGCAACACTCAAAGCTCAAAGATTGATTCTACATCTACACAAGTAGCGGCAGCATCATCTGCTCTCTGGTCAATAGAAAGCAAGATAACCTCCGACGACCTGGCTGCTGCCTACAAGCTTCGTTCCGGCCCTGAAATTTTCCTATTGTCCCGCCCCGAAGATGAGGAAAATCGTGGTCTGACCTCAAGTTTGGCCATTGGAAAATATGTGGCGGTTGACTGTGAGATGGTCGGTGTAGGTCCCAACAAAGAAAATGCTTTGGCTCGAGTATCTATTGTCGACTTCCACGGCCGTCAAGTATACGACAGCTATGTGAAGCCCAAGGTGAGGGTTACTGACTGGAGGACACTTGTCAGTGGTATTGCACCACGACACCTTCGACTAGCTCGTCCTTTCGATGAGGTCCAGAAAGAGGTCGCTGCCATTCTCAAGGACAGGATACTTATCGCACATGATGCTCCTCATGATCTTTATGTTTTGGAGCTTTCGCACCCGCCCCGAGACATTAGAGACACTGCCCAAACATCACAGTTTAGGAAATACGGACATGGTCGTAAACCTGCCCTGCGAGTCCTTGTAAGAAACCTGTTGAAGGTGGAAATTCAATCAGGTGCTCATTCCAGCGTAGAAGACGCTCGGTGTACGATGGAGTTGTTCAGAAGATATAAGCCTGGCTTTGATGCCGACCACGCCGCCAAATACTCCGTGACGAAAAAGCCCCAAGCGGCGAAAAAGAAGCGATGATACTTGATTCGGAGGCTGGAGACGTGAAGATCACAAAGCTATTGCAAGGAAGTTTTGGGACTAAGTATTAACAACACATATATTGCCTATTACTGTTAAGATACCTGTAAATAAATCTAGTACTTCCTTCACAGTTGCCATCCCCTAGATACTAAGTATATATGTGCCGGGTCACGTGATTTCACGTACAGTGGTTTCTTGTACGATGCGTGATCCTGATTTTGGTAACTGCTAAACGAGTACACATTCACAACTTTCATTATAACTTAACCATGTGCTCATGCTGCTGAGAATTCTGTGATTGTTTAGTTATTGCTATAGAGATGTCCTCCCAACCCGTTATCACAGTCAAAGAAAATGACAATGTAGCAAAGGTCACGCCAAACCTCTTGCCCGTTAGTATTTCGCGTGATGGCTCCTTCCCTCACAACCCTGCTCACTGGTCTCCATTGACACAAGAAAGTATGTGTTTATCGCGATCCCAACATGTACGTGTTCGCTAATTCTTTTTTCATTTTTTTTTTCATCAGATGGATCAGGGATTTCTTATTTCCGTGGTCGCAAGATCATCGGTCACCATGTCAAACTTCCGGAGACTCACAGAGGCGTCTTGATAGAAAGAGTTCCTCTAAATGCAGGACAAGCTTCAGTCCGTGATGATGTAGTAGAAATCACTAACGAGGGTAAAGAACTTGAGGCTACCATGGCTATAACATCTGAGTTTGATGAAGTGGTGGTATGGGGCCAAGATACTGTTACACTTCCTTCCGAAGACCCATATGCTCGGGCACTTAAGGAATTGACTGCATTTACAACAAAGGTATGTCTCATCAGAGTTTGTGGGTATGATTACGTCTATATGGGTTGTCTAATTTCCAACTCTCTAGATTCACGAGGCGTGAGTAAATGATACTCGCTGGCCCCTCTCTCTTACACCAGACACTATTTCTTTTGGAAGAATGACATGATATTGCCTTGACCTTTGGGGGCAGGCTTTTTCGCCTTCGTCGTTTCACCAGAGTTCGCTGGAGTTGAACAAATCTTGGGCTTCGTAGCTGGAGGCTCATCATCACTTTCGGAGAATGACTCCCAGACTTTTTCTTGAATGGTTACTGCAGTAACCTGTTAGTACAATTGTTATAAAGTCAATTATGAGAACTTACCAAAATATCCATTTGCATCCATTGTCTGTTTCTTCTTCATCACTTGGCGTCTGCCACGCTTACGTCCGTTATCACTGCTTGAAACAACCTCCTGTGTCTCGAGCTTCTGGGGCTCCGGTGCGGAATCCTCCATCGGATTATCTTCCGGTTCTGGTTCTGGCTCTGACTGCTTGTCGGATTCATTGTCTGACTCTTCTTCCATCATCCTTCTCAGGTTTTCCTGCTTAGCTGCACGTTCCACTCGGGCAGCCTCTGCTTCGGCTGAAACCTGTGGCGCCGGGACCGGTTCATCATCGTCACCATCGTCAGACATAACGATAGTATCTTCAGGTTCGTCCTTGATAGCAGTTTTTGGTTTGGGACGAGAAGCTGCTTTTGCAAAAGAGTTCATGATGCTGTTGGTCTTGGGGGCTGTCTTTTCAGCATTCGTAATAGATGATTGCGTACTGTTTGACACCTTGGGCGAATTCTGAGAATATCCGGTTGGCTTCGGTAATTCTTGCTTGGCCTTATCAGCCTCCTCACTTTTCTCTTCTTTTTTCACCTTGGCTTTGCTAGATGCTTTGCTGAAGTCCAACTTGGCGGTTGGGCGACCGGGTTTCGCAATCCTTGTGTTGGATGCAGCTTGGATGGGTGCGGGGGCTTTCCCAGAAGCGGGCTGAGGCAATATCGACCGCTTAGTCTGATTAGCACGACGGCGCAAATTGGCATTCGAAATAGAACCATACACTTCTAAGTCTTTGACTGGATCACTGTCTGGGACTGGAGACTCGAATTGAGGGGCATCCGCTATCAATTCCAATGCAGATCCACCTCCAAGAGAGTACACATGTAATGAGGTGACAGATTCATATTTCTCAAGAATAGATTCCAAATCATCTTGGTGAACCAATTGCATAGTACATGATGCAATTGGGTCACTCAGAGGGATAGCAGCAGGGGTGGGGTCGTCAACCATCTCAACATCATCATCGGTGGTGGAAGACTTAGGTGTTCCGAAGAGCAAATAAGTAGCTGAAATGGATTTGGGCTTCAATGTATTTTGTTTCTGGTGAAACTCAAAAAGCATTCTGTAGAATATGTCAGTGAATGTTCCGGTCAGACAGACTACTGTCATGACTTACTGCTTGGCTGTCTGCACATTCACTCTGAGTGCGCGACTCAAAGTTTTGAAAGTTACAATCTCATGCTTGAGAATGACATGATACTCGAGAAATTCAGAATAGTCAGTCATCTTGGAGGCAAACAAAAAGGAACAAGAGAAATCCAGTTATATGATGACTACTATCGACTAAAGTCTTAACGTCTCATAAAATAACGTCAATGATATCACTAGCCATTTCTGGAGCCAATGCATCTATTTGGACAACGTGTGTATCTCAGTAACAGGGAAGCAGCTTCCAACGCGCAATCACGTGACCAATTTATCAGAAATGGGAAGAATAAGTGAAACCATCCAACGTCCTCTAGTGGGTGTCTGCACTACTTGGGTGATTCTGCCACCTTTACGCAGACTCGTCATCTCTTGATATTTCTGATTCTCTTTAGATTTTCCATATTGGCTATTGATAGTACATATGGGGAGAGTAAAATGTCCCTAGAACTCGGTCTCGCAGATATCACCGATTCCACTGACTGGTTGTCAACCGAGATTCCAGCATTCGCCCCGCTTGAAGCTTCACTACGTTGCGAAATATGTAAAGATTTTTATAAGACGCCCATGGTCACCGAATGCGATCATACGTTTTGTAGTTTGTGTATCCGACGTATACTGGATGATACGTCGAAATGTCCACTCTGCTTGACTACTACTCAACAAGTAAAGCTTCGCAAATGTATCGCTCTCGAAAACACACTGGAGGCCTTCACCAAAGCTCGTGCCGATCTCATTAACTTCTGCAAAAATAAACTGCCGTCACCGCCGCCCCCCGTCATCCTGTCACAACGGGAGTCACAAACATCTCCTAGTTCTAAGAGGAGCCATTCACAAACTGGCACCAACTCTCCAGTTGCGGCAGAATCTTCTCGCCACAGCAAGCGTCTCCGGTCTTCAAATAGACCCGTCACTTACGCCGAACAAGTTGCCGATAATAATGCTGATGAGCTTGATACGCAACCAGATAAAAAGAATACAGAGTATCGCGACAAACCGGAGATCATAAACGATGGTCTTGTTGCTTGTCCTATCTGTGGCAAGCGCATGAAAGAGGTCTTAGTTTCAAATCATCTTGACACCACTTGTGGCCAAGACTCGCCATCGCCGCCTCGACAACCTGCCTCTTCTATCCTTCCTTCCAGAACAAACCCCTTTTTGCGCCAACAACTGCCACTCTCTCGGACACCTGATCGCCTACCAGCCCTGAACTACTCCCTCCTCAAAGATGTTGCCCTCCGCAAGAAGATGGCTGAACTCGGCATCTCCACTTCTGGATCTCGCTCTCTGTTGGAGAAGCGCCATCGCGAATGGACAACCCTTTGGAACGCCAATTGTGATTCTGCTCATCCCAAACGCAAAGTTGAACTTTTGCGTGATCTAGAACAATGGGAGCGCACTATTGCCAATCCTAAGCCTGGTCTTGTTGCGCGGAGACACGGCATTGATATTAAGGATAAAGAATTTAATGGGGCAGCATGGGCCGCAAAGCACGAATCTTCTTTCCAAGACCTGATCGCCAGTGCCAGACGGTCACGTCAGCAAACACAAAATAACTCAGAACCAGCCAAAAAGTCGGAACCCGTTGTCGTGGATCTTTCCAACGATACATCGGATGATGGAGTTATCCCAGAAACGCCACCAGCAAATGAACCGATACCAGTTCGGAATGAAATACTATCGTCTAGTCAGATGACAAATTCATAATATCTGTATGTAGAAGACTGATGATATAATAGCTTGTACTGCGTAGATATACCCTGACGATCCCCGATGCGAATAGAAGGTATAGACTTCTCCTTCATACTGTAATACCGCTTTGTTTCTCGTTGTGCAACATTAATATCAGCCATCTATGTACTATAAAATAAACTCTATCGTGAAAGTGAGATTCTTGAAATGTAAACCATGGTAGTCCATTCCTATACTTCCTGTAGCCACGTAAACATCTTTGTATTAAGCTGTCTCCTTGTCTTTGATACTCATTCTGGATAAAGCATCATCCAAAACATATTCAGTAGCGGTCGCGAGTGTCCCACTTGGCACTGAAATAGTATCCAAAAGTTTTCCAAGCTCGGCTGCTTCCTGGGCCTGACGCATATCTTCCACAACTCTTTCCCGTGCGGCAGCTTTCGCCCGCTCCTCCTCGGCAGCATCTTTGGCGTTCTCTGATGCTTCGAGGGAGGCCAACTCATCATCCAACTCGTCCTCGTTGATGTCCAGCCTCGAATTGTTTGCATCTGCAAGAACTGTACCGACTTCATCGACTTCGGCCATGGTATCACGAAGGTTTTGCACGACTTCGTCCACGTGACTGGCACCTCCCGCTTCTGCATTGCGGCTCTTGAGAACACTGGTGACAGTCTCCATATTCTCGACCATTTGGACATTGTCTGCAGCTTGCTCCATCCTGACAACGACAGCCTCAAGCTGGTGAAGAGTAGCAAATCTTTGTTCAAGGGCAGTCTCGGTAAGTTTCTTTGATTTGAAAGCAGCCAGAGCAGCAACTTTGTTCTTTTTGGTAAGAGCTTCCCTGGCTTGTTGTGCCAGAGTTTCGATGCGGGTGCTCATCAAGGTTGTCTGCTGTTGTAGATCTTCAACCAAAGCTTTGAGCGATGCCACTGAAGTATCTTCCTCGGTGATGTTATTGGACTTGTCGCTGGGTGCTTTGATCCTCACAGTCTTGCCATCATAAGCGAGAGTCCCTTGGTCGCGAGATGCGTAAGTCAAGAGAACATCCATATCGGAAGCAGAGAGCTTTCTGTCATCCAAAACCTCCGAAGCAAATTGTTCAATAAATTTATCCTTGGTGAAAGTACGTTCGAACTGAGTTGATAGAATTGAAATGACATCACAGAGCTTTTGGTGGGCAGTGATGACATTCTGCATCAAGACAAACTGTCCATTTTCTAGGCGGTCTTCGCTACCTGACCCAAAACCTGCCGCAGACCATACTTGGCCAGCGACCCACAAAACGGTAGCCCATGGCAGCCCGGTGATGTTATAACTGTAAATGCTTTGCTTTGAGTTTATAAAGTCATTCAAACGATACGCATCCTTGGACACAAGACATTCCCGAATGACGGTTCCCAGAGCCTGTGGACTGTTGAACCTTTGTACTTTCAACCGCTGCAAAAGATTCCCATCCACATTGATCGAGAGGTGGTTTGTTTCTGAATTAGTCGATACTGGGCCATTCCAGGCGATACTGCATAGGGCGCCTTTCCAAGCATCAACATTCTGTTGAAAAAAAGCCGGCGCCTTGGTACGTTGTTCGCGAAAATCGGAGTACAGAGCGGGAAGACGGACACTAATTAGGCACATACGCGACTATGGTTAGCCAGGGTGAAAATATAGGCAAATGCGATAGTGTAAGATGATGACATCAGTTGGGGGAAACATACATTTTGAAGTTGGAATCTGTTTGCGTCAAAAATGCACCTAAGTCACCCATCGTAGCGATTTTTTCCTAAATGACGAAAGCAAGTATGTTCTCAAGCGTAATATATGGATGACAACTGTTGCCAATGATAATGATAACATTAATTGTGAAATGTACGTCACGAACATTAATTAGGAACCAGCAGCACAAACCAAGCGATACTGCAAGCGACTTTACTGCAGGCGCATGTGGAAATACAGGGCAGGTACATGACAGGGGTTACATGTATTTAAGTGACATTCTTATCATGCGAGGGTATGCTTTTATTGAATCGTGAAGTTTCACCCTAACCCTACCAATATCAGTATATCTCAACTTGCATCTATTAACAGAACTCCCCCGATCCACGCTGAGATGTTAATTCTGACCTTTCGACAAGGAAAGTCTGAGCCAATTCTGCCTGCGGTGTTATGGGAGCAGAAGGTGCTCCCAAAACTTCAGCTTCTTCTTCAATATCACTGAAGCCACTTTGGTCGTGGTTGAGTGTCGCCATACCTAGAGTCTCACTGAGGAAGGATTCAAGACTGTCCATATGCTCGCGGGCTTTGGCAAAAGCGTCTATGCCATGACCACGCTCATATACTTGGTTAGCAGTCTTGATGCACTTCCAAGCTTGGAGATATTTCTCTAGAGAAGTCCAATTTTCGGCCGCTACCCAATTCCAGAGAGCACCCTTACGAGTTCGTCTTCCCAGTCCAGCTGTTCCAACTCCTCTCTTGGAAACGTAGCAGATTGCCATGCGCTCCTTGATAAGTGCATCACCAATAGGTCCCAGACGTTTGGAATCAAGCAGCTTGATACCCCAGCGAACTGCATCGTCAACACAGCTTCCTCCCCGAGGGCGAAGGAGCTCAAGGCCCAGAATAAGTGTTCGGATGGCTTCCAGGGGCGAATTGCAACGAGTGTTGTAAGAATAGAAAGCCGATTCTAACATTTGATCAAAAGAATCAGAGCGGGATCGGGATGACAGGCTCTGCGGCAAAATCAAAGCAGTGACAGCAGCCATCTCATTGGCAGCGGCATAATGCTTCCAGGCCTTGACTTCATTAAAATCAGTACGGAGAATTTCGTATGTCGAGTTTGCCAACTTCCAGTCACGCAACATGAAAGCAAAATCTGCAAGCTTCCGTAAAATAGCTTCCGAAGATTCTGGTGCAAAGTAACCAGTACTATCATAGGTGCTTGAGGAGCCCGAGCCTGCAGCTGTCTTAGAAGAGCTTCCACCAAAAGGCCATTTCTTGGACAAGGTAATGAATCTTCCAGAGATTCCCCGACGCCGAGAGGCAACCTGGTCATTCCAAACCATAACATGCCTTTCCATGACTGGTAAGATGGATTGTGTCACCATTTCTCGAACGAAAAGTTTCAGTACAGTAGTATCTGAGTCCCATATATACCGAAGAGGTTCGTCAACTGGCCCTTGTTCAGAAGTTTTGCGCAGAATGGCAACCTCCTCTGCCGCTGTCATCCAGTCATTGCGGGGATGTGGAACAGCATCGACATCAGACTCAGCAGCTGGAGTTCCCCGAAGACGGAGTAGGTGACAGTGGAGACCTAAATGTCTCTTCATTTGCTCAAATAATGCTTCAGATTGAACAAGATCATCATTGTCCTCGTCATGGACCAATACATAGTACCTGAGATAATCGCCGTCGACCCAAGGAGGTAAGCGTTGATCACCCTGACTAGTGACTTGGTATAACCGTCTGAACTCTTCGATAGGGGCTTGACTCCGCGATGAGATGGCCATGACACATGCTACGGGATGAGCAAAGGTCTCATGCGCTGTAACGTTCATATGTGATAGTAGTTTCCGAAGGTAAAGAGCGTAATAAGGCGAGGGCAGATCGACATCCTGAGGAATTAAATCGAGATGAGGAGACGCCTTGAAAGATTGTTCTGCGAAGTCAAGATGTTGTTGTACAACATCTTCAATCTGTGAAAGACCATCCTGAGCTTTCCTAGTCGCAATCTCAGCCGGGTTGGTCGAGGGTCGTCTCATACTAGAACTACCGACTTTCGTAGAAGCATTCGGCGGTAACGGTTGTTCTATCCTGTCTCCGTACCGTGTAAATCGAATAGCGTAATTGTCATAGGCATGAGCACCACCATTGCTATCTCGGATGGTGACTTTTCCTTGTATACGTTCTCCATATGGTCTCAATAATTCCCATAATCCGTTCTCGAAACCTTTTGACCGAGCTACCTCATCTGCATCAGGAGAAGAGTAAACTGCGACATGTGGCACGAAAGATCTCAAGATCAAGTTAAGAGGATCACTGGGATTGTCTGCAGTGCCGTCTCCAAGGCCTCGAAGACGACTAGTCTCGAAAATGGAACTAGAGAGTGCTGGTGAGCCGCGGCGCCCGGCGGGTGAGATAGAACGGGAACCAGGCGGAGACAAGGTCGAAGCATATAGAGAAGCGGTCAATGACTTTCGGGATGGTCGATATGGTAGATCGTTGTGAGTAGATGCAAAATCGAGTGGTGAGGAGAATCGTTCGGGACGTGGTAGCGGGGTTGAAGATGTGGAGCGGAGAGACCGGACGGAGCCGGTCTCTGTAGGGGAGCCGATATCATCAGCTTGTGGTTGTTGTTGCATGTGTTGGGTGTAGAGAAGTATTATTTGCAGGAAGTAAACAGGAACTGCCAGTCCGGTAAGATGTAAGCTGGAAAGATTGCCAACTCCAGATTGATGGATGGGTCGAAGTCTGGATGCAGACTTGGATTGATTATCTATCAACTCGGTATTAGGGCGTCCGAATGGTAGAGCGGTGGATTATTAGGCTGATGTAAAGATGCTTAATCTGGAAGTCGATAAAATGCTAGATTTTGACATTGGTATTAGATATTATTCGCTAACAGGATTAGTTGATGTTATTAGACTCATACCGCTGACAACGCAATTGGAGTTATACATATAATATCAGCTGAAGCTCTAGATTGACATGTGGGCTGCCCGAGCATGGATCCCTCCATGTAACCCTATAAATGCATAACTCAAAAGTTGTTGCGTCTGAGGACGAGCTTCACATTTACAGCGGCTACATAACGTTGAGGAAAATACGATATCATCAAACAAAACATCACATAGAAATTCTGAGTTCACAAAGATGACAGGAAGGTTTGAACAGGTTGAATGACTTATACAAGTTGTTGATTGGTAGATCATTGAACAACCCGATAGTTGCATATAAAGACCCATGTCAGTGGGTTTGATAAATAGTTTTGCGACAAACCTAATGCGCCAGCACCAGTGTTAAAATTTAACCGCAATCAAATTTGGCGCATTACATCAACAGTTTGTTCGCCTCCACTATGTCAGACCTATCTAGTTATCTTGCCCAAAATTATCTAGTAGCCGATCCAAAACCTATCAAGAAAAGCAAAAAGAAGAAGAGCAAGGATGACACGTCGGGCCTCTTGATCACCGAAGACGATGACCATTCTTGGGCAAAGACCAACAAACAAAATGATGACGAGGCTGAGATGACTGGCGTCCTTTCGGGTGCCTCGTCAGAGTTTCGCAAAGCCAAAAAGTCAAATTGGAAGAACCTCGCGAAACCCTCACAAACTGCAGATGCCGCCGACGCCATCCTCGCCTCAGTGGCAGCTGAAAATGCAGCAAACCAGCAACACGACGACGAGCTACCCGCCATTGATGCAGCAACATCTAATCCATCTGTCGCCATGATGGCTGATGGAACTCACGCCGGCCTTCAAAGTGCTGCTGCCATTTCCGCACAGCTTAAGAAGCGACAGCGCGAAGAACGAGAAGAATTTGAACGTATACACAAGGGCGCCAAGGAGGCGGAGACTATATATCGTGATGCTACTGGCAGGCGCATTGATATATCTATGCGTAGAGAGGCTGCCCGTAAAGCGGCCCACGAAAGGGAAGAAAAGGAGGCAGAAGCTAAGAAAGCATTGAAGGGTGAGGTTCAGATTCAACAGGAACGGAGAAGACGAGAAGAGCTAGAAGATGCTGCACTTATGAAATTGTCAAGACATGTTGATGATGAGGACCTGAACCGGGAGCTGAAAGAGAAACAGAGATGGAATGATCCTATGGCACAGTTCTTGACACCCAAGACATTATCAGGTAAATCAGCAAGGCATAGAGGGGGTAAAATCAGGCCTGTGTATACGGGACCTGCTCCGCCAAATAGATATGGTATCAAGCCCGGGTATAGATGGGATGGCGTGGACCGCGGGAATGGCTTTGAGACGAAGAGGTTCAAGGCGATCAATCAGAAAGAAAGGAGCAAGAATATGGAATATTCATGGCAGATGGACACTTGAATTAATGATAGCCTTTATAATGGTATATATATACATAGTAATATGAAGTGTGATCAAAACAAAAATATTACATTGGTGTGGGTATTGTTCTGGATTGTCTATTTACTTGTAATTATGATGTTGTGGATAGGGAAGTTTCGAGTTTCAGTGACCAGCATGTTCTACTGCTTGCGCCTAAGAAGTTTATCCGGACCATAATCGGCGTTTTGCTGGACGGCCTTCAACCATTCAGCCTTAGAAATCATGTTCGGACCGTTTCCTACGCGATCAGTAAAACCTCTGAAAAAGTCTAGCACAGAGATACCAGTGGAATATGGAGGAAGTGCATCGATGATCTCCTGGACCGTGAGTTTGTGAGTGGGAATAGAAGCTACAGTGAAACCAGTTAGTTGACCATAGGCAAATGAGGCAAGGTACAATGTTTGACTTACCAGGAACATGAGTAGCAGGACTACCGGCACGAGACCCGGATGGCGAAGCTTTAGACACCAACTTAATTTTCTTCCGAGGTTGACTGTCTGACATCTCACCAGCAGTATTCTCACCATCACTCATGTTTCCTGCCAGTCCAGTCTTACGGCGCTGAATCGAGCCGGAATGGACTGCTTTCTTGATACGATTCTTTTTACGGGACGACTCGTTACCGCTTGATTCAGAAGCCCCAGGAGACCCAGCACGCTTGAGTCCCTTTTTCTTCTTTAGCAATTCAGCTTGAGCCTTGTTAGGAGAACCATCCTTAGAGTCAACAAGAATTTTGTCATCTTCCTCCTTTTTAATGTCTTCAGCTTTAATGTCTTCCTTTTTTATTTCAGTTTCTTCCTCTTCTTCCTCCGTGGATGATTCGTCATCAGTCTAAGGTCATTATGTTAGTACCAACATATTGAGACATACCACTGAGATGGAAATATTGGCTTCTTACAGATGCGACTGCCCGGAAAGGGTCGGAATCACTTTCGTCAGACTCCAAAGCGTTTTCATGTGCCCGCTTAAATGATATCTTCTTTAGCTGACGAATCTTCTCACGCTTGACTTTTTCTTCTTCTCGAGCTTGTCTTTCCATCTGATCCAAATCTTTCTCGTCAGCCTCACCAAACAGATTAGCGCCAAGCTGATTTTTGCGGATACGTTCGTTTGAATCCTTAACATCTTCGTCGTCAAAATCGAAAAGACCTCCAGTCTCATCATCGTCTTGGAACTCATCACCTGGGTCCATGTCGATTTCATCGTAATCACGCATATCCATGGCTTGACGTCGTCTGGTTGGGCCACTGGCAGTACGCCACTCTTGCATTCGTTTTTGATCCTCGGCCTGGGTTTCTTGCTTCATTTTGAGCCAACGAGAGATAGGCATATCCTTGCGTAGCATTTCTTCGGCCTGTTCCGCGGAGAGAGGAGTGAATGGAGGCTTGGCAGTAAATTTGTACCATTTTTCGATAGGGATCATGCGAAACTTAGGGCCGTCGATGACCAGCGCAACGTTATGTTCTGACAGTGCACTTTCGTATGAACCGACCCACACATTTTTGCCTTCAGCGTCTTCTAGATGCCAAGGCAAAGCTTCCTCATATCGGAGATCTGACTGCTTTTTGCCTTTGACAGTGGTGGGCATGCGGTTGAGATTGATCTTTTCTTCTTTAGGTTTTTGTTTTGGCTGCTTTTGTTCCTTTACACCCGGAGCGATTTTAGATTGATCTTCTGCTCTTTGAGCTTCTTTGGCTGCTTTCAACTCTGCCAAACGTTGGGCCTCTTTGTCATCCACTGGAGCTGGCTCAGGTGTGGGCTCCTTGGGAGGAGCACGGCCAGGTGGAGGCTGACGGGGATCACGACGGTGGAGGGTGACAGGCCGTGTGAACGTTGCCTTATCACATGGGTCAATATTCTGTTCTTCACCGCCTTTGTTCTTCTGGAAACGCATAGCGTGGACACGCATGGCTTCGCGAAGCTCGCGTTTTGTCGTGACTACAGGGTAATCAAAGTATTGAGTGTTGGGAGGAGGGTCGGACCAGCCATTGTACATCTGCCGACGACGCTTGAGTTCTTCGAGAGGCTCGAGGGAGATACGATTGACGGCTTCTTGCTCTGGACGTTTACGGAAGCCAATTTGCTTGTTGTAGTTCGTTTTCTTGCGGGGAACCATGGGATTAGCCGGACGACGACGGGGTAGGCGGGCGCGATTCGGCACATGCCCAGGAGGTGGAGGTCGCGATGGCAGCACCTGACCGTTGGCTGGCGCACTAGGCCCAGAGATGGAAGCACCATTGGGAGCGCTCATTTTTTGAGCAAAAAATAACAGTTGGAGAGGAGTTGGTATAGTCGAAAGGTGGTGAATTTGGATGGTCACGACTGAAGAATGCAGATACAGAAAGAGCAAAAGTCACAACACTTAGTAAACAATGCTGGCGTCGAGTTAATCTATATTCAAGCAACAAAGAGCAGCAAAGAAAAAAGCAAAGATAGAACAGACAAATTTTGACAGATATTCGAAAACAACCAAGATTGGAAATGAGTTTCCAGTCAATAAAGACTGCAGCAAGTTGATGGAGACAACCAAAAATGTTGTCAGAACGGAAACTTCATCAATGAATGAATCCAGAATGAATCCAGACGTTGTTGGCTTGGCGCGGATGGAGAGTTATGACGAAAGGACAGCTGCCAGCATGTGTTGCCAGCTGATGCGAAGGCACTTGGCATAAAGTTGGATTCCCAGCCTTGCCCTGCTATATTTCGTGCAACATGAATCCCAGAAGCATTCACATGCTGAAATGCTGAAAATGGTAATGGCCTGACAGTGGGTGTTGATGAAAGTGTAGACACTAACTAGTCACGCTCTTGCATAAAATTGCCGTTAAATATGTAGCCTAGAGTTGAAAACTTATTTTTTTCTCCTACCCGTTTATTGTATTTCCAAAGTAGTTGTGTTTTTGTCAGGTCAACAACCCACAACCAAAAATCTAATTGTTTATGCTTGAACGAGTGAGTGAGGGCCCCCGCATTTTGTTTGGTGCCATATATCAACGAACTTTTCCTCTTTCACAAATATTCAAGCTCTCAGTCGCTTAGCCGGATTGTTTCCGCTCATCAAACTGTCCCTGTCATATTCTGACAGCTCCGTGGCCTCACATCATCTATCTACTGCACCTCCATTCGCACATTTTCTTGAATCTTAATCTAACTGACTTACATTCTTTAGCAAACACTTCGGAGTGCAAAACGTGATAATGTCGTCAAACCATATAGGCCCCGATGGTATCGATGATATTGATTCCCACATGCGTGGCCTGTCACTCAATCCGTTGTCGACATCGGACCCAAATCCCGAATCCCATGGGGCCGCAATCCCACAATCTCCCAAGACGGGACGTAAACGGCCAAATCAGGCGCAACGCAGGAACTTGAGTTCCCAGCTAGTGATACCGATTGATCCACGTTCACGGAATATGCCTCCAATAATCCAATCTCAAGAAGGATGGGGCCAGCAACGTGGGCACCAGTCTCGGAATGGAGCCCCGACCCAGTTTCAACATAATCATGCAGGATACAACCGCCATAACCTCGTTCATCAAAATCAATGGAATACAAGCCATATTCACCGAAACAATGGATGGGAACATAAAATAGGCCCTACGGGATATCCCAACCACCGTGCTAACCACTTTGGTGGCCACCAAAACCAAAGTCATCACTCAAGACCATCGTCTTTGAGTACTTATAGCCATAGGCCTCAAGGCTCCGGGAACTATCACCATAGCCAATTCCACAATACTCATCATTCCGACCCACTTAACTTGTCTCATGGTAGTTTTCAACCCTCAGGTAAAATCACTTATTTTACCCCTCGTAATGCAGCATCAAGTGCTCAACTGGCGGCTGCCTATTTGGACAATCTGAGCCAAGAAATACTCAAAGATTCCGAAATCGAACCTTCCGATCTTTCCGCAAAAGAGAATCTGCGGCAGAGGTTGGAAGCAATCTGTCGCGAGGCTGTCACTGCTTTCGAAACAGCTCATTGTCAAGACTTTCTTCCATTATCAGTAGAGCTTCGTTGTTTTGGAAGTGTCGCTTCAGGGTTCGCAACCAAAGGATCTGATATGGATCTTGGTCTCGTCACTCCTTTATCAGTTCCACAGCCAGCTGACCTTGGATCACCTATCCCCCGCATCATTGAAAAGGCATTTCTGGATCACGAATTTGGAGCTCGGTTATTGACTAGGACTCGCGTGCCCATAATTAAACTATGCGAGAAACCAACTGCAGAGCTCATGGCTGAACTTCTCAAGGAGCGTGAAAAGTGGGAAACGGGAATTGATTCTGATGAAAAGCAATCAGACATCTCGGATGGTGAGCCGAATCGACCGACGACCTCTACTGCCAATGATTTGGCCAACGATGCCACAGAGCACGAGATGGAAGATATCATCACAGGCCACAAATCGCATGACTCATCTCTGATAGTGAATGGTAAAATTCACTTGTTCCAACAAGGAAATCAATCTCTCAATTCTTACTATACCACTACCCGGAAGCTCATGGTACAACTAGCCGTCTCGGACTTGGAAAAACTGGCGGAGAATCGTGATGCTACCACCGTTGTTACCCTAGGCCGCATCTGCTATGCCTTCATCCAAGGCCTTTCCGATGACAAGCTTCGTGAAAGGTTATCATTAAGGCCATACTGCACATTCAGTGAAAGTGAACAATCACTTGATGTTGCACTGGTTGTTGAACAAACTTCTGTACCATCTATCCTTCACAGTATTGGCGCCACATACTATCTTGCTGAAGCCGAAGAGCATCTCATGAGATGGGAGAATCGTCCTGTCGGGTTGTTTGGTGAAGATATTGAGGCTGGTAGTACTGCAATGGCAACTGAAATGCAAGAGTTGCTTCGACAGGAAGTTTTTACTGAGGATGAGGCTCTGACGTTCGGTCATGGTGTATTCTCTTTGCTCTCGCGGTTCAAGCAGCTCTCAGTAGTCCAAGTTGTTACGATGGAACAACGGCCCAATGAATCATCTACTGACTACTACAACCGTGCCAATCGGTTGTTTCGCACCCTCTACTTAAACAACCGGAATGGGTCATCTCGGGACTCCATTGGCTTCTTTCTATATCATTTCATCAATGGTATACATAACCCAGACATCAAAGCCATCGTAGCCCAGTTCTATAATGAAAGAATGCACGACCCCTACATTTGCCCGACACTCGCTGATTTGTCTCTGCGACACAAATCACTACAACTTGCTGTTGACTTTGAAATGGCTTTGGTGAAGCCCTCATATGAAGAAAAGGACCGCCCTTGGATTCAGCAGTACATAGAAATCCTGCGACATCCTCTTGTCAAACTCAATACTGCTGGTCCACGGGCCTGGTACAAGTATTGTCTCCAAACTTCAATCTCCGAAAGGCCAATTATCGACTACATCAAGACATTAAGTGATCCATCATTACATAACCAGACTAAGGAGAAGTATCGTGATGAACTCGAGTTTCCGAAGGAAGGAGTGGGTGCTCAATGTGACATTAACTTCTCAGCCCATCTGGCCCTTCAGAATTCCTTACTGCTTCGGTGTTATTCTCATACTGATCCTAGAGTCCGCCAGATGGTGTTATTCATCAAGCGATGGGCCAAGTTACGGCAGATCAACACTCCCTACCGTGGCTCCCTTAGTAGTTATGGTTACGTACTCATGGTACTTCATTATCTTGTTAACGTGGTTGAGCCCTTTGTTTGTCCAAATTTGCAGAATATGGCTCCTCCAGCCGAGTCTTATCCTCTGGAAGTTTACAACGATCAGGTCATGTGCAATGGATGGGATGTGCGCTTCATGCGTGACGAGGAAGCCCTAAAGAAGGCCTGCCAGGAAAAGACTGTCAATACCAACAAGGACTCTCTTGGTTGTCTTCTCGCTGGATTCTTTGAGTACTACGCCCAGTCGGGTAACTTGGCTTCGATTCCTGGAAAACGAGGTTTTGATTGGGGCCGTGAAGTACTAAGTTTACGTACATACCCTGGAGGCACCTTGACAAAACAAGAGAAGGGATGGACTAGTGCCCGTACGATTCTTGTCCGAGATAATGCCAGCAAGAGCACCACCGGTCCGCAACCTGTTTCCCCATGTTCCGAAGCCAAAGCCACTGATGGTGATCCTTCCAGATCTGCTCCCGACAAAAAGGTATCAAGCCCAACGTCGGTTGAGTCTCAGAATGTTATTCTCAAGGAAGTCCGATGCAGATACTTGTTTGCCATCGAAGACCCGTTTGAGACCGACCACAATGTTGCTCGGACTGTAACACATCACGGCATCTCGAGTATCCGTGATGAGTTCCGCAGGGCTTGGAAGCTTATTCAGACCGTGAGGAACGGTGGTACTCTAGAAGAAGATTTGATGGAGATGGTGTCCCTGGAGTCGCAACAGGACAAGAACTTTTTGGCATTGTTGGAAAGCATTAATGCTCACTCACCGACACAGTAGGACAACAAAACACGATAGGCAGATAGAACAATCTGGACATGACTCTGGTTTTTGTAACTACAATGCAAAGACTCAATAAAATGGATAAACATGTTGGGACCCGCACAATATAAAAGGGTTATTACAAGACTACTGCATATGGTCAGTTAGGACAGTTGAAACAAGAATAGCAACAGCATCTATAAATCATACATTACATGTCAAAATGTATCAAGAATTCTCTTACGTGACGTCCATGAGAAGCCGAAACCTCGTTGGACGCCACGCCTTTTGAATCGAAAAAGTCATTCTACCAATGTTCCGTTCAGAACCCATTCATGGAAAGAACGAGGGTCCCGGCTGCCACAAAGGACAGCACCAATGGCGTCTCGTAGGAGACTGTAGGATAACAAAAATCTAAATTGTTTTTTTTTTTGGCTGTAATATCAAGACCGATGTGCGGGACCGAGACGATTATGTCAAGTCATAAGCGTAGTAATGAATCATCATGTTCTTCTCGTTTAATGTCATCATGGTATCCTGTGTTTCAAAGAACCGACAATTCCTGAGCTATACGAACAAGCAGTGAACACAAACAACCTGACACCATCCAGAAGAGACAACGCAAGGCGGCATGATGATCATAGAGCTTGCTCAAAACCTTACATCAAGTATTTATGAAACTAATATGAAGGAAAGATGGAGAAATTTAAAAGACAAGAAGAAGATCATAACATATGCTATACAATAATGGATTCCAGGTCAAGACCGGAAAACCTTCAGCCATCCCGAAAGCGCCAGATAATGCAATATAAAACTCGAGCACCCAAACTTTGATCATGAACGCCTTACCAAACAAACCAAGACGGAAAAGAAAAGCAAATAATAAGCCCAGCACCATTGTTATTTGGCCTGGGAAGCATGTGGTAATCAAACAAGAAAGCGACAAGACTCCGGATAGATTAATCACGGAACAAGATAGCCTCTGTATCCAGGATGTGTCTCGTGTCCCTCCACTGGCTTTGATGATTTTCAGTCATACTGCTGAAACAAGGGAGAAATAGACTCTCCGTAGTGATTGCGGCGGATGGCTTCGGCGAGCAGGAGAGACAGGTCAATAACCACCAACTTTGGTGTGTTGC
This sequence comes from Ambrosiella beaveri, assembly GCA_030294605.1. Lineage (NCBI taxonomy): Eukaryota > Fungi > Ascomycota > Sordariomycetes > Microascales > Ceratocystidaceae > Ambrosiella > Ambrosiella beaveri. The sequence goes on from JARQWA010000014.1 coordinate 414,998, forward strand.
GAATGTCCTCCGCAGTAATCGGGAAACTGTTGGTTACCACAATCTTGTCAATGCACTCGCATGCTTGCATTTGAGCCAGGCAGTCACCGCCAAAGACACCATGAGTGGCCATGCAGTAAACCTTCTTGGCTCTTCCGCGCTTGACGACAGTCTCGGCGGCAGCGATCCACGACCCTGGCTTGTCGATCATATCGTCAATAATGAACACGGGCTTGTCACGAACATCACCAACCAGTGTGATTTTGTGCTCAATTCTAGGATTTTTCAATGTCTCTTCCTCTTCATCAGAAACCTCATCCTCCTCCTTGGTCTCCGGGACAAAAAAGGAAGAAGCGTGGGACATCGTCATCGGATCGGCATCGGGTTGGCTTGTATCAGCGGTCGAGATGGTAGGTGAAGGGAAATCATCGTCAACGATGTGGCCATGTACTAGACGGCCATGAGTGACGTCTTCCTGGCTATAAAGTTTCTCATCCTCCTCTTCACCTTTGGATTCTTCGGTTACCTCATTAGAAACCTCAGGGGTGGGTTGTACTTCATTAGACTCAGACTCGGGTTCAGGAACCTCCGGAATTGTAGAAGCCGAGATCGGTTGAGAAGCGGTACGAGATGGGCGATTTCTCACAGGGAGCCGAAGAGGTGAGCTGACAGGCTCAACTGCAATGGTATGAGGGAGAGTGATATAATCGGAGCCACTGCGAAGATGGTGGTGGATACCACCCTCATAGTCAGGCTGACGTTCAATATCAAGCTGCTGCAAAACGATACTGTTGGTCATATTATTTTTTTCTCGGCGTTTATCAGTAGTAACGATACCGAAGTTCAGCTTAAGGCAATCAGCAAGCGAAGCGACACGTTTGGTGCCACCGGGATTTTTGGAAACAACAACACCTTCACGCCATTGAGGGATGTTGTGACGAATCCAGCGAGCAAGAAGAGGCTCGGCGTGGAGATTATCGACGGTACCCTTGAAGAAACCTTGCATTTGTGACGCATGGAGATCAACAGTAATCACGTGCTTCACACCAGCAACGTTTAACAGATTAGCGAGCATGCGGGCGGTAATAGCCGACCGCTGGCTCTTCTTTTTCGATTGGCGACTGTACGGGAAATAAGGGACGACAGCTGCAATAAAGATTGATGTTAGAAAATAGAAAGAAGGGAACTTGATACTGATAGATGTAACATACCAGTAATCTTGTTAGCAGAGCCTCCTTTACAAGCAGAGATCATAATCAACAATTCCATGATGGAATCATTGATTCGGGGACTCCCTGACTGGATCACAAAGACATCCTTCTCACGCACACTGGTGAGAATGCGAACGCTGGTTTCTCCCTTGCAAGAAATAGAACGTTAGGATGCAATAAGAACTGGCGGTATAATGTTGAAGATACTCACATTGGCGAACTGTCCCAACTCTGACTTGGCTGGAGACATTCCTAGATGTGTGCAAATCTGCCCAGTCAGTTCGGGGCATGACGAGCCCGCAAAAATGAGAGTGCCGCGCATAATGTCCTAAAGATTCTGGCTAATTTATTGCAAAGGGATAAAAGCGGAAAATCTAGATCTTGCGCAGCAAGAGCCGATGCAGAGGGGAAGGAGGGGAAGGAGGGGAAGGAGGGGAAGGAGGGGAAGGAGGGGAAGTAGAAACAGACAAAAAGAGGTGCGGTGCCGAAAGGAAATTTTTAAAGTTTTACAAAAAAGAAAAAAATCTCTAGCTCATGTCAAAGTGGTGACCCCACTTTTGAGTGGATTTTTTTTTGATAGTTGAACTAATTTCATTAGCTGCACGGAATGCGGCGATCGGGAGGACCCTCACGAGTTCCAATCTGGAATATGAAGGAAAATTTCTCAAAAATATCAAACTTGTAAAGCACCCTCCTTTAAATACCGATGTTGAGAAGCACTAGCATCTCTCTCTTTTCGTCTTTTCCATCTAGTTATTGTGCTCCAGACTGGACCCCGTACGCCCTTTTCCTCATACTTGAATCATGGGAATCAAAGGCCTCCGTTCTCGGCTACAACCATTTGCCCGGCTCCGGCCTTTGGACGACACCTCGGTTGTCGTAGATGGACCCGGGCTTGCCTACCACTTACTTGCACTCCATATGCGTGGAGACAAACCGGCATTATATCATACAAAATGCCTTGTAAAAAGTTTGTTTCAATGGTTGGCTCTGTTAAAAAAACATAATGTAAAGATGTGAGTTCAACGCTCCATTTCAGCCCCCATTAAGCTGGTTACCCGACAATCAATCTCAATGTTCACCAACTAATATATAATGCTGCCTTGCCTTGATTCAGTGAGGCTTTATATTTTGATGGCTCTCTTCCTGATGAGAAGCTCCCTGTACGCATGCAAAGAGAGGTTGTCCGCTGTCAACGTAGTTCTGATTTCTTCGACGCACATCCTAAAGGTTGCCCGCTCCCGGTCGTATGTCCTGATGACAAATTTGTGGATCCCTTGTCACCTCCGTGCCTTTCCTCAACAACGCCAGTCACACCTTTTGTTGTGGCAGCTATACTGGAGGCACTAGCTGAGTCGCCAGGATACCATGACAGAGTTTTTGTCGTACCAGGAGAAGCGGATATCTATTGCGCTACGCATGCCGCACTTGGCACAAACATATCTGTTCTATCTGGTGATAGCGACCTTGTGGTACATAATCTTGGCACAGGTGGAGGACTGGTATATTTTCCAGATCTTGAGGAACGCAATGATGGATCTTCTTTGGTTTGCTTACGCTATGAAGCTCACACAATTGAGCGAGAACTGGGTCTTCCACCAGAGTCATTGGTCAAATTCTGCTATGAGCTTCTTGAGTCTTCACAGGCCAGCACCCGTAGTATCGCCAAACGTGTGTTGCAACAGCTAAATTTATACACCAGTCCCGAGTTTCTGCAGTTTTCCGAGCCCTACAAACGGACAATAGATCTTCCTGTAGCCCGAGATTCCATCTCGCATTCTCATGTCTTCCTCGATGCCAGGATATCAGAGACTGTTCTTCAACATCTCGAGTCCCGCTGTGGTGATGGACGACTACGACATTTTCTGCCTGCCCTTGTGGACTCAAATTTTGAATTTTCTGCTTGGATCCCCTCTTTACCACTTAGGCGGATAGCCTACTCGCTGTTATCATTACTCAATTCGCATACACTTTCAGAAGTACGTGAATTTCGTCGAACCTTTCAAATTTCCTCCAAAGGGACCGCGGTTTATATTTTGTCATTTGATGAACTTGTAGTGATGATTGATGCAGTCCATCAAGGCCTTCCCCGCATTGAGTCCCCTTCGCTAGAAGCTCTATTGATGACAGTCTTGACACTGGAAGTGGAACATGCCTCGTCTCTAGACCGTATACCATTGTCTTTCAAAATGATATCCTCCAATCAGATGGTCATTAATGGACCCCAACAGTTGGTTTCCTGGCCGTTAATGCACTTCAAGGCTCAGGTTGAGGCGTGTATTTATTCTCTCAGAATGCTCCGACAGGTTTTCATTTACGGCTCAAACATGGTTCTGGACGAAAAACTTCCAAGCCAGGTTCAAAAACAGCTCTCGCAAATCATCCTGGTGGTCCCAAAACTAATCGATATCCCGGAGATCCCAGAAATTGAGCGCTTCTTTCTAAACCTTCCAGGAAGTCAACAGCTCAAAGGTCTCTGTTCCCGTTATGATTTAAGAGAGCCTTGTATCAAAGTGGCTAGAACGCGAAAGTCTCAACCAGGAAAAGAGAATTCATAAGACTGTATCGTTTTCTCCACGTCAAAAGGGCAAAACTTCATTTGATAATCCTAATCTTTTCAATAACCTAAATTGAGGTTTAGAGTTGCACAATACCAATTAAGTAGATTTGCGATGCAACACCCCAGCACCAGCCTATTTTGCATTGCAAATAGTTTGTTAGTATGTCCGACATGCGTCTTTGTGGGATGTCATGTATTTACCTGATGGCTCGGGAAGATGAGAGTGTCGGCAATCACAACATTTTGCCGTCTGGACGCAGCGAATACGATAACTTCGGCAATATCATCCGGGGTCAAAGGGTCGACACCACTATCAATAGATTGTCAGAGTTGACCAGGCGGGGGTTTGATTCAAGGTTGAGAACTTACGCATAAACGGCATCTGCCTTGGATTTGTCGCCGTAGAAGCGAACGACGGAGAATTCCTAGCAGTTGAACTACGGTCAGCAGATATTCTTGATCATAGTATGGCTGCTCATTCTGGGTGAGACGATGACTAACTGTTTCGACTTGGCCGGGATCGATCTCGATGATACGAATCCGGGTTGCAATAAGTTCCTTCCGCAAGCTATCGGTAAAACTCCGAACAGCAGCCTTGGTGGCACAGTAGATGCTCCCGCCAGCATAGGGTTCACGACCTGGACAGACGTGTGAATATTTGGTTTCCTGAGTAATTCACATGCACTTACCGGCGATGGATCCAACGTTGATAATGTCTCCAGCACCACCGTCAGGGCGCTTCTTGAATATGGGGAGGACAGCTTGGGTCATGTTAATGAGACCGGTAACATTGGTCTGGAACATGATGTTGATGTCTTCCTCAGCAATGTTCGGAGCCTGGGCTACGCCTTTGACCAAGCCACTCGAGAGATGTTAGACCAAAGTATATCATGACTGGTGGGGTACAACCTACGCATTGTTGACCAAGACATCTATGTCTCTGAACTCCGCCGGAAGGGTAGAGATAGACTGGCGAATCTCTTCAGGATTGCTTACATCAAGCTTAGCGGCATGGACCTTAACACCAGTGCCAACTTCCTGTTCAATCTGCTTTACAATATCCTTCAATTTTTCTACTCGCCGGGCAGCTAGGATGATCTTGATATCTTTGGGAGAGTTTCGGGCAAACTCCAGTGCAGTACTACGCCCAATACCACTGGACGCACCAGTAATCAAGACGGTTTTGCCCTCAAGGCGTTTGGCAGCAGAAATGAGAGACATATTGCGAGAACGAGAATATGAGCAGATAGTTGATGTAAGTATGGGTCTCAGTACTGAAGTGACAATCTTCATGTCAGTGTTGTAGTTGAATGAATTCTTATATTTACGATCAAGATTGCAACATATGACTGGAATATTGCATGCTCATGGTTTCAAGTTCCACCTATCTTGATAAGTTGTTGAGAATCCGTATGATTGATAAGTAATTAGTAAGAATCTCATCCAAAAACCTCCAAAAACCGGCCCTGAACCAATTATTTTGTCAGATTGCGGGGGTATTATGACAGGAATGGACAAACGCCGCACTAGCAGAACCCTTTGATCCTTGCAGAAGAACAAAGTGATGGTGAGGCAGATGGTGGATATTCGATCAATGAACCAGCGCAACGGTATAGTGGGTCATAGCTTTGAGCTCCTACCCTACAATATGGGTAAGCTCGATCAGCTGAATAGTTGCTAACCTGAATGGGGAATTTTGATGGTCGAGGACAAATGTTTTGGCTTGATAGCCAATGATTATAAAGTCTCCATACTAAAACAACTCGAAAACTCGCCACCAAGAGGCGACAAACACATTTCTTCAGAATGCCCGATCAAAATCATGTGCTCCCTTCTACAAAAGAACGCAAATATGACCGACAACTTCGCCTCTGGGCTGCAAGTGGTCAGGCTGCATTAGAGAGTGCTCGAGTTCTGTTGGTCAATTTTGGTGGTGGAACTGTAGGCATTGAAGCTCTCAAAAATCTTGTATTGCCTGGTAAGTATTTGAAAGTTGGTACATTTGTTGCTCATAGGTTTTGAGGCATTCGTCTAACATACTTTGCAGGTATTGGCCATTTTACTATCTTTGATGAAGCATTGGTGACAGATGCAGATCTTGGAACTAACTTCTTTTTGGACGGGTCAAGTGTTGGTAGACCAAGAGCAGAATGCTGCACCAAATTTCTCCTTGAGCTCAATGATGAAGTAGAAGGCGATTGGCTGCCCAAGTACGAGAACAGCAGTACTCCATCTGCCCAGTCTTCAGAAAATAAGAGAATGCGTCTATCACACTCACCTTCTGCCTCAGCTGGTTTGGCTGATCATTTCCGAAGTTTGCCTCCATTCACAGTGGTTCTATACTCTCTACCTATCAACCCGGAACTAGAAGACGTCATTCAGGCCCACTGCCGAGAAACAAAGATCCCAATAGTAGCCGTTCATTCAGTTGGATTCTACTCATATTTTACCATCAAGCTTGTTGAGCCCCTCCTTGTGGTGGAGACTCACCCAGATCCAGCCAATACTACAGACCTGCGACTTATGAAACCTTGGGGTGAACTTGAAAGATTTTGTGAAGAACTCACTATTGACATCGATACACAAGATGATAATTTACACGGTCATATTCCCATGGCTGCAATTTTACTCCATTACCTCAAGCAATGGAAAAATAAACACGGTGGATCTTACCCCTCAAACTACTCCCAGAAGACCGAATTTCGCAAATTGATGACGGGTGGCATGCGAGTAGAAAACCCAGAGGGAGGAGAGGAAAACTTCCAAGAGGCAATTGGTGCAGTTATGAGAAATCTTACATTGCCTTCAATTCCCTCAAATTTACAGGAGGTGTTCGACTTCTTGGATTTCGATAAGGTAGTGCACACCATGGCAGTTTCGAACATGTTGATGCGGGGTACATATGCTAAACATGATCATCTTAGGCCGATATACACGATGATCCGCTGTGGACTATTGCTCGTGCAGTGAAGAAGTTTGTACAGGACTCTGGTTGCGTACCGCTACCTGGCGGTATTCCGGACATGAAAGCCCAGTCACATGTCTATGTCGCCTTGCAAAATATATACATGGACAAAGCACGACGCGATGCACAGGAGGTTTTAAATATTGCGCAGACTTTGCCTCATGGTGACAAAGTAACATATGACGATGTTATCGTGTTCTGCAAAAATGCCTCTTTCGTTAAACTTATCAAGGCCCACCATGAGTCGTTAGTGTCACTGCCCGAGATCACTAGTCAGTACCTGGTTATGTCTATCCAAAACCATATTATTCCACTAACAGGTGTACAGAACAAGAATTTTCCAATAATGAGATGGCAACAGTTGGACTCGTGCCACACTCGTTGATTCCTATCTATCTGGCTCTCAGAACCACGTCTCATGTCGCGACATCTTCCACTCAAGGCATAATTGATGCAGTGAGTGATTTACTCCCGGGCCTCGATCTGACCTCGGGAAAACAACAAATCAAGGAAGCCGCCGAGGAGGTAGCTAGGGCTGGAGGTAGTGAGCTGCACAACATTTCGGCGGCGGTTGGTGGCATGATTGCTCAAGAGATTATCAAGGTGATAACTCGGCAGTATGTACCTATTGATAACACCTGTATCTACGATGGCATCACTAGCAAGTGCCAGATCCTGCGACTTTAAGATTTTGGGTAAGACAGGTGTCGTGTACACCCAAACATGTTAGCTAGAGGTTTACCTTAGATGCGAAGTCTTTAGTATATGTTTATTAACATGATTCGAATACAATGAGTGCAATAGCTTTTTATAACGTTCCTGTGGTCCGAGTTGAGATGATTTCCATTAATCCGATCAGTCCATGTCCCGTACAGAGTCAATAAGCCTCGTAACCGACAGACTCATCACATTCGCCATCTTATCTGACTGCACTTGGAGCACAAGTATATATGCAAAAGTCAAAATTGGTACCTCGAACATTAAAACTCACTGTGCTTGACACTCTGTATTTAACCGGAATTTGAGTTTAAGCTTGCCCCGCCTGACAGGATGAAGGGAGAGGAGGCCTTAGCCGGACAGCACTACAAAGTAAACCTGATGCGGTTTGATAAACCCAAATTCATTTCATATGCTCACCATGTCCAGAATGCATAATGTAAGCGATGTACCTTGTATATTATGACACCGATCACGTCGGCTATACTATCCCGAATCATCAATATGATTCCTTCAGAGCATGAAGAGCTTGTGAGAACATGTTAGGCACGAGGGCATAAGATCACCCAATCAGACCAACGGAAAACAAAGGTTTTACGTATACTAAAAATATGCAAATTTTATTTTGATACTGCTCCAGTTGCTGTTGATACTATATGTAGTATATATATATATATATATCGAATGTGGAAAGAGAGCTCAGGCTTTGATTTCGGCCCTTCTAGACAGAGCCTAGCCACCCGACTTTTTTTTCCTTTTCTTAAGAATCAAGAAAAAAAAGATCATCGCTTATGCAGTTATTTCTATGACGACACAGGGTCGTATTGGTGGGTGAGGATATCCCCGAAACTTCGTTTCTGACGTTGTCAATTTTACATGTCGCGATTAAGACTTGGACGTCTTAAAGTGAAAAAGACTTGCACAACTTGCTCTTCTCCGCACTTGACAGTTTCAATGAACCGTGCCTAACTGTATCAATACTGTCACTAACAAAACTGTATACAAGATGTCAACTCCTTCTCATCAATCAAACAATGGAGATGGATCTGGACAGGTTTTTTCTAGAAGTGATGTCTAGCAACCAACATTACCCAGATGTCCTCAAACGCTATGAGCACAGTTTCATCTCACACATACTCACATAACAAAGTTGACCTTTCTCCGTCCGTCTTGTTGCGTCTTTGTTCGACCGCCACTCTTGTGCTGTGGCATGAGGCGGCTCTTCCCCTCATCCTCAGGTTCCAAAACCTCCACTTGTTTCCACATGCATGCATAATCTTGTCTGGTTGACTATCGCTTGTGTGGGCCATTGTTACTCCGCGTTCTTGTCATCTGCAATCCATGCCATCATTTTTAGCATTAATCTAATGCTTAATTCCAGATATCCACGATCTTGCCTTGACTCCATGTAATTACTAGTGCATCTCCGGGGATTACTATGTGGTGTAGTTTGGATCCTGTCAGTATGATGCGCCCTGCCATTAGAGTGTAATAATCTCCGACATGAAGTTGTCGAATGATTGTATATAACTACTGGTTTCAATTGACAATAGTCTGGTAATTGGGTACCTGTATGAAGGTCCATACTGAGATACTTAAATGGCCAATTTGGACCCCAGCAAAAAAAAGGAATCCCAGAAAATATCAAGATTCTTTGAGTTTGACCAGCACAAAAACGGCCCGTACCCCAACAAACTCCGAGCACATGTAACCAGGACCAATACTACCCTGTATTCCGCTTGAGGACATAAGCAGAATTTATGTATTTAGTTACACTTGGTAATGAGAGAGCTGTTGACATCAACATCATTATGACCAGTTTCAACATCCGTTTTTGTATGACTCGAGTGAGTTTAGAATGTGAAGATTGATTATGACTTGATATTGAACCAAAGTATTATCTACAAAGTAGGTCCCTGAACGATATTGTATATGTGTTATATATATATATATATATATATAGCTGCGTGGTTAATTTGGCATAGGTATGCTTGCTAAGGATGGTCGTTGTGTCACCACGCCTCTCTATCCAGGAGGCTCATATCAGAACAGATCCAATATGGTAGATATTTGTCATGCCCAGACTCTACCGTATCATCGGAAGCCACTATCAGATGTCGGATCCATTCATCTCCTGACTAGAACTAGCGGGTGAGGGCTAGACCTCGATTTCCCCGCTCTCCTCCGCTTTCAAACTCGCCTCCCCCAGATTTTGCATGGTTAGTGCCCCTCCATAATCCCAGGCCACTGGAGACTTACAGAGCCCCAAAAGACATACCAGTTCTCTTGTCACTTCACCATTCGTCGCGTCCTATTGACAGTATTTGGCTATAATACTTTGTCATGCGAGATATTATCTCAATGTTCCATTATCAATGTCCTGTTAGCCGCACCGGTGGTGTTGGAGAAAATAATCACAAATCTGTCATTGTCATCGGACCTTTAAGTAGTGGTGGGATCCAGAGCATGAGACGGAGGTGGCAATGCTTGATGTTTTTATCATAGTAATTTCTTCCTTTTTCTTCATCATATATGTATATATATCTTTTAATATAATGTGCCATGGTCGCACACGCTCATCTGCAAAAGTCAACGTCCTATTTCCTGTGTTCAACTCCATCGACGGTGATGTCCATTATCATCCACCGCTTTGTGCTATAACAAGATGCTGCCATCATAATGATTGGGTAGCTGATCGTTACCCCGTATTTAGACTTCGTTGAAGTTTGATTTGACCCAGTTGTGTATATTTTCTTCAGTCATTTATTCCTTTCTCGAAGCCCAATCACGGTGGGCTCTGATTGCTAGATAGACGGCCAATGACTGCTCATAGTATTCGGCTTTGAGTTTATCTCTTCGTTTCTACTATTATCTATCCCCTTCATAACTCTAAGCATCGATCTTCGCTCCTCTCACCCCAAACACAGTACCACATTATTGTCATGTCTTTGCCTCCCAAGCCAGTGGCACAGCAGCCACAAATACCTCCAGAAACTTCACCGGTTGGCATGTTCCACACTTTCCAAGGTGTCACTGTCCGGAAACCTACGGGTCCCACCAAAGTTTCCAAGAAAGTCCAAGCAAAGGCTCCTATCAAGAGGATCATCACTCCACATGCATGCGCCGAGTGCAAGCGTCGTAAGATGCAAGTACAGACTATGAAATACATTATAGAATAACGGACAGCTAACCATAATCATCAGTCGCTGTGATGGCAACAAACCTTGCGGTCAGTGTCTGTCCGGTAAGAACCAGAAAAAGTGTGTCTATGATAAACACAGACAACGCATCATTCCATCCAAGAGGTATTTAGATCGTCGGTTCATGTACATCAATTCAAAGACCAGTAAACTAACCTCTTATCTAAAATAGGGCTCTTGAGTCTCTCTCCCAGGCCCTCGATGAACACCGAACCGTACTCAATCGTTTATTTCCGAATCATGACATCCATAGTCTTCTCTCTCTTTCTCGTGAGAAGTTACTTGATCAACTCAAGTTTCTTTCTAGAGAACTTGAGTCTGAATCTGGACAGACACATGAGTATGGACTGGTGGCTTCAACATCAACCAAGACGTCAAACTCTCACTCCCCCCAAGTATCTAATCCTGCTTTTAATGCAGACACATGTGGAATATCTTCACATAATCCCCAGTCTGCACCTCGCTATATTGAACCATGCTTGGCAGTTTCATCTGTCAGGGAATCCATTGCCATCATGGCCAAGGTACGACCTACAGTCCGTGATCTGCTGTCAGTGTGTCCAGGGTATCTCGAGGTACTCAGTGTGTATCCTACCATTGATCAGATTCAACGAATGGATCTACATGCTATTATATCAGCACAGCCTTGGGGAGAACCAGTTCTAGTAGATGCCTATTTCAGCTGTGCACACAAATTGATGCCAATGATCGACGAGCAAGAGTTCCGAACATTTTGCATTAATGGAACACGAATTGACGATTCGTGGAAATGTCTTTACAACATCGTTTTGGCTGTAGGGTGTCTGTTTGTCTCCAATACAGATGACACCCAGCATCTCATCTACTATTCAAGAGTAATGTCATGTCTCGATATTGATAATCTCGGCCATGGTGTCTATGAAACTATTCATGTTCTAGCTATAGTAGGTGGCTTTTACCTGCCATACATCAACAAGCCAGCCATGGCTGGCTCATTCCTCAGTGCAGCTATCCGTATGGCACGTAACATAGCACTGGATTCCGAATCACCATCATCACCAGGATCAGGCACTACGGCTTCAACATCAGATATCAGAAGGCGGACATGGCTGAGTTTGTTGTCACTGAATTCATGGATCCTGACTTCGCCCAGCCATTCTGAATATTACTCGCCTGAAATTCTTTTGGTAGGATTAGATGAAAATAAGGTAGCATCTCAACCTTTTATTGTTTGAATCATACTTTGAAATGGTTCCATGATAACTAACTCTTCCCTCAGTGCGAGACGCAGCAAAATACCGAGTCCCGGGTCCTGGTAGACAATATCAAGCTGTCTAGTGTAGCCAGTCGCGTCTACGCATTTACTAGCACGTCAGTAGCTGATAATATGTCCGAGTGTCAAAGTCTAGACCAGCAATTGTCTGGGTGGTTCCATCAATCATCTCTCATAGGTGTGGTGTCTGAACCCGGACCTGAATCGCTGTGGACCGCCAGTCATTTGTTGAAATGGAGATATTACAGTCTCAAAATTCTCTTGTTTCGAAAGCGTCTGTTCGAGCTAGCAGCTGATGATCAAAATGACCTAACAGACGAAGACAGATTTGCTGTCGACCAGTGTCATTCAACAGCAACGTCCATAATCGAAGAGCTTCAACATACCTCGATCCAGGGACAGTATTTAGCTCGTATGGCTGCTTGCTTACTATACGATACTGTCATGGTACCATTGGTTAGCCTATTTTGGCACAGCACAGCTTCGGACTCGTCACTGTGGGCTTCGCAAGTCTCGACTGTAATTTCGGTCCTTCAGCAGTTGCAAACTTGGTCAACAGTGGCACGAGATGGATGTGATATTATTGAAAGGCTATTCGTTATTGCTCAAGAGAACAAGTATACATTTGATTCTCTATCAGCAAGTGTCACCAACTCCCGTGCTGATTACAGTCCGGTATCTCCTGATGGCAGCATCATCACATTGCCACGAAATGAACAGGCAGTTTTCTCCACACAGCCATCTGGTAATCTGTTTCATGATCTCGACTGGATGGATTCTTCCCAACTTTGGATGGCACCGGCCCCTCAGGTTTCACTTAACCGAGAATCCGGGGCCACACTAGCTTCAGCACCAGGCTTTGGGGGTCGTGTTTCTCCCGTCACCACGGCGGCATTTGATACCATAAGCTTCCAGTTTTCAATGTCCGAGTTATAGAAGATTTATTGCGCCATATCCCAGGTTCGCCTTTTTATGACAAGAACAAGAAAATGTAGCTTGTCATCTACTCTAGATTGTCGTTTTAGATATTCCAATCTATTATCGCGTTTTAATTTAGAACCTTCTCTCCCGGTTTGGATCATGTTTCCAAGTGTTATCAACGAATCGGGTACGGTTCTCGTATGTATGTGTTTTATGTTTACTTATGACTTCCACAAGTTTCTTTGTGCGACGTTAACCAACTGTTGGTAGGTAGAGTCGATAGTACTTTCCTTTTTGGTGTGGTTTAACTCATTGACTGTAGTATGCATATCCGACATCAAAAGTAATTTAAAGATTGCTTCGGCTTGACACTGTGCCAGTCTTCATCATCATGTCAGCGGGATTGGATAACAACCTGCGGTGTAACTGGCTGCCGTGCAGGAAGGAGTTGCTTTTTGAAGCACTGGTAACCACATGCAGGTCAGTCTCGACTCTTATGGATTTCTCTTTTTGGGTCGCCTTATTCTTTCTTTTTGGGGGATTACACTGACAACTTTATAGTCACGTCTACTGTGTGGAATGTGCGACTCGAGAACGTATTCTGGGGGTTCCGCCCTCGGAAAGATCGGTCTGTCCGGCATGTGAGCAGTCTTTGAAAGCCGAAGATGCTACACTGCTTCAAACTCTCAATTTCAGTGAGGAGAGGAAAACATTGGTTTTGAGTGGGCTTCATCCGAGTGTCATCATGGAGTGTGCGGGCCGAGCGATGTCATTTTGGGAATATCAATCAGCACAAGAGATGTGAGTAAAGGAGTCTAACAGATCGGGTGATCATTATTCTGATACTGAAATGACAGAAAATATCACAAGTATATCAACAAATCATATCAGAAACACCATGAAGCAGAACGGCGTAAGGTGGAAGCGATGATGGCAAATACACAAGTCACACTGAAGGATCTGGAGTCCCAAATTTCAGGTTTGTCTATATTAGTGGTAGCCATAGGAATTTATAGTCATAACTAACAGATTCGCTAGATCTTCAGTCAGAAAAAGCTGAGTTGATTCGCAAAAATGAGAACCTTGAAAGAGCACGCGTCGACCTCAAAAAACGTTTCGCTTCACAACAGCAGCATTATCAACATGCTAAACGTACTGCCGTCTTAAACATGGAACAAGCTGTTGCTAAAAGCCAATCTGCCATTACTAGACCATTCTCGTCTCAAATGCCCGTTTCTCCGAGACATGGCCATAGAATGCAACAACCTTCACTCAGTTTTCATTACTCTCATCCCAACATGAATGCCATTTCTCAGCATCACAAGGCAGCATCAAGTCGGGGGACACCGGGATTCTCTTTCCCGTCATCAAGCCATTTACATGGATGGAATGCATCGGATCCCAGGCCGCAACTTATTGGAGACGGTAAGTAGATATTTTCAAAGATATTTCCATGTTTTCTTCTTTAATTCAATTCGTTACTGACGGAATTTTTCAAGGCCGTCCTCAACATCCGCATGGCCAATCATTGGGGGGGACAACTACTCCATATGTAGTCGACCAATTGTCTCACATACCGTCGGCAGTAGGGCCGAGACATCGAGGTGAAGCAGGTGTTAATACTACAGGTATTAGTCCAGGACGTGGGAATGCAAGATCGCATGGATCCTCAATAACAGGACCACCGGGAAGTAGTTATGGTAGAGTTCCACGTCCGAGTATGGGTTTGAGTTCTGGTTTGAAAATGGGACAGCATGCTCCTGATAGATTTCCATGATAATGGCTAGTATTTAGTGTTAAAATTTCACCAAAATACAAGATAATCTGTTTCAACTAGAACCAGCCATATCCATGTCAAGAAAAAAAAAAAAGGCGAATGGTGCAAAAGATATGGGAAAATAAAACATGCTTATTGTGTACGCCATTGCGGGGAATATTGTTGTCAAATGTCTTAGAGGGCACAGAGACTGAGGCTGTTCAGACTTGAGCCTCCGATTCCTTTGACGCAAAGGGTATGGTGTGGTTGGGTGTGGCGATAACTTGAACTAAAAATAACCCTGAGAATAATATTTACATGAAATCTAACAAAATCGATATAATCGCGCTGCGAGATTCCTATATTCCTTATATTTTTGACGTCCTCGAAATTTTGCCGCTTCATTTCTCATGATACAGTTACCCCCTTTAAATCAACAAAATCATACACTGCGGTCACAGGCTTGCACTAGCGAAACTTCATGATCAAGTCAAATCGTTCTCGAATACATCCTGACGACCCACGTTCCATTCCATCCTCAGTCCACCACTTTGACCCTTAATTCTGATGGTCTATCACTTGATAATAGATAATCATCGCCGCAGTCCGTTGCGACATTCCACACTCACTTCTGTCACGAAATTTGCAGGAGCACACAACCTGACCTTACGTTTTGGGTCTTGCACAACTCTCACTCGATTATTTTATTACCAATCGACTTCTGATCTTCAGTCTGAGAATACGAGATCTGGCTCGCCTGTCCGTACCTTTTGCGTATCTCAGTCCACACAACCCACCCACACACAACACTCATCACAAACGAAGCATTTTTTCTCGTCATGGGAAAACATTGTACGTGGAAAATGGATCTTTATGACTCAATGTTGAAATCTAATGTCTTCCTCAGCACAATACGGCGTCATGCTTGACGCAGGCTCCTCTGGGACCAGAGTCTATGTCTACAAATGGAAAGATTATCAAAAGGCAGCCAAGGAAGCTGGAGAGCAACATATTCATAGTCTTCCCAATATTAAAATCGAAGAAAGCAAAAAGGTCCATCCTGGTGTTTCATCGTTTGCCGACACTCCTTCCCGAATTGGTCCAGACCATCTCAAAGCGCTTGTTGATGTCGCCCTCTCTGAAATCCCCGAACGCAAGGTACCCGAGACACCTGTATATCTTATGGCAACCGCCGGCATGCGACTTCTCCCGACGCTCCAACAACAAACTCTCCTTCGTGAGATGTGTTCGTATTTCAAGAAGAATACCGACTTCCATATTGTCGACTGCGATTCACACTTCCAAGTCATTCCCGGTGAGACAGAAGGCCTCTACGGCTGGATTGCGGCCAATTACCTTCTCGGTGGCTTCGAACAAGACAGTCATGATGTCATGAACCATGGCACGTATGGCTTTCTGGATATGGGCGGCGCGTCGGCACAAATTGCCTTTGCGCCTAATTCCACCGAAGCTGCGAAGCACGCCAATGACCTCAAACTGGTGCGGTTCAGAACTCTTGATGGAAATCCTTTGGAATACAAAGTATTTACCACTACATGGTTGGGCTTCGGCGCAAACAAGGCGCGCGATCGGTACATCGAACATCTAATCACCAAGTATTATCACCAGTCGGGCGATTTGCCCGATCCGTGTCTCCCAAAGGGAGTCCGTGTGTCTACCACAGGCGAGATCGTGACCCCTGGAACTAAGAGCTCTGGGCCCACCATTCTTGGCACCGGTGATTTCAAGAGTTGTCTTGCCGAGACTCAGCCACTGCTTGAAAAAGATGCACCTTGTCCGGATCCTCCTTGTCTTATCAATGGTCAGCATGTTCCAGCACTAGACTTTGACGTCAACCACTTTGTAGGAGTATCGGAATATTGGCATACTACTCATGGTGTCTTTGGTAGTCATGATGACGACAAAGACGACTATGATTTTGCCACATATCAAAATAAGGTGAATAAATTTTGCGGACAGGACTGGGCCGATATCTCTAGTAGCCTGAGAAGTCGAAGAAAAAACATAGTGGAAAAGACACAGGATGCTCTACAAGCTTGTTTCAAGGCATCATGGCTAATCAATGTCCTTTATGAAGGCATCGGTATCCCCAGAGTAGGTCTGGAAACCGCCGCTCACAATGCATCTATCGATCCTTTTCGTCCAGTCAACAAGGTCAATGGCGATGAGGTCAGCTGGACTATGGGGAAGATTCTGCTCTATGCATCTGGCCAGATTCCTGCCTCGACATCTTCAGCTCTTCCTGTAGGATTTGGGAGCAATGAACCTGGTATTCCTAAAGACTTTGAATATGCTGGTTCTGTTAGCTCTCCAGGTCACAGCACCGGAGATGACGATGACACATTTGTACAAGCCCCATCTCAGTCTTTGTCTAGCATGTTTTTGTTTATATTGTGTATTGTTGGGATTTTCTTTGCTCTACGTAAACGTGACCGCCGTAATAAGGTTTTTGCGTTCTTCGGGTGCATTGCAAGCGGTCGTTCGGGGAATTCTGGACGTGGCATGAGTTTTGTCAGAAAGTTTTTGGGTCGGAATACTCCCATGTATGAAAGAGTGTTAGAGGAGGGCGGAGCCGAAGAATTTGAGTTGGGTGACACCGATGGTAATGATTCGGATGTGTCTACAAGTTCATTTGGCCGGCGAACTCCCATCAGCGGTGTCACAGGGAGTCCGGTTTCAAAGATTGATCGTAGTGGGTTGGTCGTTCGGACGGAAAGCCGAGAACAGCTGGGGCTTCCGCAGATGTTGAACGCTGGTCGTCGCAGCAGGACTGGTAGCCCAAGCCGTTACAAGAGCCCCTTGGCTGGCTGAGTTGAGCGTAAAAAGAATACATGACTTCACGACTTTATTTGCTAATCACTATCTATTGAGTCATAATGAGTAGCCTACTGAAACATAAGAATTCGGGTTTTTGCGAACTCCCAAAAGCCGAACTGCCGATTCCTGGTAAAAGACAAAATGAAGAACAGATATACTAAACACCATATATAATACATAATAACCTACATCGTCAAGATAACCAGATCAATCCTTCTTCTCCAAAAAGCTAGGATCACTTCTCACCCGACTTTCAAATTTCTTCCACCAATTTTCGAAAGCCTTTAATGGCACAACCTCCACACCTCCAGGTCCAGCAGATCCGCTGAAACTGGCAATGAAGTCAAATGCATTCCCAATAATAACTTGGGCCAGAGCCAAAGTCTTTTCTTGGCCTTCGGGGGTCGCCGTGGCTTTTGTCGCTGGAGGAGGTAGGGTCTTGAGTTTGGCTACTATATCAGCTTGGGACTCTATGTCGATACCGAGAGCAATTCCTTGCGGCGACGCAAATTTGTCAACATCAAAGCTGGCACTTTCTTGGCCGGAGCCAATAGCACCGAGGAACTGGAAGCCAGGTGTCTGGCCGGAGGATACCGCTACTGCTGCAGATGCCGCGCTAACAGCATACACAGCGCAAGCTGCGCCTTCTGGGAGACTGACCCCGGGAATGAGAGTCACGACTACAGATTCGCAGTTGTCGAGCGCATACATGAAGGAGGTTTCCGACACAATCTCGGACGGCGCTGTAATCATGTTTTGACCAATAGGGATGATTGCAAACGGAGGGGCAGCCATAATGTCAGCTGTGGATAGCAACAAGAAAAAAAAGACTTGTGGGGTTGATATGTGGCTAAACCAGAGTTGATCCAAGGCCAACACTAGACAATCATTGAATATGACTTGGATGATGTCTTACGCCAGATATATGCATTTGACTTAGGATGATATGGGATTTGGAATAGTACAGAAACAGCGAGATGATTCCATCTCCGATTACCGAGAATCTCGGTGTGACGTCAAAATAAAGAAACGTGAAAACCCTGAATGATCCAGACTGCAGCTGCCAACTTGGCTGGGACTAAATATATATGAACTAACTGGGATTTTATTAAATTGACATTGACTTGAATCCTGCAGTGCAACACTAATATCCCCATCTTTATTGGCCTTTATTGCATAAAAAAATGGAAGGGACAATAGTCAAAGACAGTCAATAACGCAAGACCATCGAAATTTTTGGTCCGAGATTTGATATGCTGCAGTGACGGATATCGTGATCAATTACACGGAGAACTCTAACATCAAAGGCATTGATAACTTGTACTCCCACCTTCGTCTGTTGTTGCCGCATCCATTTTAGGAAAATCACTCGAACATCCAATGTACAGACTCGTCCTCTGACCAAATTCTTCGCAATGACTCGCCTGACAATTTTAGACCTGCTGAATTTGGTTGATAAGTACAAACTTTTATTTCTAACATTAAAGTATTAGAATTTTGACGCTAACGTGATTTCAGATATCATTCCGCGGATACCAATCCTGAGGCATATCCTGCATCCCAAGCCAAATTCTACACTTTTTTAGCTCAGGATGAACTAGGCACATTCCCAATAGGCTATGTGTTGCCTGAGGTGGCTAGAGAGTTTGATTGTCTGCCATTCCACCTTAACTCAGGAATCCATGTTGATCATGAAGCTCGCACTATCACTGGTTTCAACGAACCAACTGAGCCACAACGTACACAACACATTGCCAAGGTCACGAAGTACTGGAGAGATAACCAGAAGTTCGATATCTTGAAGAAGTGGCATGATGAATTATGGCCTGTATATGGCCGCTCTGGGAAAGATGTTATCTACAGTATCGAACGCGTTGCTGTAGGTCTCTTTGGTGCTAATCGTTACGGAGTCCATCTTCAAGCTTATGTCAAAACTGATTTGGGCATTAAATTGTGGATCGCTCGACGTTCACCAACCAAGTCCACATATCCTGGCATGCTGGATAACACGGCGGCTGGTGGTCTCATGACTGGCGAAGATCCCTTCGAATGCATTATCCGGGAAGCCGATGAGGAAGCTAATCTTCCTGAATCAGTCATGCGAGAGAACGCAAAGCCTATGGGCACTGTCACTTATCAGTTCGTTTCAACTGAAGGGTCTGGCAGTTCTATGGCCATGTTCTATCCAGAATGTCAGTGGAACT
The DNA here is from genome assembly GCA_030294605.1 of Ambrosiella beaveri. Lineage (NCBI taxonomy): Eukaryota > Fungi > Ascomycota > Sordariomycetes > Microascales > Ceratocystidaceae > Ambrosiella > Ambrosiella beaveri. Next base: position 434,601 of record JARQWA010000014.1, read on the forward strand.
TTGATGTTGAAGTCAGTTCTGATATCGTCCCAGTACCCAAGGACGGTGAAGTGGAGGTATTTCATCTCTGGACAATAGACGAAGTGCTCGAGCATATGTACCGGGGTGAATTCAAACCAAATTGTGCCTTCGTCTTGATTGACTTCTTCATTCGTCATGGAGTCATTAACGAAGAGCATGAACATTTTACTTCTGCGAAGAGCAGATTGCGTCGCGCGTTGCCCTTTCCAGGGCCGCATACTAATGACCACTAGATACCCCAATATGATGGATATGTACATGTTAATAGTAAAAATAACATGATGGTTAATTTCTATAAAAAAAATCATCTCAAGTCGTGACTGTTGGTCAATGTTTTGTATGTCTATGAAGAGCGCTCATGATATCATCCGTGTGAAAATAATTACAAATAACCAAACCCAGCAATCCAGTAATCCAGAAGTCATTTATTTCTTGAGGAGGAGATAAATGTAGTCGACTTGAAGAGATGTGAGCTTTTTGTAAGGACCATCCAGAGACAGGAGAAGACCCCCAAAAGAAGCATAAACCTTACTGTAGGAGGGTTAACTCTATATCCAGGCCCAGGGTAAAATAGGTACGTCAAATTATAGAACAGACTTACATGTTCTTGCCATCATCACCATCTTCAAACTTATAGATCTTACCATAGCAGACATAATCATACATGTCTGCCAGAGTAGGCTCGGCGGGGATGTTACCCTTAATAGTATCTCTCCACCCTTTCTCTTCACTTTTAGACCCATCCAGGGCAAGAGAAGTCGCAATGACAACGGTCATGTTATCATTAATTCCAATGTTGAGCAGCTCAACATTGATGTCAAGAGTGAGAACGGTGGCTTCATCACCAGAGGTGGCTCTTATCCTGGCAACCCGGTCATACTTTGATTGATCAAAGTCAGTGACGGTGAAGTTCTCTTCGAAAAGAGTGGCATCAGTGCTTCCGCTAGACATTATGGGCACTATTGTACGTTTTTTATTTGTTTCAGTGTATATAGACACCAATCGAGAGGGAATCAATAGAATCTATGCGACAAGTTTGATTTGAAATATTACCGAGAAAAAAAGACAAGGCTGTGAGGCCACAGCCTTGTCATGGGCGACAATATAGGGTGCCCCACTATGACGCTAACATGCCTCGATACATGCATACTATTGTCAGATCATGTCAATAATAAACACGATGCGGTAATACACAATACACAGTAACCCATGACATTTATCAAAATAGTTTTTTTCCTATGTCCTTCAAGCGCCGAAACATTCAGATTGTGCCAGTCGGAGGCTCAGGCTCGGCTCCTGCTCCTGTTTCTACCGAAGCAACACCCACCACGTTCACCGGTCATCGTCGTGTTGACCTTGCACCTGGGGTCAGACCCTCCGCTGTTGATGGTCGACTCACAACTTCAACAGGGACACTATCTCTTGACGAATCATTGGCAGGACATGCGGGTTTGCCTCTTGGTCTTAGTTTTCTGTTGCAAGAGTCTACAGCAACGGATTTTGGGGGAGTGGCACTGAAATACTTTGCGGCACAGGGACTGGTTCAGGGCCATTATGTTCATGTTCTTGGTGTGCCGGAGTCGTGGAAAGCTGGTTTGCCTGGACTTTCAACCAAACAATTCTCAAGCACTTCAGGCCCCGTAAATTCATCCAAGGAGTCAGATGAGCGTATGAAAATCGCCTGGAGATATGAATCATTTGGTAATCAGCAGCGTGTACACAATGGTTAGTTGAGCCTTGAGATATCACCGAGTATTCCCTACTAATAATAAGCAGAAGCTGGAAGAGACAACAGTTTATTCTGCCATAAATTTGATCTCAGTAAGCAACTTGAGTCCTCTGTGATCAAAGGCCAACTGTCCAGTTATGCTATTCCGATTTCTGGTGGATTAGGTTCATTGGTGTCTTCTATTGAGGCAAAGATCATTGAAGCACCGGCGGGAACAATTCACAGGATAGCGGTGCCAAATCTCCTGCTCCCTACTATTTACCCCACCTCAGCTTGTCATCCTTCGGAAGTTCTTCAATTTCTTCATGCTTTGCGTGCTCTTTTAAGGCGCCATTCAGGACAGACAGCTGCCATCCTGACCATATCAGCAGACATTTTTCCTTCTACTACTGGTTTGGGTAAATGGATCGAATTGTTGAGTGATGGCGTGGCTCATATGGTACCGACTCCTTCTCAGATTGTCAACACTGATGAATCAACGGAGCACATCCAAGGTCATTTTAGGATCACGAGGTTGCCTGTGTATCATGAAAAGGGTGGTGGTCTTAAAGGAAATTTTGGGGAAATTATGTCTTTCAAACTAAGTGGAACGAATGGTCTAGTAATTGCGCCATTGACTTTGCCACCATCAATAGGAATGCAACCCGTAGAATCTGAAAGTCACAATAGTGACAAAAAAGATTTGGATTTTTGAGTATGCATTGTTAGGGTTGATAACAAGACCCCGGTATCTGCATGATGGGTCGGCCAATCCCGGCGTATAAGTGCACGTATTTTTTTTTTCATACCCATGATCGTAATCTGTTCTCCAGATTCCTCTGTGTTTCTTAGCCAAAGCGGAGGTTCCAGTACAAGGTACGTCTGCACTACAACTGAAAGTACCATATAACTCGGAGATGATTCAACAATAATATCTGTCAATCCCCTGATGTACGATGACGACAAACTTTTATCTGTGTCTTTCTATATGATCCTCCAGTATCAGTGCCTTATACATTTCCTTCAACACTTTGACAGCCAGCTAACCTGTTATAGATGTAGAACAGCTATTCCTCGTTATGGATCCTGAAACTGAAACATCCAGCTCGGTTCGCATATCTCGCATCGGGGGTAGATACTTGATTTTTGACCATCAGGATATACTCCGTCTTCGGCGTCAGCGCAACCTCTGTGCTATTCTTGTGGGGACTACCCCACAGAATCCGAGTCAGAACATTTTTCAAGGTGTTCCATTGGAGATTGGACCCGAAGAGGCGACGGTTCTTGTTGATGTTGATGATGCGTATATTGTTGATGAACTCGAGGCACACATAAATGCTCTCACCGGCGACGACCAGACCAACCATTTGCATTATCTTGATAACTTGAAGTCTCGTCGTCAACGATATTCCGAAGCTTTGGGGGCCGAGGAAAAACGAAAACTGCAGGAGTCTCGTGCCTATCATACTTCAGATGCCGAATACAAGAATGAGGTAGGCTCGAATTCTAAGGCTAGAACTCCTGATTATCGGACGGCGTTGACGCCAACTCATAGCTTGTGCCTAACTTTGGGATCGGCGACTTTGTCAAGACATAAGCGCAAAATCGACCCTTTATGGCGATGGCTTCAGTCTCATTTTTACTTTATGACTCCTGGGCTTCGTTTTGGGTCTCACTATAGTGTTTACCCAGGAGATCCACTCAGGTATCATGCTCATTTCTTGGCCAATTCTTACGTGTGGGATAAACCTGTTCCACTGCTAGATCTTGTTGGGAATGGTCGCCTGGGTACGGCCGTAAAGAAAGGTTATCTCATCGGCAGCCAGCCTCTAGATGAGCAGGATAGAAATATCGGGCCATTCAGGGCCTTCACAGTAGAATGGGCTGCAATGTAAACAGGTAAAGGCAAAATAAAACCAGAAATCGATCCTATACACGGTGATATGAAGCCCGACTCTCATCGGGGTTGAAACGTGATGAGAGTATGTGGCATTATTGGTGAAATGATTTGCTCATTGAGCTCCAATATGAAATTAAAATATATATCCCTAATGCCTTAACAATTACAAAAATAGATACATGATAACGCCAGTAGAATACAGAAGCAATGGTACACATCTTGGGATACCGTAAGCCTACGGTACAAAGATGCGGCTGAAACTACCTACTTCACGCCGGCAACAAACACATTTATCGTAGTTCTTCATTGCCAACTCTATGCGGCATCCGTCACACAAACTCAGGCAACGACATGGCCACACAATAATGGTGCGAGGCATACCTTGACACACGACACATTGAGGACCTTCATCACCCATACCAGCACCACCATCCCTCCAACTGGATTCATTATCATACCGACGGGAAACAACATCTCGCCTAGACAGAATCAAGGCTTCAAGTAGGCGTTCCTCTTCTTCTTCGTCTAGGGTGTCACGCCACTGAAATGAGGAATTTTGGTCCCGGGGAACCAGCAGTCGAGAACGTTGGATCTGTTCCAAGCGCCGGAAGCGCGATCGAGTGACGACGCCATCATTAGCAAGGTGAGTAGACAGTACTCTAGCGGCATCGCGATCCTCGATTGTTTTGGGATGAAGGAGCCGGGCTAGATCGTGGGTGTTGAGTGGCACGTCGTCAAACGGAGATGGTTGTCGTTGGAGATCTATAGCAGAAGAGTAGGTTAAGCTAACATCCTCGACGTTATTACTTGAAACATCAATATCGCTGCCGGATATCTGACTGGTGTGATCACTGCTTTCATCATCAGGGTCCTCCGGAATGTAATCTCCGCTGGAGTCAACTTGTCCCCATACTCCCCCACGAGCCCACCATCTGTAGAGCCGGGTATCCAGATCATGCTCATCAATTTCTCCTCCTGACAGAGTTTGTTTGGCACGCCGAACCTCAGCCTCAACATCCACATCTTCTTTAAAAGGGATAGATATTCCAGAAATAGTGCCACTGCGCATTCCCCTGAGTGCGGAACTAGGCCGAGGCAAGTCTGAGATATCTTTCTGGGGCGAAATGCTTTGAGCGACACGCACAAGAATAGAAGGTTTCCAACCGACACCAACAGCTCCAATCAAAGCCAAAAGTGAAGACGCAGACACTGCAGCAATAAGATGGAACATGGTGAGCAAAAGATCAACTGCCATTAGAAGCCGATTACGCCGTTCTGTAGCACCGATACCATCACGCTTTCGTTTGTCTGGGAAACTAGAGTTTTTAATAGTTTGAGCTGAGCGCTGCCTAGCATATCCACTTTCAAGTCGAACGGGGATTGTTGCATCGTACTCGACTGGTATCAAGCCTACGGTGCCGGCATCATCATAGCGCATGTCAAACGAAGACATCGGTCTGCGCATGGGACTGTTGGATTGGAATTCCTGTAGCCGTTTCTCTTCAAGCCATGTATACGGCTTCAGGCCGATGGGTCGATCCTCCTGGAGGTAAACCGCCTCGCTTGCCAGTGACACAGCCGCAAACCCAATACGTAAAAGTGCAGTGTAAAAGTCAACTTGTCCATTGACTCGCAGCTCTGTCAAGGAGATACGAGCCTGCATATTTTCTATAGCCGCAGAAATGCGAGTTCTAACAGATACTGGTGTTCCTGAATGATCCATAGACAAAGTAGAGAGTAGCACAGTCAAACCATATATTAGCAGACAACCGATCATGCCACCGAAAAGCATCATATGGGGAACCCAACCAAGCAGACAAACTGTGGGTAGACGTAACAGGCTTTGGCTGTTCATATCATCAAAGGAGAAGGCACACCAACTACATATGAGCATAGTCATGAAACAGAGAGCCCAGAAACCAGTGTTGGCAAGCCTGTACTGGGCCTGAAGATTGAAAACACCCAGAACATTGCTCGTAATATGACCGAAACAAGCCAATAACGCCACGACAAGCATTTCGGGTGATGTATTGACTCTGTTGAGGATCATGGAACGTGTCAAGAGCACACCTGTTGATTCACTGGAAGATCCAATGGGCGGCGTCAAGGTCGATGTCGCACCAACAGAAGCACCGGTCGCTGGTAGCTTTGTGTTAGCCAACTGCTCCCAGTCGATTTGGCTGCTGATAGTACCCTCGGCCTCAGAAAAAGCCAAAGAAGTCTCAAACAGACTCATGCCTGTCTCAGTCCCAGATATTTTCCCTTCCATGGCGCATGACAAACACTCGACAAACCAGCTGATACAGATACTAAGAAATATGGACCATAACACAGAAAGGGAGCCTTGCAGGGCATGCGGCCCGGCCGTGTCATTAGGATCGTGATATTTGGGTATCATCTTGATTGCCAAGCATGAATCACGATCTGAAGCTCCCAACAATAAATTTGAACTTATCCAATGCAGTAGAGGTAGATTAAAAGCAAACATCAAGCCGGAAGATTGTGAAGGGTCATTCCACCGCAGCTGAGAGAAATTCGGTGCGGTCTGGCATTGTATAGAGCGTAAAACAGTGATGGATTGATAACATAGGAGGATTATGGGGGGTAGACGCAGTATTAATCGGGTCAGCCAAGTCAGCTGTATGCGGTGTCGAGTACGAGCGTATACATTCGTTCTGTTCATGACGATAGTCATGGCCACACTGGACATGGCCCACTTGCTAAAGGCAAAGGATAAAATCCCGCCCAAGCTCCGGAAGCTGTCGGGTGACATTTTGCGTGCCTCCAAATATGGCAGACACGTCGGTGGGATGGGAAGAAGTTGAATCGAATACCATAAAGCCTATAGACGAGGCAGCATTTAGGGCAATGTCGTGAAAGGGAATGTGTTGTTGGTTGATCACAAATGCAGTGCTATGTCTGCATCAGGCGAACGTCGTTTCGGAGGCTCCTGTCCTATCAAAAGCGACAGAAGATACCTTAATTGATGAAGATATGAACGTGAAGCGATGACGATCGCGAAGCCGTATCCGTTGATATGAGCAAAACAAAACAACAAAAAAACAACCAAGGTGACGGGAATCAATCAATGTTGAAGTGCGTTTTGTGTTGTCGCAAATCAGCGCTGGGCCTTGATGGGATGAAAGAGGATCAACAAGAAATCCTGTCATCGTTGACGTATATGCAGAACTGCCAGCCACTGAAAGTATTTACTCTCAGAGCCCTATAAGCATGGCTGACCAGGACCGAATTGGGGCTTATCCACCTGAAATCTGCAAGCTGTTCAGCGTGGAAGCTTTGTTAGCGCCATCAATTTACATATATTTACCAGAGGGAGGCTGTAGGCATGAACAATCTGCCATAAAATTAAACACTATACATATATATATATTATCAACAAAAGACAAGTAAACAAAAAAAAAAGGCATTTCTAGTAACAATGCTTACTTAGATATCAATATGTACCAGGCTGCTTTTCCCCGACTCTGGACCATCTTGTAGAGAAGTAAAATGACTCTCCAGGTCTCCAGCACCAAGGAACAACATTTATTGAATTTATTTTACCAGTTGTACATTTAGTTGACTTGATTTCCGATATTTGTATATACTGCTGTCATCAGCACAGTCTATGTAAACAATTACGAACATCACCTTACAGTCACTCAAGCCCACAGAAGTAAACAGTTTGTTACATAACCACATGGACACATGAGAGCCTATTCATCATACTGCAGTTGTTATACTGTGATTTTGAGAACAAGATATTCAGGTCGAGTATATACTCCGAAGATCAACTAAAATTGCAGGCCACCTTCTGAACTTATGATCATATACATCCAAAATCACAAGTCAAGATTCACGACTGACTTTACCATAATAGAAAGACGCAGCTTATGTTACATCAAACATAAAAACTAAGCGTGGTCATTTCAGCCTTGGGCAGTCGAGGAGTATATCACTGTTCTCACAGCATTGATGTGTGCAATGGTGCTTTAATAAACTAGAAACAAAAGGATAATAGACTGTGACTCAAACGCCGTACCCATTATGCAAAATATCAACTGAGGAATATTGAAAGGTGTGAGATGGACAGGTATTGAGGCTTAGTTTCGACTCTGAACTGTTTCCAAAAGGCTATCAGTAAGGATAGAACGAGTGCCCCGAGCAGCTTGAATAGCCCGCGACATCAACTTTACATAGGAAGGATTTGAAGAGGGAAGATGCCCCTTCACCCAAATATTGGTGGTTTCATCTCGAGATGGCATAAATGCTACACAACACATAGCAAGTATTTCAGCATGCTCTGATGGGACGGGATCCAAGACAATGTGAGGCTCAGCTGCAATCTCATTTTTGACGACGGCAGCAACACCTCCACTAACAGCATCTACAGTATCAATGCCAGCATCAGCAATGGCAGCGGAGGCAACAGTGATACAACCGGATAAGATGTTCATCATGTTCCACTCATCATTGTCAGCACCTTGAGGGCTGTCTCGGGATTCGTCGCCCTCAATAATTGTCACAACTACTTCGATCCCACTCTTAGGCCATCTCTCTGCGATTATAGAGCCCCGAAGAGCTGTCTCCAAGTGTACGCTAAGATCGCGTTCACTCGAGTCTCTCAGATAGCCATGCCGTTGTCTGGTAGCAAACGGGGCATATTTTACGTGGGTGGACAACACCAGATGGGGTGCGAAGGGTGCGGATCTCGGAAGAGCACGGGGGCCATGAACGGTGCAGATAAGCTTCATACCATTTGCCATCCTGTTTGAGGACACCGACAGTGGTCGCTCTACCTCTAAATAAGCCGACCCAGAGGCAGTGGGAGTTACACCCGTCTTGAGAACTATGGCAAAGTCAGGATATGTGTAGAAGAAGGCGGTTATTGATAGCTTACATGAAGCGCGGAGAACATCTGGTTCACGGGCACGGCGCAAAGGGTCTTGTCTCGTAACGAAGAAAAATGGCGGATTAGTTGGGGCTGGAGGTCCATTGATACGACGCCGATCAGTCATAGTGACTATCATAACTGAAAGCAAGAGCTGGTGGCGCGATTCTGTATGGGCAAGACTCCTTGAAAATTCATGGTTATGCAACATTGTCGCAATGCGACAAGAAATGTTGGATAGTCGTTCATTATCGATAACGCATAAAATTCCATAGTGGGGCAATTCCTAGTACAGCGATTAGCAACAGAGTGCTGCATGCTTTTATCCCATATACTGACCCCAATTTATTTATCTATATACTCTTTTTTTCCTCATCTGTAGGACGCTCCACTTTTGACCGAATAAAAGGCTGCGCAATTGCGCCAACCCATTTTTCTTTTTCTCTTTTTCATCAATCTATTATACATCGTGCCAGATCAAAACTGATCTCACGGCCAATGACAAGTTTGGTCGAACATAATTACAGCACTAACTTAACTGTATGATTCCAGTTGTAAATTCACTAGTAAGTTTCCGCCCATAATCTTACTCGCCTTTCGCATGATGCAAATCATACCACTTTGTTTTTGTGAACTCGTGAACATATAAAACAACATGCACTACCATCTGATCGAATTCCTGTTGTCACTTACAACCCTCAAAGTTCTGGTGGAGTTTACGTTAATAACACAATTCAACAGACGGATTAGGATTATTGCTTTAAACCTTGTTTGACAGTGGGCCTTCACCAATGGTAAGCAACCATTGACATGGTACATGGTTGACTTCTACATGATGAGACCTTAATTTCAGTTCTGCTTCTGAACAAGATGAAGACAACCCATACCAATACCAAAACCTCTGATCGAAGTCCAAGTGCTATCTAATCATTTCAATTTAGCGTTTACTGACAAAATTTAGAAATCGTTCAGCATGATTGTAACAGAAAACATTGTATAAAGGTCCCTGTCCACTGTGGAATATGTAAGTACTGTATAGACTCGATGCGCTTGCCCTTTGTGTGCACATGATGATCACAGTTTATCCATTCAACGAATCTCATCCTGGCCGAGCGGTCCTCTCAAACCCTAGTCGCCATTTTGGTGGCAAGGACAGGTTGTGGAGTTTGAACCCGAATAATGAGGGATCTGTAATTCGGCTTCAGTGTTCTAGCCTTCTTCGTCTCGTTCTGAGGCCAAGAAGCCTGGGGCCGGCTGGGCTGGTTGCGTAAACCGCTACTCTGAACACACATTAATATACCAGTTGGGTTTGGCATACAACATTACGCTCTACTTCAAATGATTGGCGAGTCAGTTACTAACTGATACATCTAGGGTGGTCTAATTTTATACATCTACGTAATCGAATCATAATTCAGTTCATAATATATATTGAGAAAATATATTTAATATGTGAGGATATGGTCATTTTTGTGGATACTCATGTTTTAAGGTTGATTTCACGTGTCTTAAATATTTATAATGAATACAGGAATGAACATTATCTTGCAAAGAGGTCATTTTTATTCTAACGGGCCTCAATGCGACTGCTTGTAACGAACAGACATAAGTTCCGTGGGTTCGGTTCCTGCACACAGTAAATGTGGTTCTCAAACAAAAACAACTTTTAAGTGGAGACGCGAGTAAGGGGCCAGCTTTTGTGACATTGTGTCTGAAGATTGGCCACTTCGCAAGTACAGACCTCTACATGTCAATCCAGGTAAACCCATCTACCTGGGTGTGTTATTTTGGTTTCTTTTCTTCTCAAAATTTGTTATTTTCCATTTTGATATTGTGTGGGCTACAGGCAGGACGTTCTCAATTCCTCATTCTGTCCCTGTCGCCTCAATTAGCACCAACGGGGCCTTACATCAACGTATTCCCATCTCGAAACACGAACTTGCTGGTCTTGATCAAGCTCGAATCTTCCTTTGTTTTTGTTTTTTTATCCAGAGAACTTAGCTTTATTTGACAAGCCTCGACAAGATGATGCCCCGGCATCACAGCGGTGCTTTCGCCAATGGTTACCCTCGCGGTAACACATTCGACATCTCTCCTCACAGGTGAGCCACAACCTTTTGAAGCATCAATGTTACCGAGTCATCAGTTGACTCGCTGGTATCAACTATCAAATCTCATGTTTATTGCTTGCTCACCACTGCCTTTCCTCAACGTAATCATACTCATCATTCCTTCTCTACAATGCAGATATCAGCCGCGGTCGTCAACCCCCGCAGTCCTTCGTAGAAAAACTCTACTAGTTCGTGGTGCTATCGCATTTCTCATCTTCTTGACTTTCGCCTATTATATGTGGTCCAACTCTGGTCCTGCGTCGGTCCTTACATTTGGCCTTTTATCAGCCAGTAATAGTCTTCAAGTTGACAGCATCAAATACTATGATTTGTCGGCAACGCAAGGCACTGCTCGTGGTTGGGAGCGCGAGGAGAGAATTCTCCTTTGTGTTCCCATGAGAGATGCTGAAGCCCATCTTGGCATGTTCTTCTCTCATCTGCGCAACTTTACCTACCCTCACCACCTTATTGACCTGGCTTTCCTTGTCTCCGATTCTAAAGACAACACCTTGCAAGTCCTCATCAATAGCCTCGAAGAAATTCAAGCCGATGAAAATGAATTCATGCATTATGGCGAGATTAGTTTGATTGAGAAGGACTTTGGGCAGCAGGTCAACCAGGATGTTGAATCTCGCCATGGCTTTGCTGCTCAGGCTAGTCGTCGCAAGTTAATGGCGCAGGCTCGGAACTGGCTACTGAGCGCGGCTCTTCGTCCCTATCATTCGTGGGTTTACTGGAGAGATGTTGATGTTGAGACTGCCCCTTTCACGATTCTCGAGGATCTCATGCGTCACAACAAGGATGTGATTGTTCCTAGTAAGTATTTTTATTCCGGGTGTCTCGATAACATCAATTCATTCTAACCAATATTTTAAGACGTCTGGCGCCCTCTTCCCGATTGGCTTGGTGGTGAACAGCCTTATGATCTCAACTCCTGGCAGGAGTCTGAGACTGCTCTTGCTCTCGCAGATACTCTCGATGAGGACGCTGTCATTGTGGAAGGTTATGCCGAGTACGCTACCTGGAGACCTCACTTGGCCTATCTCCGTGATCCCTATGGCGACCCTGATATGGAAATGGAAATCGATGGTGTGGGTGGTGTCAGTATCCTGGCAAAGGCTCGCGTTTTCCGTTCCGGCGTCCATTTCCCTGCTTTTAGCTTTGAGAAACATGCAGAAACTGAGGGATTTGGCAAGGTAATTTTTTGTTTTTTAATTGTGCGATGCCATTCACTAACATATCAATTAGATGGCACGGCGCATGGACTTTTCTGTTGTCGGTCTCCCGCACTATACCGTGTGGCATTTATATGAGCCCAGTGTTGACGATATCCGCCACATGGAGGAAATGGAGCGGGAAAAGCAGGTTCGTGAGAAGGAAGAACAAGAAAAGGCGAAGAAGGCTGAGAAGCTCAGGGAAGATTTTGGTGATGCTGAGAGTCAGTGGGAAAAAGACAAGAGCGATATGCAAAACCTTGCCAATCAAGACAAGGAAGCCGCTAATGGTCAGCCAGTGGCTGCCGTTGCCTAAGCATTATTTTCCTTAGCTCAGATTGTGTTATTCTGTTTACTTTTCCTGCGTCATCATTTATGGGCAAGGTTGACCTTGCGTGTTTTGTTTAATACCAAATGATATCTTGGGGTTTCATCTTTTTTGGGGGTGTTGCGATGTAACCATTCTATCATCTATCGTGGTGGCTTGAGTTTGTCATTGATCTGTTCGGACTCGGCATCATGGCATCCGCATCAAATTAGACTTGTGGTTTTAGATAAATCAGAAAGTTAGGCGTTTTTTTTTTTGGTTCTCAAGTCCATAACTGTCAGGTCTTATTGCATGTTGTTAAATGTTGGGTTGACTCTCAACCCTAGAAATGCGATTCTGGGCTTCCCAGTACAATCATGAAAAAAATGCAAATTGGCTCTAGCGGATATATGAAATATAAAAGATGCTAGGATTCTCATTTAAGACATTAAATCTGTAAAAATATAAAGGAACTGAAGGTTTGCACAATGAAAGAGAAGAGGAAAACCTAAATGAGGACAAAGGAAAGGACAATAGCGAAAGAGGACTTGAGGAAGGAAAGAACAGTAAAGTAAGAGACCTGAGAAAGATCGAGTATATTGAAAGAGGTGAGTGGTGATACTTCAGTAGTGATTGTTTATTATTGTTGTTGTTATTATGTTTGTTTTGTGTTATTTTCTATGGAAAACATGGAGACACAGGTATTTATAGAAAAATCTAGTACTCCGGATCAGCAAAATGGAGATGGCAAAGGGAAAATATCCATGGGTCGTTTTCAGCATATTCTCTCACTCTCAGATATTCTCTCAAAATTACTCTTTTCATGGTCAAGATCCTGATGTCCAACCTTCTTGCTCAAATTTGTTACAAAAATTATGAATTGGACTGCGTTACTCTGAGCAGATATTATGTATATGCCAGACCGAACAGTGGGCTGCAAACACTTGCTGGTCAATGCCCCGCTGAGACAAGGAAGTCACTCCAACATCACTTCAAGCTAACCAAGAACTACAGCAATCGTAAGCCCCCTCCCTACATGTGGCCAATTTGCACATGCTTGATCTTAAATCATTAGCGCAAGAACTTCACATGTTATATATAATTCATCCCAAGTGATACATAGTTACGACTGAATATCTAACATCAACGTAACCAACAATCATTCATCAAATTGTTACTAAGACACGGATCTTTGATACCCTTCGACTCGGGCCATCTTTTGCGCAGCATGGATCCCGCATCATCATTGCGCCCTGGTGATGAGTCGCAACCGGAAGTTGGCATCCAATTTGTGTCCCGAATGCAATACCGCAGTCGCCCAGTGACCGTCGCTGTTGATCCCGTGTCTCTTGTCATCTCCGAATGTATTTCGATAACTTCAGAGATTCGCAAGCGCGCTCCGCTTCAAAATTCATCAGTATCAGCCATCCTGGGTGGAAGCCCAAATCCAGTACAATTGGTGCCACCCAGCCCTCGTGTTGGACCCTTTGGTCCTGATGGTGATCTCTCTGTAGCTGCGGATAGCTCTTCTGGCAATCGCTGGGGGCTACGAGCCACCAACTCCAATACAACACAGGATCATCCACTCATGTCCAGCTTCGGCAGATTGCGTCATGAGCTGGCCAGCGTTAAAGGTATGAAAATAAAGAGTTGATCAAACCATAGCCATACCTATACTAACATGTTGGCTTGTTTTCTTTCTCCAGATATCTGCACATTTGATGCTTTGTCACTTCTCCAACCCTTCCTTCAGATCATACAAACGAAGGGCACTGCAGCTCCTATTACCATTCTTGCTTTGGGTGCTTTGCGGAAATTTCTGGCTTATGGCTTTATTGGACCAACATCTCCAAGGTTTCCTTTGGCTATGCAGAGTCTATCCTCTGCACTTACCCATTGCCAGTTCAGTGATTCCGGACAGATGGAAGTAGTATTGCTCATGATCCTTAATCTTATGGAGGACATGATGTCAGGACCTGGAGGGCATATACTTAGTGACGAGAGTGTCTGCAAGATGATGGAGCGTGGCCTAGCCATCTGCTCGTCTATGAGGTTTTCTGCCGTCCTACGTCAGACTGCAGAGGCAGCCTTAATTCGAATGTGTCAGATAATCTTCCAGGATCTCAAGTTTCTGGAAACCGAGTCTAAACTACATTCAACCTCATTGGATAACCACCCCAATCTGGACGCCACACTCATTGAACCATCTTCCTATGACTCACCCCAAGATGTCACTCACGAGAAGTCCAGTGTAGCATATTCAAGCGAACCCGTCACTTCACCAACCGGTGATTTAACAGTAGAGTCATCAACCAGCACAATTGAGTTTTCCGAAGAACTGGAAAAGCCAGAACCAGAGTCTGGTACCTACAAAAATGACGATATAACTGAGGATGACATAGATACCGAGTCTTTCGATCTTCGTCCCTACTCGCTGGCCTCTGTAAAAGAACTTCTTAGAGTGCTGGTCAGCTTTTTGGACCCCAATGACCATCAGTATTCTGATACCATGAAGATCATGGCTCTGAGAATCATTCATGTAGCCCTTGAAGTTGCAGGCTCATCTCTTACGCGACACCCATCACTAGTTAGCATCGTCAGTGATAGCTTGTGTTGCCATCTATTCCAGTTGGTCAAGTCAGAAAACATGGATCTTCTCCAGGAATCTCTCGCTGTCGCTGGTACTCTTCTTGAAACTTGCCGTGAGATCCTTAAACTCCAACAAGAATTTTTCTTATCTTATTTGATCACCAGTCTATTCCCAGCAGTTGAAGTTCCCCGTGAGAGCAACATTGACCCGTCATTATATGAGGGAATCCCTAAGATTCTCAAGCTGGTCAAGCCAACCCCACCAGCCCCAGCACAAACATCTAGCGGAAGATCAACTCCTGTACCAAACAAAGAAAAATCTAAGATTAGCATAGAACTGAGTTTGCGTAAGCCCGATGCTAGACAAGCCATGGTGGAATGTTTAGGTGTGCTATCCCGAATGCCTACCTACATGGTTGAATTGTTTGCCAACTATGATTGCGACGAGAACCGAGCTGATCTCTGTGAAGATCTTGTTGGCTTATTGGCCCGAAATGCTCTTCCAGATTCTGCCTCATGGAGTACAACCAGTGTTCCGCCCCTTTGTCTAGATGCCCTTCTTCGGTTTGTGCAATTCTTGGCCGAGCGTCTTGACATGGAACATCAATCAGATATCTTAGAGGAGCTCCCTACAGCCGAGACTTTGAAATCCAGGAGAGAACGTAAGCAAATCATCTTGAAAGGTGCTACACTATTTAATGAAAAGCCCAAAGCTGGACTTGCATATCTTCAGGCCCAGGGAATTATCAAAGATGCCCATGACCCGGCAATTGTCGCAAAGTTCTTGCAAAGCACTAATCGCATCAACAAAGCTGTACTTGGTGATTATATCTCCAAACGTGGCAATGATGCTGTTCTCGACGCCTTTATAGGCGCATTTGACTTTTCTGGGAAACGGCTGGACGAAGCCCTGCGAGTCATGCTGGAGACTTTCCGGCTACCAGGTGAAGCTCCTTTGATCGAACGCATTGTCAGTGTCTTCTCGGAGAAGTACTTCGCCTCATACAAAGGTAATGACATCAGCCACAAAGATGGTGTCTTTATCCTGACTTACGCTGTTATCATTTTGAATACCGACCAACACAACCCGAATCTCAAGCAACAGAAGCGCATGACATATGAGGATTTTGCGCGTAATCTTAGAGGTCAGAACGATGGTCAAAACTTTTCCCCCGGGTTTTTGCAAGCAATTTTCGACTCCATTCGGTGCAATGAAATCATTCTCCCAGAAGAACATGACAATCAACATGCCTTCGATTCCGCCTGGCGAGAGCTGCTTTCAAAAGCAGAATTCGAAGATCCAGTATTCAAGTGTGAAACCAACATTTATGACGCAGAGATATTTGCTACTACTTGGAGACCTATAGTGGCTACTTTATCATACGTCTTTATGTCTGCCAGTGATGATGCTGTTTTTGCTCGTGTTGTTACTGGCTTCCATGAGTGTGCGCGCATTTCCACATGGTATGGGTTGACTGATGCCCTAGATCATATCGTATACTGTCTTTGTCAGATGTCTACTCTTGCCGAAAAGCCGCTGTACGACACTAATCTCAACACTGAAGTTCAAGTCGATGATTCTAGCGTTATGGTCAGTGAGCTTGCTGTTAAGCTTGGACGGGATTTCCGTGCCCAGTTGGCAACTCTGATCCTTTTCCGCATCCTCAACGGCAATGAAGCTTTGGTAGTGCGTAGTTGGAGTCATGTGAGTTGAACCATACGTATCCAGAACAACACAGGCGATTATACTAACTACCTTGATAGATTGTACAAATATGGCTTAACCTATTCATCAATTCTCTTATCCCCTCTTTTGTCTCGTTCCCCGATTTGCTTCCTGCCATTCCTCTTCACACACCATCCCAAGTCATTGACAGAGCTTCTAAGAATACTGACAGTGGTTTCTTTTCGGCTTTTACCAGTTACATTTCTAGCTATGCTGCTGACGATCCACCCGAACCATCAGATGAAGAGCTCGAAAGCACGTTGTGCACAGTCGACTGTGTAGGCCAATGTCAAATGAAACAAATCTTTGACAACATTAGGTATGTTTCCTCGATATTTTGCTATATTCACCACGTACTAATCTCAATTGTCAGAAAACTCGATGTCAAGTCCCGGGGTCGGATTGTGGCTCTGTTACTTGAACATCTGCCTGAGGAAGGGCCAACTGTCATTGCCGTCAAGACTGATCCTGTTCTCATCCATACACCTAAGCCTCAGGCTCCTGAGCGTAGATATGACCCTGCTGTCGTTTATATCTTAGAGCTTTGTACAAATCTCACGCTTGCGGATGAAAATTCCGTCAAAGAATTTAGCCGCTCTATCTCAGATGCCTTGTCATTCTTTATCCGGGATGCAAAACATCACAATCCAACCATGGTATCACGTTGTGTGGTTTATATTTTCTTAGTTCTTCAAGCCTCTTATGTAAGTCGGTCATCCTTTGTTAATCATATGCCTACTGCTGACTGTTAAAATTAGCAACATGGCTTCATCAACGTACCAATCCTACTTCACAGCATATCTGGATTCCCCAAAGATCTCATCATCAAGAGGGAATGTGCCGAGTCTCTATTGAAAGGTCTCAAATTGTGCATTCAAGAACCTTGCCCTTTGCGCAGTGAAATTATGACTTCTCCTGACTTTTGGGCTATTCTGAGACTTTTGGCGCAAGGTGTTGAGTCCTCAGCTACTGTTTTTGAGATCCTTGAAGCCGGAACTATTGGGACCCCACCTTCAATCATCTCTGATAACTATGAAGCTGCCATAATTCTTCTTAATGATTTTGCCTCTGCAGCCAGTCATGCTGTTAGGCCCAGATCTCATGTTCCTCGTCAACGCAAACTACAGTTACCTATCGAAGCTGACAAACTTGTCTCACGTGGTGTTCGGGCTGTCACACTTATATACAACTTGACTGACAGAATCCCTCATCTCATGAAACAGTCTCATCTGGAGAGTAATGAAGGTACGATATTTCGCATTTTCAGACTGTTGAGCTATATCGGACTAATACATTATGATGATGTAGCTTGGTCTGCCTACTGGCTTCCTGTTTTCAGGTCCTTGACCTCACAATGCACCAATCCTTGCCGTGATGTTCGCCAATTTGCTTTCACTTCTTTGCAACGAACTTTGCTCTCGCCAGGATTGACTGATAGTGATCATAAAGAATGGACGGCAATTTTCAGTGAAGTTTTGTTCCCTCTAATTCGCCGCCTTCTTAAACCCGAAGTCTTCGCTGTGGATCAGGAAGGAATGGGTGAGATGCGGGTCCAAATATCTTCGTTGTTATGCAAGGTATTCCTTCAGTATCTCGTTCTTCTATCGTCATGGGACGGCATGTTTGATCTTTGGATTGAGATCATTGAGATCATAGACCGACTATTTAACAGTGGACAAGGCGAACTATTGGAAGAAGGCGTTCGCGAGAACCTCAAGAATGTTGTTTTGTTTATGTCGAGTATTGATTATCTGGTTCCTCCGGCCAAGGATGAGTCGAAATCAAAGCTTTGGAATGAGACGTGGTATCGCATTGATAGGTTCCTGCCGGAGCTACGCGGGGACTTGGCGTTGGAAAGCGAAGATAGTAATGCCGGTGTGCCTGAAGCCACAGAATCAGCACCATCAACTTCATAAATTTTAATGTAAATATATTATTTTATACATTTCCGTGTCATAATCCATTAGAACTTGCATCCATGTTTCATTGTTGCGACATCAAAGTCCATCACGTGATAACGCGACCTTGAGCTCCTTGATCCACTTTTATTTATCTTTTATTTAATCCTTGGGTATGCACATGAATATGAACCGTTCTGTATAATCATTTAATGAGCCTTCTTTGTCTCGTTCTCATTAACGCACAAAATGGCAAATGCTCAACCACTCATTGCTACGTATGTGCCATTGCACTCCGGCACTACGCATGCTTTTGGCTGATGACTGATATCAACTTTTACTGTAGGGTTTACGTACAAAATTTGGAGGAGCGCATCAAACCTGATGCGCTCATCGAAGCCCTTACTAGTATCTTTTCTGAATATGGAACCATTCTCGATGTTGTGGTCAAGACTAATTTGAAAGCCAAGGGTCAGGCTTTCATAGTATTTGAAGAACCCGATTCTGCCATCAAAGCCATTGAGGAAATCCAAGGCTTCGAACTGTTCGGGAAGCCCATGAGAGTCGCCGTGGCTAAGACTAGAAGTGACGCGACTATCCAGAAAACTTGCTCCAAAGATGAATTCGAGGCTCACAAAAAACATCGCCTTGCCGAAAAGGGTACATTAATTATTATGCGCTCGTTCTTTTTATCCTACGACTTACTGACTTACGTTCATACCAGAAAAACGCACTGCCCTGGCCGAAGCTGAAAAGCTTGCTGCTGCAGCTCAAAAGGACATCCCCAAGCTCGCCAGGGGACCTACCGGTCTCAAGTCCTCCAACCCCTCAACGCTTGCCGTTGTTCCGGACGAATACCTTCCGCCAAACAAAATTTTGTTTTTGCAAAATGTCCCCGATCAGTACGACGTTGATGCTCTCACTGCCATCTTTGGGCGCTTCGACGGTTTTCGGGAGGTCCGTCTGGTTCCTGGGCGTCGCGGTCTTGCCTTTGTGGAGTACAACCATGACCAGTCCGCCATAACAGCGAAGGAGAATACTGCCGGTATGACTTTGGGCGAAGATTCCAAGCCCTTGAAAGTCACCTACCAGAGGAAGTAAATTCTGCTTGGAAGTTCCCACTTGGTTAACATAGCTACTTTTCTAAATCTCATGCCTCATGTAGTTTATTGATTTATCAGCAGTCAGCCTGTTGAAATATTTGTGAATCATATATCAGACACGAAATAATAGATCTCACTTTTAGCATACAATACTCTTCTGGTGATATTTATCGGTGCATACGAATACCAAACACCCCTAACGCCTTGTTAATTAGAAAACCACAAAACTCTTCAGCCTTCTGTCAAAGCTTCACAATCAAAAAATGACGCCATCATCTTCGTCGGCCAGAAGATCCTTGGGTGCTTCATTGGCCAAGACATCACGGTCTTGGGACTGTGTAGCTCTTCGCGCTTTTAATTCAGCATCGGCAACTGCTGTATCCCGCTGTTTTTTGTTGGCAACTTTCTTGAGACGATAGAACTCCTCTCTATCCAGCTCATCCAACTCCGAGTTGATGTCTGGATCTGTGTTAGTAAGGAATAGTACGATAAAAAGTGATGAGACATACATTTGATAGTCCTTTCGGTTCTCGGAATGATGACATGTTCGCTTCAGATTTGTCAGTTATATATGGGTAACGGACTATCATGTTACCGATAACGTGTTTTGACTTACATGGCGTTTACTAAAGATTTTTTGTTAGCAAGAAGTCGGGGATTGTTGCATGATAAAGCTATCTTACCTCTTCTATTGACAACCTTGATTACTTCGTCTAAAATGACAAACGCTGTCTGCATTACTTATTAGAGAATATTTTCACTAGTTAAGCCTAGACAAATACGTACTTGAAGACTAGCAAGCTCAACGAGCGCTTCCACGGCCCTAGCATAAGTTTCTCGACACCGTTGGACTTGTTGACCACCACGGCCAAGACCAGTCAATCCAAAATCATTGTTGCCTTCGGTCTGATAACTCTCAAATGCTGGTAAGAGTACACCGGAAACATTCTCCTGTTTGGTGCGAAGACGAAAACGGGCAGATTTGACAGACTCCTGAACTTGGTAACCAATATCACCTCCGACTGCATAGGATACCTCGGCGAGAGAAAAAGCCGCTATCTCCATGACTCGGCCCATCTTGCGCTTGGCTTCGTCGATACGCTGAGTAATTTCTAGAGGAACAAGTTAGACCTAGGTGTGATGCTGATATGGTCCAGCATGTTTCCATTAATGACAACTCACCTCGAAAGCGCCTGCGAGAAATTATTGTTTAACAAAATGAATCATTACATGTTTGTTGATAAGTTCATACTTACTTTGACAATGCCTCGCTTTTTCTTTTCAATAGACTATGGCCCGTCTCGGCACCCTTCAACTTTGATTTCATGAGACCCAGCGACTGGCGCGTGGGGAAAACGGGTTCGCGATCCTACATAACTATCAATATCTTAATCTTCATTACCTGTTGGCGCGCACTTACAGCAGCACCAGACATTGTAGAATTATTACGATGATGTTGGGACAGGACCTATAAGTGGGACAAATGTGGTGGGATGCGATTTCTATGTGATCAGGATTCAAACAAAGGGTAGTATTCCAATGAATTTGAGTACGTAGGTTTTCGCTGTGCGTAGTAGCTTCATCTTCTGTGCTGTTCAATTGATCATAGTTCAGACGCATCGTACTATCGAGGATATTGCCATAAACCCTGTCAGGCTAGTCATACCCTGGTCCCCGAACTACATGCGCCAGCTAAATCTAAATGTTGTCGCAACAATCAATCGCTGTTGCTTATTTTGGATTTTTAGACTTATGAATAGCTTTGCAGTTCACAAAAGCTCGTTCAGGAGTCTCTACGACAATTCGACCTTCAGTCTCATTGATTGGGGGTTTGGTTAATTCTGGGAAGCTCAGACATAGACTCTCTTCAGAGGATCTGTTGACACCCTATCCACCGCTCAGTTTCTATGTGCTAAATATTTCTGCCATCATGTCGATCACCGTTACTTCTGGTCGCCCACGAGATGGTGTTGACCTTCGCTTTGTTGTGAGTTTTATTCTTTATGTATGTTTTTGATCAGAGACCGTTGCTAACCAATGCTTCACATCACCAGGCTGACGAAGACTCAATCTATGAAAGCGACATTCTGCGGAATCTCGGAAGTACCAAACCATGGCTCACTTACATTGCCGCAAAACTGCAGCATGGCACTATTCAAGAGCAAGCATACGTCATGGAACGTGCTTGCGTCCAACTTCCCCGCTCATATAAATTGTGGAAGACATACCTGAAATTTCGCGTCAAGCATGTTCAACATCTTAATTCCGCCATCTTTTCGTCTGAGTATCGCAAAATTAATGCTTTGTTCGAAAGGGCAGTCATTCTTTTGAATAAGATGCCAGTCATATGGGAGTTGTATCTAAATTTTCTTCTTCTCCAACCTGCCATCACCACCACCAGACGAACCTTCGACCGTGCACTGCGAGCGCTTCCAGTCATGCAACACAAAAGAATATGGTCTCTCTATCTACCCTTTGCCAACTCTATTGGTGGAGAAACTGCTGTACGAATCTGGCGCAGATATGTCAGTGTTCATCCCGAAAATTGCGAAGATTTCATTGAACTGTTAGTCCACGTCGGAAAATACACCGAGGCTACTCAGGTATATATCTCCACGCTTAACAGCCTTAAGTTTCAAAGCAAACATGGCAAAGGTCGATACGAGTTGTGGAATGAGATGGTTGATTTACTTGTGAAGCACGCTTCTGAGATCAAGACCGGGACGGAGACCGGGCTCAATGTCGAGAAAATACTGCGTAGTGGTTTAAACTTCTTCCCTGATCAACGCGGTAATCTATGGTGTGGACTTGCCACTTTCTGGGTCAAGAGAGGAAACTTTGAACGTGCTCGTGATGCCTTCGAAGAGGGCATTACAACAGTAATGACAGTCCGCGACTTTACAATGGTATTTGATGCTTTCATGGAGTTTGAACGTAATGTCATCGAAACCCTTATGGAACAAGCATCAATTCGTGGTGAGAAAGGCATTATTGATGAAGATGCGGATTTTGAGATCGATATTCGCATGATGAGACTTGATCAACTTCTTGATCGTCGGCCGTTTCTTCTGAATGATGTTCTACTCCGACAAAATCCAAACAGTGTTCATGAATGGGAGAAACGGGTTGCTCTTTGGGGTGATAATCGGGTCGAGGTTGGCAAGACATACGCCACCGCCATAGCCACCATACAGCCTAAGAAGGCGATTGGTCCATTACATGAATTATGGTCCAACTATGCCAAGTTCTATGAGACTGGAGGAGATCTTGCTACTGCACGAATCATTATGGACAAGGCGATCAAAGTTCCGTTCAAGTCAGTTGCTGAGCTAGCTGATATGTGGGTCGCATGGGCTGAACTAGAACTTCGCAACGAAAACTTTGATGATGCTGTCAAAGTCATGAGGAAGGCTGCTCAGGCCCCGAAAAGATCTACTGTTGACTACTTCGATGAGACGTTGTCACCACAACAACGTGTACATAAAAGCTGGAAGTTATGGAGTTTCTACGTGGATTTGGTGGAAAGTGTTGGGGGACTCGAGGAAACCAAAAATGTTTACGAGCGTATATTTGAACTTCGTATCGCCACGCCGCAAACTGTTGTTAACTATGCAAATCTTTTGGAGGAGCACCAGTATTTTGAAGAGTCTTTCAAGATTTACGAGCGTGGTCTGGACCTTTTCAGCTATCCCGTTGCATTCGAGCTTTGGAACTTATATCTTACCAAAGCAGTCGACCGTAAAATCAGCATCGAACGATTGCGTGATCTATTTGAACAGGCTGTCGAAGGTTGCCCTCCTCGATTTGCCAAAGTCATATACCTGATGTATGGCAATCTGGAGGAAGAACGTGGTCTTGCTCGACATGCCATGCGCATCTATGAACGTGCCACTCGCGCTGTTGCTGATGAAGATCGTGCGGATATGTTCAACTTCTATATCACTAAATCTGCCTCCAATTTTGGTCTCCAATCCACGCGACCTATCTATGAGAAGGCTATCGAGATGCTGCCAGACACCGAAGCTCGTGATATGTGTCTCAAGTTTGCTGACATGGAAAAACGTCTGGGTGAAATTGACCGTGCTCGTGCTATCTTTGGCCATGGTTCTCAATTCTGTGATCCTCGTACCAGTCCCGAATTCTGGCAAAAATGGGAAGAGTTCGAAGTTAAGCATGGTAATGAAGACACCTTCAAGGAGATGCTGCGAGTCAAACGTAGTGTTCAGGCTCAATTCAACACTGATGTCAACTTTATTGCTACCCAAGCCTTGGCTCGCGTTCAATCCAGTAATGGACCCGGTTCGGAAACGGACGACGCCATGACTCAGTTGGAACGTCAAACCAAAGCACCGATAGGGTTCGTAGCTGCTTCTACTTCATTCCGTTCAGGTCCGCCTGAGCCAGCAGTCCAAGTTCAAGCTGCCAATCCTGATGCTATCGACCTTGATGACTAGGTAGGACATGAAGTATGTCCATGATATATCTACTCCTTGTTATCATGTCTTCTTTTCTCTCTTATCTGGATAACTAGCCTTAGATTGACGTTCCCTTTAGACCCAATCAGTTGGGCTCTTTACATTGCAGATTTTCTTGTTTTTTTTTGTTTTATTTTTTTTTTCTATGCAAGTGGATATCTGAAGTTTTTGGTAGTGACAATATAGAACATTGTTGTATAATATAGTACGATTTTCCATGTTGCCAACACAACTTCAAACCTCAATTGTGAGCACAGTTGTATGGCTGTATTCCGTTAGGGTTTAAACCCTCATGAAGCGAATCCTTCGTATGAACATCCAGAGTTTTGCAAGAACGCTAACATGTTAAGAACCACTGACGTCATCACAAACACAATGCCATGCGTTATGTTCACAGGCTCCAGTGTCTTCGATTTATCATTGACGCCTCTAAATTTTCAATGAAAAGATCTTTTTTTGAATTCAGCACCGATAAAAACACCATGGCCTCACCTAAATTATACCCATTAGCTCGCGACAAGCTTACGTCAAAAGAACTTCAGCTCCAGAACCTCTTACTTGATCTTGTCAAGAGTATCGACTCGACTAATACTCTTGGTGCCAATATACAACTGCGCTTTGCTGGCGGATGGGTGCGAGACAAGCTACTCGGAATCTCTAGCAATGACATCGATATTGCAATCAACTGCATGACAGGTGAAGCCTTTGGCCTCGAACTTAAGAAATTTTGCCAGCAAGACTCGATCATAAAAAAATATGGCATTAAGAAGGAAGATGTCCATGGATTGCACACCATTCGTCTGAACCCAGAAAAATCGAAAAATTTAGAAACTGCCACTACGCGGTTATTCGAAGTTGACTTGGATTTTGTCAATCTTAGAAAAGAGACATACGTACAAGATAGCCGTAACCCCCAGATTGAATTTGGGACTGCTCAAGAAGATGCCTTGAGAAGGGATGCTACGGTCAATGCTTTGTTCTACAATATTCATACCAGCAATATTGAAGACTTTGCTGGCGGAGTCGAAGACCTGAAGGCTAAACTCATCAAGACGCCATTAGATCCCTTTCAAACCCTTATGGACGATCCTTTACGTATATTACGTTTAGTTAGGTTTGCTAGTCGCCTCGACTTCCGGATTCATGATGAAACTCGCCAGTGTATGCAAAACCACAAGGTTCTAGAAGCCCTAGGTTTCAAAATCACTCGTGAAAGAGTGGGTATCGAGCTTGATAAGATGTTGAAAGGTATGATTTCTTATGTGATCTGGATTGAATCCGTCTTATATATGCTGACCTCGAAATTGTACAGACAAGAATCCCCGGGCGGCCTTAATCTTGATACATGAACTCAATATTTATCATGCGATCTTTACTGATGTCAACAAACCATCGTTGGATAAACCAGAACTTCGAAACTGGCCTTCTGTATTCAATCTTCTACACGACATCAGCCAGAACAAGTCCACGAATTCCCTGTATCGTTGTGCCATCAATGGTGATGCAGAACGTTATCTAGTATGGGCGCTGGCTTGCATGGCTCCTTGGGAAACAGTTCCGGAGCCAGTTCAGGATGGGCTCAAGAAAAAAGCAACTTCTGCGCCTCTTGTTGTTTCAATTGCCAGAGAGGGATTTCGAGCCACGAACAAGATCTGTGATGTCTTGTTGGGAGCTCACCGAAATCTATCGGAAATACTACAGTACAAGAAAGCTGTCCTTGAGGGTGATTGCTGGATCGACCAGCGCGGAAAGGTTGCTATGATGCTCCGTCGCTGGGAAGGCAACTCCATGCACTGGCGACTGCAACTTTTTTATGCTATGTTGGTGGATGCATTAGAGATCTCTCCCAAGGAACCAGAGAAGCTAAAGACGCTCAGAAAGACATGGGAAGATGTATTTATGTCTATTAAAAAGCATGGCTTGATGAATGCCCATCTGGAAAAGGGCTTAGTGGATGGACGCAGCCTGGCAAAAGCATTGGACGTAAAGCCGGGACCGTGGATGAAATCTGCTTTAGAGGTGTGTCTGGAGTGGCAGTTTGATCACCCTGGAGTGTCGGATACCACCCAGGCTATTGAACAAGCTCGGAAGTGGATAGATTATCACAGATCTTGAGGAAAACATTGATATACATTTGCATTCACGATTCACTATTCCCTATGATCGATATCTGGGTTAAAGACATGACGTATGCTGTTGTCTTGTGTTACCATCGCGTAACTTAACTTGCAACTTCCATACAGTGTGATACAGTATATCACACTGTATACATCAATTTTCTCATGATGAAAAGATACTAAACCGGTAGAAGTTTATGAAATGATACAACACTAACAATGGATCACAAAATAACCTATATCTCGTCACATGATATTCGAAAATATGTTGAAGCATTTCAAGATCAAACATTAACTGAGATTGACTTTGTTGAAAAGTTCACAAGTAGTAATGACTTATTAAAAGATGACATTACAGTTCTCCTGCACACAAAACAACTGGTGAGTCTAATTCATATCGTTAACTGGATAGCACTAATCATTCTTAGCTTTCCGCAGCTGACCTGATAGTTATAGCGTTGGCAATTAGGTTCAAATTGTTTACAAAAATAGAACTCTATGACATGGTGCCGGATCTCTCATCTCACTTGATCGATTACTGTCTACCAGTGTCTCAGCTACCACGTAAAGAACTTGAAGTTGAAGTAGCGGTGACAGTAATTGAGGAATTGATGAAAACATTGGACTCGCCCCCCCCAAGTTTATTCATCTGCCTGGCCGCTTACGTGGACGAGAATGAGCCATGGAGTAATAATCATATAACTGCCAAATCTCGACAACTTCTTAAGACTCAGCAGTGTACTGAAGATCAGATATCAGAACTTCTGGATGTCATGTTCCACAAGATTTTACGACCTCGACTTGCGTCCGTGTCTGTCAACCGCAACACTGGCGGGCTTCAATCTTTAGACGTCACCTCAGCTGTGAAGCCTTGGCACGAGTCCGGAAGTTACTTGCTGACAATAGTCTCATGGCTTGTAGCGAATAGTACGGTATGTTACCGTTGAAACAGTTCTTGGATTCAGTGGCTAATCCCTAATTAGAATTCCTACATATGTGGCCGATGGTCACAAATACTGCCAATAGTTCTAAACTTGATTGATGATGTCAACACAGCCTCTCGTCGGTGCGGGCTTTCTGCAGCTGGCATGATGATTGATCGGTTATCCACCAACCTACTGACGCAAAACGGTCTGGGAAAAGTCTTGGAAAATGCCATAATTCCTTCGCTTGCGGTTAGCCCAGGTCTATATTCCAGCGACGAAACCATTGACATCTTAAACCTTAGCTATTATGCATTACTCGCTCTTTCTTGCCATGGGAATGATAGTACACGACTCTCACTTCTTGATAGAGTTATACGTTGTGGTATATTTTCATCCTATTTCTACAACTCACAACTTCCGGATCTTGCCACGTTGTTATTCATGCACTTGCAAACAATTCTCAAACGCATGGGAATGCATGCTGTGAAGCACCTAAAGGTTGGTTTCTCTGCATGTTATGACAGTTAATCATTCTTTCTTTCGTTAACGCTATGTATTTGTAGGACTGTATCCCAATGATTGCACAAACACTCAGGGACCCTCTTCTGATGTACGCGCCACCAAATCTTGTGATAGCATGCTTGGGCGCTCTGGAGGCATTGATCCAGTCATGCTGGCCTCGAGTAATTCCCATGTATCTCGGGGAAATCTTGGAATTTTCATGTCAATGCTGGCTTAATATACAGGAAGCTGAAATGAGTCGTCAAGAATTTGAACATTGCCAAGTTGCACTCAAGCGGTGTTTACAGTTCATTAAACAATTACTCGACTCTGAAGAAAGAAAGGACGATTCTTTTCAAATTCTCCTTGAAGCACAGCCTGGTCTTGCTAGTCTGTTACTCTAAAGACTGCAGATCAACCGTTGGGTGTTGTTTGAAAAAAGACTTTCCCTGTAGCCATTTTCGATAAGCTTTGTATCGCTTTTTCTGAGTATCACCGTCTTTCACAGTGAGAGGTTCATCCCCTATGTTCAACATCTCAGCATAGGCTTCTAGGTCATGTCGACTAGTAGGTTCTAAGCCTTCAGATTTCCATGGTCCGTACACAAACTCGACGTATTCTGACTCAACATCGGCAGGTGTTTCATCTGACACTACGAGGGGCAAATAATGCGGATGCGCAATGTAGTCAAAATAATCTTGCTGCTCTTGGGCGCTCACTACTGGATTCAAAGACTCTAAGACAGCCTTGGTAAAAGTTGATTGTGCAGACTTCATCTTTTCATATGGTGTCAATTTTGTGGGCACATTTGACGCTGATTTGGACAGCGGAGGCTGATCTGCAATATCTCCAGCTCCCTTGGGCAGCCAGCTCGGAAGAGATATACCACGGGCGATATGTGACAAGTCTGGTGACAATTTGATTAGATCTTCGGAAGCCAAATGTTTAGGGGTGTTAGCATGTTGCTTCCTAGAGCTGGACTCAGTTTCGCGACCAACGCGCACTCGGAATGGGCTTATGTCGATAATGCCATCCGGAGATCTGGGCGGGGGACCATCACTCAATGTTGACTTCAGTTTGAATGCAAACATATTATGAAACACCGACAGAGTTGTTGGTCGGTAATACTCCTGCCAATAGTTATCTATTGACGCAGGTATCATTCCACCCTCATCACCCACAGACACAGGTACAGTTGTCATATCTGGTGGAGGGGTTTTGCGTCTTAGATGTTCGGGTGTATACCAGTTTATGTAGTCATAGTCTTGCAGCACGCGCTCTTCACAGGGTTTTGGATTGTGCAGATGAAAGTCACTTGTCATATCCCAAAGATAGGGCATACCAGATGAGTACACATAATTCCCTAAGAAGAGATTATATGACTGTTGACGTTGGCCGTCCAAGAATGAGTTGTTGTAAAACCGCTTGAAACTCTCCAGCATGTCCCGTGAATTACTGCTCCAATGATTGGTCTTCCTGTATGTCTCAACAGTATTCACCAGTTGTGAACCAGCGTATTGTAGAGCAATAGTGTCACCATGCTCATGGTACATGTTTGTCAGCATATTGATAACATCGGTGTCATATTCAATTGAGGTATCCGGCAATACCCCAAGAGCGTGAAGCTGATGTCCCAAAGCCCTTTTTCCCACCACGAACTGTGCGGCGTTAGTTCGATCAAGACAATCAATACAATTGGTTCGCACGATGCCGTTTTGTACCAGGGCAGCAGATGGAAGCATCGCATAGCTAGCATTGTGGAAGAAGCTTGTCCGCGAGATAATATCTTCAGCTATGTTCTCAAGAGTTGCTATGACGTCTTGGTCCTGGCTTTTTGATGCCCGGCTCATGTCCCAAGCTTTATGGATGATCTGAGCCTCCGGTGGGAGGAACTGATTCAGATACCGAGTGGCCCTCATGTATTGGCCCAATAGTTTAGATTCTCGTTCATGACGTTCGCGGCTTTTGACCAAATCCAAAACATATATGGGCCTTCCGTAGCGTTCAAAGAGGTTGTCAAAATGGATAGCAGCAGCCCGATAGAATGGATCCGAGACTTGAAGGATTATGGGTGGTTTTGGTGATACTCCCGAGGTATCCTGTGTCCAAGACAGTGGAATGCTGCCTCTATGTTGTACATATGATGTAAAGCGGGGGTTGCTAAAGTATTCAGGTCCTGTGTTGTGAAATGATGTGGTCTGAGCTTCGGAAACGATCTGTTCAGTTTCTACTTCGTTGGCAACATATCCCTAATAGTATTCGATTATCAGCGACTGTCAATAACTGGGTCTATCAGATTTTGGCTTTCTCACATCATCAGTGACCCCTCGTTTCAAAAATCGCAC
Source organism: Ambrosiella beaveri (assembly GCA_030294605.1). Classification (NCBI taxonomy): domain Eukaryota; kingdom Fungi; phylum Ascomycota; class Sordariomycetes; order Microascales; family Ceratocystidaceae; genus Ambrosiella; species Ambrosiella beaveri. The sequence goes on from JARQWA010000014.1 coordinate 464,433, forward strand.
ACCTGCATAATGTCTTGATCTCCTGGCAATGACGGTTATATGAACAATTCGCCCAAAGATGTTCAGAGCTGGAGCATAAATATTCTGTTAGTCGCATTCAATAGTCCTCTATCGGATGCTGGACATTACCTTTCTGATCTATGAAGCCGTGAATCGCGGCTCGGCACCAATCATAAGGCACTTGCAGATGAGACATAGCTTCTTGCATGAGATACGTATTCCATATGAACATCGAATTGTAATCGACGTATGGTTTCTTCGGTCGCCCCTCGGCCAACCGAGTCCGCTCAGTCAAGATGTTACTCTGAAGCGTCCGGCTGATGTCATATAAATAGCAGAAGTAGAATGATTTAGTGAGATCCAGGCCATTGAAGATCGCAATGAATCGAGATTCTTCCGGATTCCGATTGTCAGTCTTTGTTCTACTTGTTGTCAAGGGCAACATATCGGTTCCCTCAATCTGATACACATGATGACCACCAATGACTGCCACGGTGCTCTTTCTCGTAATCAGCAACATATAGTATGGACCAGTGAATCGGATGAACCCCAACAGACCCCAGAATACACAGTGCAAACGCATTCCACCAGTACCACGATTGCCATCATCTATGGCTTCGATCAGGTGATTCATTTCTTTTTGTGTATATACCGTCCTATCCTCTGTCATCGATATCTCTTCATCTCCATTGATACGGTCAATCTTTAAGATGCGATAATATTGTTCCGATACATCACCACCAACAATATAATAACGGGTTGTTGTTTCGTACAAACTGAATTTGTGCATAGCATGAATGACCTTGGTGGCATTCTCTAAATCTTCCATCTTTCCCGTCTGCATATTCATCTAAAGTGTGAAAATATAAGGTAACAGAAGGTTTGCACGATAGAAGAGAAAAAGAAAACCTAAATGCGTACGACAGAAAATATGATAGCGAAAGAGGACTTGAGGAAAATTGAGTATATTGGAAGAGGTGAGTAATTATTTTTTGTTTTTTTTTGTTTTTTTTTTGCTATGGAAAACATGAAAGGACACAGGTATTTATAGAAAAATCCAGGACTTCAGATCAATAAACTAGAACCCTAGATGTCACATCATTGTTCAAAAACAAAATATCAGAATTCTGAGAGAAGCTCTGAGTTACGCAGGGTGTATGGTATTCTCAGATATAATATCTGCCTTGCTAGCCAGGGAAGAATCAAGTTTTTCTTGCTTGATTTTCCAGCTCCTGGGAGTCTTTTCTGGGTGGAGCAAGAAACAGTTGTCCGCAGTATGAGATGTAAGCTTGCAGTGCTTGCAATATTTGCCTTTGACTTTTCCGAGAAAGAACCAACTATACTCTACTCTAGAGAGCCCAGAGGCAAGAAAACCTTTAAACAAACCAATCTTCCTGGCCTTGTCCAAAAGGTCGCTGAAGATCTTATCCAGCAGCGCAGGAGTGAACTTGGAAGTATTCCGGAGGTTTTTCATAAAGGTGAGAGAATATAAGACATCTGAGAGAATACTATAATACGCTACTGATCTGGAATCCTGGATTTTTCTATAAATACCTGA